>OZ012740.1:467184789-467722289 GCA_963859935.3 Lathyrus sativus
GTATGCCCCATTGAAGAAGACCTTTGAAACTTGGAATGGGCCTTCCCATTTTGGGGACCATTTGCGTAGGGATCTGATCTTTCAATCCATGGGTAGGATTACCCTCCAAACCAAATCTCTCACCAAAAAGGCCTTCGTTTTAACCTTCTTGTTATATGATTTCTCCACTATTTTCTTTTTCCTTCTCAACAGTTCCAAAGCTTTAAGTCTTTCTTCATTCAGATCCACTAACTCGTCGAGCATCATATCCTAATAGATTTCTTGAGGAATTTCATGATGTCTCTGAATTCTAACCGACTGTATATAGATCTCGACCGGTAGTACTGCATCATGGCCAAAAGTCAAACGATATGGGGTGGTCCTGGTTGCTTCCTTAGGGGACGTTCGACATGCCCATAGGACTTGGTCCAACGTTTTATACCAGTTTTTTGGCTTACTCCCAATCTGCTTTTTTATCATACCAATTATCACCTTATTTGCTGCTTCGACTTGGCCATTGGCCTGGGTGTAATAAGGCGTCGAAGTAAGAAGTTTAAATCCCATTTCTTTGGCGAACTCCTGCATTTTCCTACCCGTGAACACTGACCCTTGATCCGTCGTTATTGTTTCTGGCAGCCCAAATCTATAAACGATATACTTCTGAATGAACTCGATGACATCCTCTTGATCTACTTTTAGTAGAGGTATCGCTTCAATCCACTTGGTGAAGTAGTCTATCCCTACTAGGATATATTTTTGGTTTTTGGAAGACGCAAGTCGAATCTCTCCTATCAAGTCCAAAGCCCATCCTCTAAATGACCATGGCTTAACTATGAAGTGTAACTCTCTTGCTGGGACGTGTTGTATGCCAGCGTGAACTTGGCACTTCTGGAAACCCTTGGCGAACTTAATGCAATCCTTTAGCATCGTAGGCCAATACATCCCTTGGCGAAACAATATCCATTTCATCTTATGACCTACCTGGTGTGCTCCACATGTCCCACCATGGACTGATGACAACGCCAGGTACGCCTCCAATTGACTAAGGCATTTAAGCAAAACCCCATCAGAGGTTTTCTTGAATAACTCATTTCCTAGAAGAACTTAACTTTGTGCTTGATACTTCACTTTTCGTTCTGTGGTTGCTGAAGGGTTCTGAAGGTATTCGACTAACGGTTTCTTCTAATCTTTGTCTGTCAAACCTTCGACTGTAAAAATTTCGAAAGTTTCTTCATCAACGTAGCCAAACTTTGTCACTTCAAGGTCTGACGGTCTTAGACCTACGGACACAACCTTACCCCTGGCCTCAATTACTTCTTGCAAGTTTTCCTTCGAAACCCTATATCCTGATGCAATTTGTGCCAGATCGTTGGCCACCTGATTTTGTAGTCGTGGTATATGTCGAACAGTGCACACTTCGAATTTTTTGAGTAGCCTATTGGCTATTACAAAGTACATGATGAGATTTTCTTTGATACATTTATACTCCTTTGTTAACTGTTTTACCACCAACTCCGAATCTCCCATTATTTCGACTCGGGTTGCTCCCAATTCTAGCAAAATTTCAAGTCCGGCTATTAAAGCTTCATACTCAGCCTCATTATTGGAGCATAGTCCCTTGAATTTATACTTGAATTTTGTTGGAATTTTGTCAGACGAAATAATCAACAGACTTATGCATGTCCCGTTCTTATGGCTAGAATCGTCGAAGTACAACTTCCAAGGTTCCAGTTCGACAACGTTTAAGGTATTTTCATTTATGGAGTGATCGACAATAAAGTCTGCCACTATTTGCCTTTTAACCGCTTTTAGCGGTCTATAAGTCAAAGAATACTCAGTTAATGCTAATGCCCATTTACCAATTCGACTGTGCAAAATAGGCTTGGATAACATATGCTTAATAACATCAAAATGTGAAGAGACATATACATTAACTGGTTTTATATATTGCTTCAACTTCATACATGAAAAGTACAAACATAGGCATAGTTTTTCTAACTCATTATATCTAGTTTCTGCATCGTTCAAAACCCTGCTAAGGTAGTAAATGGCTCTTTCAACACCATTCTCATCCTCTTGAGCAAGCATGCTCCCTAGAGTTTTGTCCGAGGCTGCTATGTACAATCTCATGCTCCTGCTTCGACAAGGTGGCGAAAGGACTGGGAGATGGGTCAAGTAGTCTTTGATTTTGTCGAAAGCCTGCTGCTGATCTCTCCCCCATTCAAACCTTTCTTTTGTGGCTCGAAGCAATGGTAAGAAGGCCTGCGTTTTGCCACTTAAGTTTGATATAAATCTCCTCAGAAAATTTATTTTTCCCAGCAAGGATTGCAGTTCCTTCTTGTTCGAAGGCGCTTTCGCTTCCATGATGGCCTTTGTCTTGTTCTGGTTGATTTTGATCCCCTTCTTGTGGACCAAAAAAATTTGAAATCTCCCGCTTTAACACAGAATGCGCACTTCAAGAGGTTCATCTTGAGGCCAAACTTCCTCATTCTTATGAAGGATTGACGCAAATGATCTACATGATCTTTCCCTGACACGGATTTCACCACAATGTCATCAATATATATCTGCATGAAAGACTCGATGTAATCATGAAAAATTGAATTTATTGCTCACTGATATGTTGCCCCAGCGTTCTTCAGGCCAAAAGGCATCACTACCCATTCGTAAGTGCCTAAGGCCCCTAGACTACGAAATGCTGTTTTGGGAACATCATCTTCAGCGATGAAAATCTGATTGTAACCAGAGTAACCATCCAGCATGCTAAGGTACTCATGGCCAACGGCTAAATCGACTAGCATTTCTGCCACTGGCATCGAATACTCGTCTTTAGGGGTTGCTGAATTTAAATCCCTAAAGTCTATGCATACTCTTAAAGACCCATTTTTCTTAATGACTGGTACAATATTGGCTAGCCATTCAACATACCTGGTCGTACGGATGAACTTACAACGAATGAGTCTTTCAATTTCTTCCTTTATTTTTGAGAGGATTTCAGGAGCGAAACGTCTTGGGTTTTGCTTGATTGGCTTCTTGCCAGGTTTGATTGGCAATCTATGTTTAACCAAATCTCTCTTTAAACCGGGCATCTCATCATTATCCCAGGCGAAACAGTCCTTGTATTCTTGCAGCAACTGGATAATTTCGACTTTGAGTTGAGAGTCGAGGTTGGCACTGATATATGTCGGCCTCTTGACTATTCCTTCTCCCAGATTTAATTCCTCTAATGGGTCTTATGCAAGCATCTTAGCATCGTTCGTCAGGGGATCTTTCTCGAAACTCAGAGGTTCCTCGTCATAAATAGTGTCGAGCCTTTAATCTTCATACTGAATCTTCTCAGGTGGGTCAGGGTCGAAACCTTCACCAAGGCTCATTCGACCAGATTCTTCACTGGCTTTTTCAACCATTTTGTTGTTGGCAGCCTCCAGGTCTGCTTTTAGTTTAGTTTCGGCCATGTAAGCCGAAATTCTTTGAAGCGCTATGGCTTCAGTCATCATTGCTAAATTCGCTTCCCCATCCAGTGGGGTCTATTGGAAGTGTGCCAAGGTATGAGAGCCTCTCACCTGGTACTTCCTTATCCCAGCGAAAACCATCGACGGGATGTAGATAAAGTGAGCAGTACACTTCATTATTTGGTACAAACTCAAAATCTGCAGGCACACAGGGACCCATGTTGGCCAAGTGTTTGTCAAATTTCCTTCGGTCAACGTGGTTTATGGGAATCTTAAAATATCCTTGGTCAGCTTCGATATTTTCCACGATGCCATCTAGTTTCCATATGATAATCCTTTGATGCATTGAAGATGGCACCGCCCCAATGCCATGGATCCATTCTCTCCCAAGTAACATATTGTAGTTGGCTGTTGTTTCTACCACCATGAAGACGGTTGGACGAGTGATAGTTCCGACTGTGACGTCTACCTGTACGACTCCCATGGTCGAACTTACTTTGCCTTCGTAGTTTGATAAAACCATGTTGTGTGGTTTAGTATCAATATCATCTTTGCCAATTTTATTCAACAAGAACTATGGCATCAGGTTCACAGCGCCACAATCCACCAGAATTTTATTAATTGGGACCTTTTCCACCTTTGTTGTGATGTAAAGAGGCTTCAAATGGTTTTTAATTGCCTCTGTGAGCCGTTCGAAGAATGCATTTTGTTCTTTAACACAGCCGTTATTCATAACATAGTAGCACACAGGCTTGTGCGCCGCCATCTCCCAATCTGTGTAAGTATCCAAATTCTCGACTACGGATATTCTGTCGAACTCCCTTGGCATTACCAACACTATGTTAACCAATAATTTCAATGAATCGTCGAAATCGAAATTATCAGTCATTTCATTGTCGACCCCGACTGGTTTCCCCTGCTCTTTGACCTGGGCAGGAAACAATCTGCATCCCACATGTGCTTTTTCAAATGTCTTCGACCGTTCTTCTTTATTCCCGATAGGGGCATTAGTACTTGATTCCGCCTGGTCCTTTAATGAGCTTTCCCTGAGTTCTTTCCTCTTGCGCTGCTCCCATCTCCACTGTGATCGAGACATAGGATTCTTTCCCTTGTAATTCTCAGATACGTGGGCAGTTCTTGAAGATTGGAACTCCTTTCGATAACTAACTGAAGATCCTCACTTTACCTCAAAGTTCTTCCACCTCTGTTGTCCTTGCTGTCTATCTTCGTTAGGCTTTATCCACTTACCATTAGCAGCTTCAGCAATGGGTTTGAAGCTGGTGGGCTTAGCTGTTGGGGGCCTAATACGAGGCTCAGATCTCCTTTGGGGGTTATCTCGAGTGTCGAATCTGGGCATATCCCTCCTTTGTTTAAGCCTTCGTGTTCCTTCTAGTTTTTGGGCAGCTTTTTTATCGAAAATGGCACTGCATCGAAGGCATAACATCACACTGGACCCTTTCCCTTGGCAACGGTGGAGAAAATCGACAATTGATTCTTCCTGTTTTGGGTAAGCCTCTCTAGTGAGCTCTTCTTGGTAATTTAATTCGCTATCCCCTATAGTTTCATGTTGTGTGATTTCCACCATATTGATCTCGACCTCTTCGACCAGATTTAGTTTCCTCAAACCTAACTCCAAACCTTCATTGGCATGGTCTATCTCGATAAAGTGGTCAGCAGTTTTCTTAGTCGCTATTGCCCAACCTGGATTGCCCCTGCCATTTGAACTTAGTTCATCATCAACCTGGTCTAGATCGTCAGTGGCCATCTCTACACAGTCCTCTTGTCCGAAACCCATGATAACTTTTGCCATTACAACCCCATCCATGAGGTTATTAGTAACCTCTACCATGTCGATCGAGAAATTATTGCCATCAGTAGCTTCGACCATGTTGGCTTCTAATGGTTCTGTATAGTGGGCATCCGCCATCTGCAAGGGGTCTGTGTCAACCTTCATCTGGTTGTTGGCCTTCTCCCTAAATTTTAGACGTCCCTCTTGAATTGCATTCTGAAAGAGATCCCTGAAAAGAAAACATTGAAACGTTTTATGACCCAAAAAATTATGGTATTTACAAAACACTTTTTTCTTCCTTTGTTCTACATACGACATTTTAGCACCAGGTGACACTATCATTTGCCCATCTTTTACTAACAAATCGAAGATTTCATCATATTTAGTGATATCAAAAGTATATGTTTTCTTTGGGAACCTATCATTCTTTTCAGATTCGACAAAATTCTTCCCTTGTGGGGGAGTTAGCACTTTACAAGAATAAGGTGGGCCTTGTTTTAGTTCAGCAAGATTCACTTTGCTCTCGTCAAAGTATAAGGGATCATCGCATACCCCTTCGACATTTTCATTGAATTCGACAAAAGCTACCTTCTTATTTTTATTGAACTTAGCCTTTTCATCTTTAAGTCGTTCCAGTTGTCGAAATCGATCGGCCAATTAAGCCATGTCCCTTAGGTACTGGGTGTCCAACTTCTTTCTAATGGAATAGTCGAGACCCCCAGCGGCCATCTCGACCAACTCGTGTTCAAGAACCTGTGTGAAACACCTGGACTTAAGTAATTGAAACCTATTAAGGTACTTTTCGATTGACTCAGAAAACTTACGCTTCACGCTAGCGAGTTCCTTTAGACTAATCTTGGTTTGGCCCATGTAGAACTGTTCATGGAATAAATGCTATAACTGGGTCCAGTTACACACCGTATTGGGGGGTAACGTTTTGAACCAAGTGAAGGAATTTTTAGTGAGAAAACTTGGGAAATATTTTATTCTAAGACTCTCATAATTTGTTATCTCTCCATCCTTAATTAGATAACAGACCACGTGTTCGATAGTGGATTCCGTCGTATCACCTGAGAACTTAGTAAACTTAGGTACTTTCGTTCTAGGAGGCAAATCCGCCTGAAGGATATAATCTACTATTGGAGAGGTGTAGTTTGGTCGGGTGAACCCAGTGTTCAGACCATTTCGGGCCATAATTCTTTCGACCATGGCTGTTAGATTATTATCGACACCCACATTATTGCGTCGAACCTACTGGACAACATTGTCTGCATCCTGGTTTCGATTCACTATAATTACTTCTGGGTCTCTTTCCTCTAGAACGTGAACCTGGTCTCTCTATGGCTTGACTCTAGGTGGTTCGACTATGGGATGACCAATCTTTTCCTGGATCCCTACCGCTGGTTGGTGTCCCAAGTCTTGTCGTGGAACGTTTGCTACCGGGGCCTGATTCCAGGCCAGGGGAGGTACCCCCATAAATTCAGCCAATCGCGTCAATTGTATTGCTAACTGTCGATTAGTGTGGGTCGTGTTTTGGATCAATGGTTGAAAGATTTCACCTATGGTTTGGGACAGAGTCTGAACCATTTGCAAATTGCTTTCATCCATTTAATGTCTTAACACGCAACAGAGGTATTAGTCAAGTTAGGGCCTTGTGTCGAATACCCTAGGCTTGAGCCTTAGGGATTACGACCAATGTTCACGCCAAACCCTAATCCTTGTAATGGCGAAGCCATTGCATTATCTGAGAATATGGGGGGCGCGTTTTGGAGCCCTTGCATTACAGTTGTGGGCATCCCATATGGGGGTTTCTTGGTGACTGCAAAAACCTGGGTGGAGCAAACTGCCTAGACGTCGAACTTCCTCCCAGCGGAATTTGAGGATTCGACACTTGAGGTCTAATATATTCCAAAACTGGTTGACTATAAGGTCTTACTATGGTTGACCCAGTCCCAAGCACTGAAGGTGTTGGCTCTGGCCTCACAGGATGCGCTGTTTGTTCTCCTGTTGACGGTATCGAAGGCGGGATTACGCCGTTCCCTGTTCTTTCACTAGAACCGTCTCCTTGAGGGTTATGAGTATTTGGCTGATTTGCATCTGTTGCCATGTTCCTAATGTTTTGTCTTGTGAGTCTCTCTTCATTTACAGTGGTAACTCTACCACTTCTCAGTAACATAAAATGCACTTTTCACGAAAGGACCAAAAGACTATATTTTCTATAAATTTTGATTATATGAAGGAATTTATTTTTTAGCGCTGTCCCACTGGGTGTGCCATTTTATTTCCCTTGAAAATCGGAAAACAACCGCTGATCTTCCAAATCTAACTTTGGCGACTCACAAGATCGATCAGATTGATCCTAGGACATGTACTAAAAAGGTATTCTTCAGAAATCTATCTAAGTTTCACACTTAGGCAATATTGGAGTGAAAGGCTCTACAAGGTATCTATTCGACTATCAAAGGAGAGAAGATAAAGTTTCCAGCGATAAAAGATAAAAGATTTAGAAAATGGGTTGAGAATGAAGGCGAAGTAAAATGCATAAAAAAGGGGGAGGGGGGGGGGGGGGGGAGATTGCAAGACAAATAACGAAAGCTTAAAAAGGTTTGAACAAATAAAATAAATTTCATTGGAAAGTAAAGGATGGTGTGTTTACATCACGTACATTCTCTTCAATACTCTCTTTCTCTGCACTCGGATACTTGGAGTAATTTTAAGAGTGACTTGTACAACAGTAAGTTACAACACATACGATTCTATGTCTAAGATTTCCTATTTATAATAGTAGGAAATAACTACCAATAACTTCCTATATCATCATCTTCCTCCACTTGTCATAATGCATGGGTCCATCGCCCTCATGACGCCACATGTCCTCTTAGTCATCCAGCGAATGAAAACACTCACTCCAATTTATTTAAATTTCAAATTTAGGATAACTACCCAGCAACGTCATGGTTGAAGCCTTCATGATTTTCCTTAAGTCTTGTAAATGCTTCGACTCTTCTTCCTTAGATGTCCTACACTTTTTGACCAGCTCTCACCTTCAGCAAGATTCTAATACTTTCTCTAAAATATTTTAACTTGCAAGGGGTGTCGAATTTAGGAGCTAACAGTGTGTTGAAATTTGTGTATGAGTAATAATTAAGGAATAAAATAGCCTAAACTCATTTGAGAAGTTTCAAAAGAGACGTTGGGATGTTTCACTAAATAGTCAATGTAGGTGAAGACTAGTTTGAAACCACTTTGCTACAAAAATGAATTAGTAGTTGTATCGCACTATACTCTATGAAGAAAATAGAACTTAGGTCTTCACGTGGCAAAGTTGACTTAAAGGTTGATATTGACTATTAGAGTCACATTGGTTATTGTGTTTTGACTGGCTCAGGTTTTGATCATTAAAAGCATACTTCTTCAAAGTTTGATCTTTAGAGGCTGACTTCTTCAAACTTTGGCCTTCAGACGTCAACTTCTTCAAAAGTTGACTTTTTCAGAGTCTGGTCTTCAGCTTCTAATTCACCATATTTTTGTCTTTAAGTTTCTCTTTGGATGTTCATAGTCAGAGTCTGATTCATATGCTTCATGTTGTCCATCATGGACATCTTGCAGATACTCAGGAGTTAGCATTATTGTTGTGTATGAAATGTGACTTGTTGGAGCTACTCTTCATATTGTTATTTATCGTATTTATCATACATTAGTGGTTTTTAATACTCAAATTGTGTAACATCGGGGACAGAAGTTGTTATGTTTTTTCGAGTTAATGTCAATTTTGTTGATTTGAAGTTTATGACTTTATGTATGAAGTTTCTATGAAATGTTTTTTTACTCTGTAGTTTTAAATGATTTGATGTGTTTCAAAGGGTTATCGTTTTGTGACACCTTAAATTGTCGTGTAAATATTTTTAAATATGTTTTGGGGTTTATGACAAGGCCACGATGTCCAATGTAGTAAAAGGTATATCCAAAATGTAATTGTAAAGGCTTCTGCACGGGATCATCAGGAATTGGGTATTGATGGACCGAATGTTTATGCCCTCTCCCACAAATACCATTAGCCGTATATCCTTTTATTGGTGTCCTCTCTTTATCAGTGTATATATTTTGTATGCATGTCATATCGGTTGTATATCCCTTTATCGGTGCCCTTTTTTCATTTGTGGGGATTCTTCCCCGATGGGCGCTCGAAACAAATACAACGAATGAGGTCGGATTATTGAAGTGAGTGCTCAGTTTCTCCGTCAATGTTATATATGGTTGAGCCAAATTTAACATCTCTTGAGTTGTCTTTACCTTTTTCTTTCCCAGTTTGGAGCAGAAAGGTTGATCATGAATGAGACCATTTTCGAAGATCCAACACTGAATAAACTATTATATTCCTTCAACTACTACTGCAACTTGAGTGAATCGACCGATGTAGGATCACATGTTATCTTTTACTTCTTGCATGATACAATTGAGGGTGACTATAGTAATTAGTTGTATTTTCTGCACGGTAAAATGCGTGGTAAGTCGATCACAAAAATTTGACCATGATGCAAAACAACCATCAGGAAGACCATTAAACCATAGTTGTGTCGGTCTGACCAACGTCAATGCCAACAACTTGCATTTGGAGGTATCATCAGTGCAATAATAGTTAAGTCAGTCATTGACAACTTACACGTGCTCGTCGGGATCCTGTTTCCCATTGTATTCCTCCAACTTGGGAGGTTTTTGCAAGGATTTAGGGATTTTGCTTTCCAAGATTCGAGTACATAAATGATGCTTAGGTTGCACTCAGTTTGGTTGATGCTCATCACGATCTGAGGATGGAATGTAACTCCCTAGTCTCCTCCGGGACTCCTAGAGGAAGAATTACGCTTACCGTCTTTGGAGTGTTCTTTTGATTTTCGGACTTTTCATACTTCTTTTGTTGCAAACAGCTTAGTTCATTCGAATCGGTTTCTTCTCGAATCGACTTCTTGCAATGTATTTGCCCGAGATTGAACGTGTTGAAGGCTTTCCTCCAAACACAAGAACCTTTCTTCCATTGTCTTTGATTTTAGTTATTGAACGATGTTGTAATTGTCATTAATTAATTTGTTCGTGCCATAGGATTTGGAGATGGAATCTGAAGCAATGACTTTTTTATTGTTCCCTCGCGTGGTAGAGCAAAAATCACGTTTGATTACTAAAGAGCGTTATTATTGAGGTTTTATTCTCTAGTAAGAGGAGTCGTGTTCGATTGACTGTGGTTGGTGGTACCAGACCAATGGCTGCCAAGGCGGTTTCACGTGCGATGATGGAATGAGTGGTTCTTGATCCATCCATTTCTACAGCTCGATGAAGCTCTAAAGCATCGATAAATGAAGATCTGAAGAATTGATGTATCTTTATCAATATTGAGCTTGATTTTGTTGAACACAACTGAATCTTCTTTGAAATTCTAGTATAAAGATATCAGATGTCCTAAGAAATGTCGAGACACTGATATCTATTTAAAACACAAGGACAAAGTAACACACAGTTAAAGGTACAGAAAAATAACATAACACAGAGAGTTATTAACCCAGTTTGGTGTGCAACAACACCTACGACACTCCTAGATATGATAATCCCATATCACTTCCTTTCTAATCACAACAACAATGATACGTTTAACAATAAATCAAAAGAAGGCACACTTCAAAGACAATATTTGATCTTAGTTAAAAGCTGCAATCAAGTACAACACACTCTTGCTTAAAAGCATATAGTGGACACTTACAACTCAATAACATTAGTCTAATTCAAGCACCTAGGTAATGAATGAATGCTCAGAAACAGTCTACCTCATTGTATCAGATAATACATGAGTGACACACAATACAACAACATACTAAAAGAAGACTTAAACCCTAAACCCTTATTTTCACACACAGTTTCTTCTAACAATAATTCCTCTATTTTTTTAGGTTTAATAAGTCTTTTTAAATAGACTCATGTAGTATAAGCTTGGACTCTTCAATCAATTCCATTATACCTGTTTTAAACCACCTGCAAAATCTACTTCAAAATAATAGAAACAAATCTTCAAAGTTTCCTAAAAGGTCTCATCATCCAAATTTAGAAATTTGTGTACAACTAGAGATACAAAAACTTGTTCCTGATAAAATCTTCTTGAATTGTGAAAAGTACTTAGATATATCTCAAAAGAAGTATCACAGAATTAAAACAAATTTCTCAAGATTTAAAACAACCAGAACAGATGTTCTGGTATAACATGTTACAACATCTGTTAGGACATCTTCTCTCAAGGTGAGCTGATCAGCATGTTACAACATCACACACAACATCCTGCTGTGAACAATGTTTTAGCAAAATTATTGTCAATTCTTAAACCATGGAACCTTCAATCTCCCCCTTTAACAAATTTTGGCTAAAACACCTTTTGCACAATAAACCTGGAGATTGTGTACATGAGGAAGAAGATAACCTGCATCTTTAGGAATATCTAAGATACTCCCCCTAAACCACATATTGGAATAAATCTCCCTCACAAAACGAAAGAAGAAACTTTTCCGAAGCCCAAGAAAACCAACATGGCCATAAACTTGAACTAATAGAGTTTAAGGCATTATAAACACATATGGCAGAAGCCACGCATATTAGAAACACATATAGCAGAAGTAGCATATGAGGAGCAACAGACACAAGACACAAGTCCTCAAAACAGAAGCAGAATGATAGTGTTAGACGTTGGCGCAGATCTAGAAGGGAGGTTGAAAAGATCGCTTGCTTAAAAGAGTCGACGCTACCAATAAAAATGGTTTTTAAAAATTTGTTTAATTGCGAAAGCGGCCGAGGAACTATACGCGTCTAAAATGAACGATTACTAGAAAACCGGATATACGTTAAGCCTATGGAATCTGATAACGAGATATGAGAATCACTACATTAATCACACTATCAATTTGATTCAGATCACTATATGGTGTGACTAGTTCCCATGCCTTAAAAATATTAACACTATGAAAAGACAACACACAAGGCTTTTAGTTTAGACAATTTATCAAACACTTGGAGTGCAGAGCACTACAAGTGAGTTCTGTTTTGAGAGTGAATTACTCAAGTTTCCTCTTACAATCAATGATTGTACTAGGTTCAAAAACTAGTTTAGCACTACTCAAACCAGACCTAGATTGATATAATCGTTTGTACTAAAAACACAAATATTAAGCAATATAAACGTAAAGCAAAAGACACAATGATTTGTTGAGGCAGTTCCCCCGTCGTCCTCGCTCGGGGTACGTCTGCCCTCAATTCTAATAATAGAATTGAGACCTGTTAATAGATAGATATAACCTGTTGTTAAAACTTTATACAAGAAGCTAATAGCTATAAAAAAACGAACACTATTATTGTTGTAGATCCTATTTCTTCTTGCACCTTTGATTCAAGTTGAATCAAGTACTTTGACAGTTGTGAATAAACCTCCGATTACATCACTATCTTTGAACAACCTTCAGTCTTTAAAATTTGGCCCGACTGATTTCAATCACCCGCGTGTCAAACCGAAACTCCCACTCACAATCCTCCATTTACCATTACTAAATCGACGGAAACTCCAGCTCCTCGATTACTTTCACTCAGCTGAATATGTGATGAGACGAATCGTGCAAAAACCCCCAAAATTTGA
Organism: Lathyrus sativus; assembly: GCA_963859935.3. NCBI lineage: Eukaryota > Viridiplantae > Streptophyta > Magnoliopsida > Fabales > Fabaceae > Lathyrus > Lathyrus sativus. Next base: position 467,197,670 of record OZ012740.1, read on the forward strand.
AAATCTTGGAGGGCAAAATCCCAAAGGTTTTATTCAAGAAAAACCTATCGATTTCTCAACCCGAAACAGATAACCTAATCTTTGGCTTCGAACGTTATCACCTCTAACAATGCATAATGCACAACAAAGATGATTATGTGTAATTGTTGTGAAATGCTATGAAGAGAATGAAGATGATGATAACCAAATCGACACCTATTTCACTTTTCTTGTTTTTCTCAATGTTATGAAATGAAAGAGTAAACTGAACTTATATGCCAAACATAATTGGCATAACAAACAAAACCAATTCACAAAGACAGTTGACATAACAGAAATTTGACATAAAACAGCGAACGGTCGACCTATACAGAAGAGGGGGTCAACCTGAGCTGACCCGAATGTAAAACTGTGCAGAAAAAAGAACCAAGCGTCGACCGGAGCTTTGCATGCGTCGACACATAACATTCATTTTTAGCCAAATTAAAATGCTCACAGTATGTGTCGGCAGAAGGGTCGACGCGAGCCCTCCTGAGACTAATACACAAAAATGACACATAGTGTGAGTCGACAGGAACAGGTCTTTGGTCGACTTAAAGCCCTGAAACACTAAAAAATGCCTATTTTCATACTTTTTGATGCTTTTGATGATACCTATAGTATAATAACCAACACCAACTACATGAACCTTATGTGACACACATATTTGGCTATCTATATGCAACAAACGTGATTTTTACGAGCATTTGAATTATGAGAGACAAAACATGCAACTATGACAAGATGATAACGCCCAACATATATTCTTCTATGGAATGGAGTTTTGACATCATCGAAACGAGCACATCTATATATGAGGTTTTGACCTCACTTACTCCCCATTTTTTATGATGGCAAAACACATAGAACGTGGTGTATAATATATCATGTTATCATCCCCCTTGCTCGATGCCTTCATCCCTACATTCTCTTTTGTGCTAATACTCAATCTTCACCTGTCATGGTTCTGGTTCTACTGTAATGCTTGGCACTTTATCCCCCTTTGACAATATCAAAAAGAAAGAAACCCTTGTCAATGAATGGTATAACAGTAACAGAAAGACACACATTTCAAAACATTCGCAACGGGATATATATTAACATACATCCACATATAACGTAGTTAATAAACATATAACAAAATTATAAATAGATCCACGCACAGATAAAATAATAAAGATTGATTAGTTATTAAAAACATTAACCACACATAAGTTCATAATCCATGACATTTAGATGCAACAACAACAACAAAAAATGCATAAGTGCAATAATACACAGCAACATTGAAAACAAACTAATAAGATGCAAGATGTAGTATGCACATCAACTTCAAGGTCTCCTCCCCCTAAAATGGTGGCCTCGCCCTCGAGAGGGATACTCTAGAGATAATTGGGCATCAACTCTTTCGGTGAACTCCAAGACCGCTCTGTTTAGGGTATTGAAGCTGGTGGCAAGAGCCCTGTGTTGATTGGCGACTGTTTCAACAAAACCATCGAACCGTCTCATGACACCGGAGGAAAACGCATTGAAATTTTTAGTGTGAGTCTCAAATTGACTTTGGAGTTGAGAGATACGCTCATCCCGAGCAGTCATGAAGGAGCGTTGTTCCAGCTGCATAGTCCTCATCATCTCGAGGAGTTCATCAGAGTGTTGTTGTGGTGGATTCGGAAATAGTGGAGGCTCATAGCTTCAGTTTGGAGTTTCTTGATACTCCGAATGCTGTTGAGGCCTAAAATGTCGCCTAATAATGTCCAACCAGTATGTTGCCATTCGCCCCACCCTTGGTCATTTGCATGATCCACGGGAGGAGGTTAGTCAAACCACCTTCCATCATCTTGGTCTTTAGTCTCCATTGGTTGTCCTCCAACCTGTTCATCTTGGTCTTCTTCCTGTTCCTAGTTATTCTGATCATCACTCTCGTCTGATTCTTCCAGCCGAGAGGTAGTTGCCTTGACAATGAACCTGTAACAACTTTGTTTTTGATACCAGATATATCCCATCATTGTGAGAGTCTTTTGGCAGAACTCTTGATCAGAGGTCATGGATTTATACGGAATACCTGGAACTGTGATTTTGGCATGATTGAGAACTTCTTGAACGAAAGACCTATACAAGAAAGCAGTCCCTCGACCTAAGTCCCTGAGTGAATAAATCTGACTTGCTATATAGTGAGGCCAATTGATTTTGATCTTTTTCTTCAAAATGTAGATCAAATGTACCTTAGCTTGATCAACTCGCGAGTATCTGCCTTTCTTTGGCTGCAAAATGTGCGCCACAATTCACTGTAAAATTCGATCCATTAGTTTCAACTTTCCCATAGTGACAGTATTGGGAAAAAGATCACTTGCCACAATGTCATCTGCATAAGGTTTCTTCAGCATTGAGTTCAAAGCCTCTTTGAATTCGTAGCCAACGACAGTTTTAGCGTTCGTGGCCTTAATGACAGGCTCAGTGGATACTAGAGACATATTAAACAACGTTTTCCAAACAGAGTCGTTAACACATACCTTTGTAGTTCCGACTTTCGTGTTGAACTCAAAATCTTCAAACTTTCCTTGAAGGTCGGTGTAGAATACCCTTACCAGGTCTTCACTGTATTTTGTGTTGCACTCCAAGAAATTATTAAACCCTTGAGCATCAAGAAGATTGATTATTTGTGGGATGTGCATATGCTCAGCAGACAGTCGGTAGTACGCATGCTGCTTTATGACAGATCGCTTACTGAAGTTTTTGTCATAGATCTCAGCAAATTCAAGTGGAACAAGTGACACAGCCATTGTCGGAATAGCTGCAGATGGTGGACCTGCATGGGATGAAGAAGCTCTAGTGGATCATTTGCCGGTAATTCTGCGGGTGGACATTTTCACTTTCAAAGTTAGAGAAGAGGAATGAGTGATGAAGATATCAAATTTGGAGAGAGCTCTTGAAGATAGAGAAATGATGATGACCTTACTCCTTTGTAGTAGATACTAAGTTTTGGGAAGAGAGGAAGAGGAGAATAACCTTGATGTAGGTTTCAATTTACAATGCAAGGTGTCTTAATGAGAATGAATTGAAATGAACAGTTTCAGAAAAAAATATCACAGAATTTGCGTGATGCGTCGACCGAAAGGTCTATGTATTGGCGTATATTGTGTTAAAAAAGAACACATTTAAAGTATCAGGGGTATGCATCGACCAGTGGGTCGACCTGAGCATACCCGTGGCTCATGCAATGAAAACATTAATTTTGTGAGTCGACCTCTACCCTGCATAGGTCGACTCATGCATATAAAAACCAGTAAAATTGATGTTTTTGACTACTTTAGCATACAATAAGACATAAATACAAGGCTAAAACATATTTTAAGCATACAACGGAGTGAAATACATACAACACGATCTATACGACAAAGATGACACATAATTTGATACATTTCATTTTTGTGAACATGAAGATTTGTGAGAGATTCTACTTAAGGAAGGATATTACCTCAGCTCCAAAAGTAGCGAAGTGCACACACATATGGCTTTTAACATCTTCATTTGTTAGATATCAGATGAACAAAGTACATATAGACATAGACATATATAATATGCGAGAGATATTACTACACACGATCCGAAATATCAAGAACACCTAGTTCTCGTTGGATATGAAAGAAAGGCTCAGTAGCAAGAGGTTTTGTAAAGATATCAACAAGTTGATTTTTAGTGTCAACATGCTCAAAAACCACATCGCCTTTCTCCACATGATCCCTAAGGAAGTGGTGTCGATTTTCGATATGTTTGGCGCGTGAATGTATCACATGATTCTTGGTTAAATTTATGGCACTCGTGTTATCACAGAAGATTGGAATACACTCAAGTTTGAGGTTAAAGTCGAGCAATTGTTGCTTAAGCCATAGGACTTGAGCGCAACAACTGCCGGCCGCAACGTATTCTGCTTCGACAGTTGACAAAGCTACAGAGACCTGCTTTTTGCTATGCCAACTTACCAAAGAGTTTGAAAATAGATGACCCGTGCCACTTGTACTTTTCCTATCTGATTTGCACCCTGCAAAATCAAAATTGGAGAAACCAACCAAGGAGCAATCATTTCCCTTAGAATACCATAGCCCATACTTTGGAGTACCCAAAAGGTATCTAAGTATGCGCTTTACTGCTTTTGGATGGGATTCTTTAGGAGATGATTGATACCTAGCACACATACAGACACTAAACATAATGTCGGGTCTAGAGGCAGTAAGATAGAGGAGAGATCCGATCATACCTCGATACTTTTTCACCTCTACATCCTTACCACCTTCATCTCGACTGAGATTCGCACATGTTGGCATTGGTGTATCGATAGCTTTGGAATTTTCCATGTCAAACCGCTTGAGAAGCTCAAGACAATATTTCGTCTGGCTCACAAAAGTACCCTTCTATAGTTGCTTGATTTGCAATCCGAGAAAATATGTGAGCCCCCCCATCATACTCATCTTGAATTCTCCCTGCATCAAATTTGAAAACTCCCTTACAAGATTCATGTTAGTTGACCTGAAAATGATATCATCAACATATATTTGCACCAAAATTAAGTGTTTACCTTGACGCTTAATGAAGAGGGTTGTGTCGACCTTTCCTCTTGAGTACCCTTGATTAAGGAGAAACTTGCTTAAACGATCATACCAAGCCCTAGGGGCTTGCTTGAGTCCACACAAGGCACATTTTAATTTGTATACGTGATTAGGATACTCGTGGGATTCAAATCCCGGAGGTTGGGCAATATAAAATTCTTCATTTATATAGCCATTAAGGAATGCACTTTTCACATCCATTTGTAATAACTTAAAATTTTTCGCACAAGCGAAGGCAAGTAAAAGACGTATAACCTCGAGTCGAGAAACTGGCGCATAAGTCTCCTCATAGTCGATGCCTTCTTCTTGGTTCTACCCTTGCGCGACTAAATGCGCATTGTTACGTGTTATTACTCCGTTTTTGTCCAGTTTATTCCTAAACACCCATCGGGTGCCAATTACTCGATGACCTCGCAGAGGAGGGACAAGGTCCCAAACCTCATTTCTCTTGAACTGATTAAGTTTCTCTTGCATTGATAGGAACCAATGTTCATCGAGTAAAGCCTCTTTTGGGTTTTTGGGTTCTACCTGAGACACGAAAGCAAAATGATAACAAAAATTACTTAGCTTTGATCGAGTCGTCACTCCCTTTGATATATCACCAAGGATATTGTCGATGGGATGGTCTTTTGAAGACCTCCAAGCTGGAGGAAGATCATCTTTGTCAGACGGATGAACTACCTCAGTCTTTTCACGATGGTCATCTTTTTCCTCCTCAATTTTGGCTAGGTCAGGTTGATCAATTCCCGGCTCACCACTTTTGAAGTTTTGAGTATGTCTTCAGAAGATACACCTGCACCATGAACTAAACTACCTTTTCTGACATTTCTCGGATAAGACTCATCAAATGTTATGTGAACAGACTCTTTGACAGTAAGTAATCCCTTGTTGTATATTCTATAAGCTTTACTTGACTGAGAGTATCCGAGGAAGATACCTTCGTCGGCCTTGGAGTCAAATTTTCCTAAAATTTCTTTTCCATTGTTTAACATGAAACACTTACAACCGAAGACATGTAGGTGAGACACATTTGGCTTTCGCTCTTTTAAAAGTTCATACGGTGTTTTGTTTAGAATAGGGCGAATGAGCACCCTATTCAATACATAACATGTCGTGCTAATGGCGTCAGCTCAGAAATACTTAGGTAATGCACTTTTATTGATCATAGTTCTCCCTAACTCTTCTAAAATTCATTTTTTGCTCTCCACAACCCCGTTTTGTTGAGGGGTACGCGGAGCGGGGAAGTTATGATCAATTTCGTGTCTACCACAATATTCCTCAAACAGATAATTATCAAACTCACCTCCATGATCACTTCTAATTTATGTGATGTTTGTGTTTAACTTGTTTTGAGAAAGCTTAGCAAAATTTTCAAAGGCTGAGAATGTATCACTCTTGCTAGCCAAGAAGATAGTCCAACAAAATCTAGAAAAATCATCGACTATTATAAAACCATAATAGTTACCACATAGACTTTTAATTTTAGATGAGCCAAATAGATTCATATGGAGAAGTTCAAGAGATCTCGTAGTTGAAACAATATTTTTAGATTTAAATGAGATCCTTGTTTGCTTCCCCATTTGGCATGCATCACATAAGTGATCCTTGGTGAACTTGATTTTGGGCAGACCTATGACTAGATCTATTGAAACTATCTTTTTTGCAAGTCAAAATTGACATGCGCTAAATGTCTATGCCATAACCATGAGTCTTCACTCATTGTCATGAGACATTTATCGCTAGTCAATGATACTTCATTCAAATCCAGCATATAGACATTATTTACTCTTAGACCATTAAACATATCCTTCATTTTATCATTATGTTCAATTAGGCAACAATCTTTTGAAAACGATACTTTGTATCCTTTGTCGCATAATTGACTAATGCTAATGAGATTGTGTTTAAGGCCCTCGACTAGAAACACATCGGAGATAGTAGTGGATGAAGGATTACCTACACTACCTTTTCCAAGTATTGCATCCCGGTTGTTGTCTCCATAGGTTACAAATCCCTTCTTCTTTGCCATAGAGTCAATGAAGAGAGATATGTCTCCTGTCATATATCTTGAGCAGCCACTGTCGAGAACCCATCTTCTCTCGGTAGTCTCAAGACGCTGTACCTATGAACACAATTAGCAAGAATAGATACCCAACTATTTATTGGGTCCTAGGTTATGAGTGAAAATATGGTTGTATTTAGGCAACCATTGATAAACCCCTTTAGGAACCAAAAATCTCCTAAAGCGACATTTAGCAATGGTGTGAACCTTCTTGCAGCAATATAAACAAGAAAAGTTAACTTTTAAGTCACTTTTTCTATCATAATTCTTTATAACATATGCGTATTTTTTATATGAATTAACCATACTATTTCTAAAATGAGCTTTATCAATAGCAAAAGTAATCTTGAGTTTTAGAGCCTTGTTAAGTTTGACCTTGAGATTTCTAACCTCATTTTGCCAAATGTAACAAGTATCACACCCAAAGTTAACAACTCTCTTTCTTATTTCATCACAATCTACTTTTGTACTTTCCACTATGGAAGCTTTTAATGCCTCTAGTTTCTTTTCAGAATCAAGAATCTTTTGCTCTAGGTGAGCAAAGATTTGTTTATTTGAGGCAAGCCTTTTAAAAGCTTCTTTCGCTTCATAATGTAAAGTATTAAAAGCAGTTTGCAATTTAAAATGAGACAATTTAGAGGAATTATCATATTTTTCATGTCGTACCTTTTTCTTTTTGTTCTTTTGATGAGCTGAAAGACAAAGATTGACAGATTCGTCTTCATCACTAGAGTTGTCATCCTCGGATGACTCGCTATCGCTTTCCCAAGCGATATACGCTCTCATTGGCTTGGCTTGCTTCTTATGTGACCAACTTGTTTCCTTCCCTTTGTCCTTTTTCATCAAGGGACAATCCGGCTTGTAGTGTCCGGTCTTTCCGCAGTTATAACATGATCCTTTTGTTTTGCTCCCTTTATTGTCGTCATTTTTAGAGTATCTTGATTATTTTCGAAAGTTGACAAGATTTTTCTCAGAATGTTGGATACCGTTCTTTTTGACATAGCAATTGTATCGCTTCACAAACAACCTCATATCCTCACTCTTGTCATCATCTTCATCATCATTCGTGGTGTAATCACTAAGCTCTTTTGTGTATGACTTAGAACAAGAAGTCTTGAGAGCGATAGACTTCTTTTCAGTATTTTTCATTTTCTCCTTCTTTTCCTTTTTCTCATACTGCTCTAGACTAAGAAGCACTTGTTTGTGCTCTTGCAACTTTCCAGACAATGTTGTAAGGTCCAAAATCATGAGATCGTTTGCTTCTTTTATGACGATTACCTTTTGTTTCCATTCCCTGTTAAGACATCTCAAGATTTTGTTAGTAGCAACATCATTGGCAACTGGCCTACCTAGTGAGTATAATCTATTGATGAGATGAGTAAATCTCTTTTGCATGTCAGCAATGGTTTCCCCCTGCTCCATATGAAAGAGATCAAACTCTTGCATTAAGGTATTGAATCTCGCTAGTTTAACATCATTGGTTCCCTCATGGGCAACTTGCAATGAGTCCCACATAGCCTTTGCAATCAAACAATGAGAAACCCTATAATATTCGTCAACTCACAAAGAGGATATCAGAATATTTTTGGCTTTCCAATCGTAATTATACTTCCTCTCGTCATCATCATTCCATTGTGCTTCAGGCTTAGGCAAAATTATGTTATTTTTATCGGTCATGGTTATTTCCATAGGACCATTTAGAATAACATTCCACACCTTCCTGTCAATGGAATTTATATGCACACGCATACAGTCTTTCCAGTAACTATAGTTTTCTCCATTAAAAACAGGTGCTCTATTATAAGCCCCTTTAGGTTCGTTAGCCATTTTCTACTAAGTTATACTTGAAGCACGAAATGAACCAGGCTCTGGTACCACTTGTTAGACGATGGCGCAGATCTAGAAGAGCGGTTGAATAGATCGCTTGCTTAAAAGAGTCGGCGCTACCAATAAAAATGGTTTTTAAAAATTTGTTTAATTGCGAAAGCGGCCGAGGAACTATACGTGTATAAAATGAATGGTTACTAGAAAACCAGATATACGTTAAGCCTATGGAATCCGATAACGAGATATGAGAATCACTACATTAATCACACTATCAATTTGATTCAGATCACTATATGGTGTGACTAGTTCCCATGCCTTAAAAATATTAACACTATGAAAAGACAACACACAAGGCTTTTAGTTTAGACAATTTATCAAACACTTGGAGTGCAGAGCACTACAAGTGAGTTCTGTTTTGAGAGTGAATTACTCAGGTTTCCTCTTACAATCAATGATTGTACTAGGTTCAAAAACTAGTTTAGCACTACTCAAACCAGACCTAGATTGATATAATCGTTTATACTAAAAACACAAATATTAAGCAATATAAACGTAAAGCAAAAGACACAATGATTTGTTGAGGCAGTTCCCTCGTCGTCCTCGCTCGGGGTACATCTGCCCTCAATTCTAATAATAGAATTGAGACCTGTTAATAGATAGATATAACCTGTTGTTAAAACTTTATACAAGAAGCTAATAGCTATAAAAAAAACGAACACTATTGTTGTTGTAGATCCTATTTCTTCTTGCACCTTGGTTCAAGTTGAATCAAGTACTTCGACAACTGTGGATAAACCTCCGATTGCGGCATTATCTTTGAACAACCTTCAGTCTTCAAAATCTGGCCCGGCTAATTTCAATCACCCGCGTGTCGAACCCAAAACTTCCACTAATAATCCTCTGTTTACCGTTACTAAATCGATATAACCTCCAGGTCCTTGATTACCTTCACTCGGCTGAATATGTGATGAGACGAATCGTGCCAAAACCCCCAAAATATGAGAATCTTGGAGGGCAAAACCCCAAAGGTTTTATTCAAGAAAAACCTGTCGATTTCTCAACCCGAACCGGATAACCCAATCTTTGGCTTCGAACATTATCACCTCTAACAATGCACAATGCACAACAAAGATGATTATGTGTAATTGTTGTGAAATGCTATGAAGAGAATGAAGATGATGAGAACCAAATCGACATCTATTTCACTTTTCTTGTTTTTCTCAATGTTATGAAATGAAAGAGTAAACTGAACTTATATGCTAAACATAACTGACATAAAAAACAAAACCAATTCACAAAGACAGTTGACATAAAACAGCAAACGGTCGACCTATGCAGAAGAGGGGGTCGACCTGAGCTGACCCGAATGTAAAACTGTGCAGAAAACAGAACCATGCGCCGATCGGAGCTTTGCATGCATCGACACATAGCATTCATTTTTAGCCACATTAAAATGCTCACACTATGAGTCAACTGGAGGGTCGATGCGAGCCCTCCCGATACTAATACACAAAAATGACACATAGTGTGAGTCGACCGGAACAGGTATTTGGTCGACTCAAAGCCCTGAAACACTCAAAAATGCCTATTTTCACACTTTGTGATGCTTTTGATGATACCTATAGTATGACAACCAATACCAACAATGTGAACCTTATGTGACACATATTTGGCTATCTATATACAACAAACGTGATTTTTACGAGCATTTGAATTATGAGAGACAAAACATTCAACTATGACAAGATGATAACGCCCAACATATATTCTTCTATGGAATATAGTTTTGACATCATCGAAACGAACACATCTATATATGAGGCTTTTCCCTCACAAATAGAACATTTGGTAGGACATTCTGCAACCAGCACACGCTCAAAATCCCCAAACATCTTTTGACTAGACTCTACTTTTCTCCCCTTGTTGAGCTAAAATTTAATAAAGACCACACAAAACTAACTATGCAAGAGCACAAACACACCAATAGCAAAGGAAACAAAACAGTTCAAATAAAAAGTACACACCAAAGGAAACAAACAAAGCAACCTAAAACACCAAATGGAAACAGTTGATGTTAGGACGTTATTATAATAAAACAGACAAAACAACACAACTAAAAGAAAAACAAGCTCTTCTCTAGAGCTAGTTATTCTCTCCATCCTCCTGGGTTAACAAATTGAACTCAGTCTTCATCACCGTTTGCATCAGAGACATGATCCTTAGCACAAATTTTCTTGAAGGACTTCATCTTGGTCTTAGTCTTTTTCCCTGTCAAGATAGCTCCAGTTGGTAATCCAGCAGATGTCACAACCATGGACTCATCTTTCTTCTCTTTCATGGTTTCCTTCAAGTGAACCTTCTTATTTTCAGAGATGTTGGAAGATTGGCTCATGTTTGAAGTAGAATGTGATAGGCTGTAAAGGAAACCAAATTGCAGACTATATATAACATAAATTCCTTGTTTGTAACATCTGACAAGTCAAGAAAAAAAATATTGGAAGAAGTGAAATCATCCTTGATAATGCACCACTGTCCACATGTGAGAGATGCACCTTTTAATTCTCATTCTCTCTTTCTAAGCTTCGACTATGACAATTTCCATGCTACCTTTAAACATGCATGCACACAAAAAAAACATGTTTTTCATGCCTACTTTGAAGGCACTGATGACTAGACACCCCGTCCTTGTCACTCTTACCAGGGAAAGATTCTTGACACTTTTGACTAAAACAGCTTGATATAATGTTCCGACATCCTGATAGATATTGTACACTTCTATGAACCAGCCAAACACACAAAATATGCTTCATAACATGAAACTTTCCACTAAATACTTAACCAGAATAAGTTTATCAATGCTCTGCTGAATATTTGATCATAATGTCAAGACATCATGTCAGATATTTCACAATCACTAACAGAACCTCCTCTGAGACTTACAAACTTCTGTAGAGAAAAAATAAATCCTTCTAGTCACAAATAACATTGTTCCTTGGGCCATTCCAAGAATCATGTTTAGTCCTAGAACGTACATCATAGGCACACAAGTGAAAAACAAATCACATTTTAGAACCACATTCATACTGTCATGGCAAACAGACCAACTTGACAGAGCAATGTCAAGACATCTTGTCTGACATTATAACCTCACTAGAGGTACAACAAAACGGGTTACATGAGAACATGTGAGCTTTGTACAGGTTGTACCAAAGCAGCTACACACCAGACAGGTACACAGCTCCCTTGGAAGGTGAAGACCAAGGTGTAGCACCCCAAAATTTGCCCTTTCATTTTTAATTTTAACTGACTTATGTTTCATTCATTTTTGCATTATCATTGTGCGTATCATGGCATTGGTTCTCGGGACATAGGATCAAGTTGTTTCTATGGCTCAAGACTTTCTTTTATTGCATGTTTTTAAACAGAAAGCATCAGAGGCTTCAGCAGTTATTTCGCTCAGCAATCAGATACCGAATTATATTTTTTCAGCAAGTTATTTTGAGCACATGAGACAATTCATAGTTTATTTCAGACATTATACAGGTGATATGTCAAATGGCAAGTTTCGGAGGCCAAATTATGCTCAGAACAGGGGTAATGAGCGATTCCTCAAGCTTCCCTCCTTGTGGCACCAAGAAAATTCAAAATTTCCATGTGTTAATCGATTAACGCACTTTTCCTAACAAAGTGTTAATCGATTAACCAATACAAGTTTTGCTCAGATTGTTTCATTTCTAGCGTTGTAGCTTTTGATCCTAATTCTAGTCACTCAAATTCAATATTTCACACTAGTAGAAGGATCTAGAAGTGGTTTCCAATTTGATTTATTTTTCAATTAATTCAAATTCCTTCCAAATTTCAAACATTTCCATTCCTAATTCCACTCCCAATTTCCATTCCTCACACTAACCCACACTCCAAATCACATTTAATTCCAAACCTAAACCATACTTAAATCATTTTGCTTTAAACCTCTCATAACTCACTTATTTTCTGATTTTTCTACACATCTCATTCTAATTTTCTCAACTTTTGTCTCATTCCAAAATACTCACAAAAACTCCATAATAAAAAACTTCACAAATTGCACATTGCAATTTGTGAATTCTTGAGCTAAACCTTCATTGCATCATAATCCTTGGTTCAACTTTGGTTTTACAACTCATCTGGATCTTGAATTAAGTTGGAGGAATCACTTATTGAAGAGCTTTTGCTTATTTGCAGATTATTGCTTGGATCTTCAAGTTTTCTTGCTAGAGCTTCATAGATCCTTGGATTTCTTGCTTGGATCTGTTAATTACAGCTTAAAAACACTAACCAAAGCGAATCTCAGCTTTGTAGGTTGGTAAATTCTAGATCTAGCTTTGATTTTTCTTAATTTTGCATTTCACAAAGTAGATCTTTGGCTTTTTGGTGATATTTGATCCATTGCTTGTTTTCATCAATGATTTTGGTGTTTATTGGATCCAATTGATGTGATTTGGTATAATTTTCGTGCATATTTGATTGCTTAAGCATATGGATAGATTCATAAGTGATTAATTGTTGAATTGCTTTTAAATTGGTGTTTTTCTGCCACTGCGTCAGTGTTAATCAATTAACCAGTTGAATTGGAAAATGGGTTAATCGATTAACTAGTGTTATTTTTAGGTTTTTTTGGCTTTTCAAAAGGGCTTAATCGATTGACCACTTTTTCCTAGCAAATGGTTAATCGATTAACACTAATGTAGAATATGTTTTTTATGCATTTTCAAATTTGTTTTGATTCCTTTCCACTCTTAATCTTCATGGATTGATATGATGCATATTTGTGGACTGTTTTTGAGTTGTTTCATCATACTTGATAGCATGCTTGTGATTCTTTGACGTGCGAATTTTGGTTTTCGTTATTGAATATCTTTGATCGTCATGTTGCATTCTTGATGTGATGATCATATTGCATTATCATTTGTACCATGTTAATTGCTGATTATTGATGTTCATCTCGCTGGATATACGTCACATGCTTATGTTTGTTTCCGATTCTGCAAATGCATGTTTGTTTGATTGATTAATTGGTGTTGGATATGCATGATATTCTTTATGAATGATTCGTTGTGCATTGAACTTATTTTTTCTTAAGAGTTAATACATGTTCATGACTGATCCTCACCATGTCATATGTATTTGTTGCAATGTTAATGCATGTAAGCTGCCTGAGCTTTTTACATCAGTTGTTCTGGATTTTCACATGCTGTTAATTATGCATCTATTATGCCTGCTGCTTTTTACACTTGTTATGTACTAACACATGAGTTGTTAAATGTTGTTGTGCTTATTTAATGGGTTTTTATAGATGTTCTAAAGCTGAAGCGCTGTTGTAGCTGCTGTTTTTGTTTTGTTTTCCTTGTTTCATTTTGTTCTTGCATGCTCCCTTAATGCCTCATAGTTCAACTTATATTTTTAAGCTTGGAGTAGGATAGACATTAGGAGTTAATCCATGTATGATAATAGTAGGTTAGTCCGTTTTAACCTCCACCTTAGGTCCACTTTTGCATATTAACATTAGGATAGAATTTCCTCTCGCATCTCGACCTTAGGGCCATTTTGCATGACAACGTTAAAACCGAGTTTCCCTTAGATCTTCTGTGCGTCTTTCTCTTATTGTCTCTTAAAAAAAATCAAAACACTTAATAAATATGATGTGCATTATGCGCCATGAGCTTTAAGCACATGGAAAAAGATGAGCAAATGCATTTCTAACCTCATATTAGGGTACTTTGCACACAAGACTTTTGGATCGTTAGAGCGAAGTATCTGATCCTATGTCATAGACTTTAGTGTGATGCATATTTCAAATAAAGTCAATTCATTTCTCTAAAACTCACAAACAAATACAAATCATTTTCATCCTTCGAGATCGCTTATAAACTCATTTTCAGAAAGGGTACGTTCTTTTTCCGTTCTACCGCAAACAGGCATCGACCATAACTGCTGGAATGCGAACTTAACGTAGCTCATAAAAAAACACTAAGCAACCCGTGGTAAGCCAAGCTACAACTGATCTGATTTCTCATACCAAATGAGGTACGTAGGCACAAGACGACGATGTCTTGGCGAGTAACCTTCCCCCTTTTCACCCGTAGTTCTCCGAACTACATTGACTCTAACTTTCGCATTGCACGAGGGAATATGTAGGCCTAGGATGGCTAAGTCCTATCGATTCTCCTTTTGTTTTTTCCTTTCTCATTTCCGTTTAGCAGTAGGCTTTAGATAACACACATTTTGATTAGACAACAAGCGTGGATCCCCTTGAGTACAACGGATGTGAGGGGGTGCTAATACCTTCCTCTCGCGTAATCGACTCCCGAACCCCGGAATTGGTTGTGAGGCCATGTCTTCTCCCTTTTTAAGGTTTCTTCGATCGTTTCCTTTCCCTCCATCGGGATAAATAACGTTCGGTGGCGACTCTTTTGTTTTTTCCGTCGGGTGTTTTTCGCAGTTGTGATAGCTGGCGACTCTACTAGGGACTCTGGTTTCCTATGCAAGTCAATCTTAGCGCTTGTCTGTTTCTGTTTATTGGGTGTTTATATCTGTACATTTATTTGCTTTATCTGTTGTATATTGTTGCATTTAATTATTGGTATCAGATTAGTCTACTACTGTTGGGTAGGTTTGTTCCACGAGATATGAGCCCAGTACCCAGGCTCGAGTACACACATAGGATTAGAGTGTGCTCTTGTTGACTTGTGTGTCGTTTGACACGTATTTTTGGCTTGAGTTCATATTCAGACGAGGTTTTCTTGAGGATACTCTGAACTGCATGTTTATGTAGTAACCAGGATGGTCTGATAGGAGCTTATGACTTTCGAGATCGTTTATGGGAAATTAGTTGAGGCCTCCTTGATTGATGATGATGACAAACCATAAATGGTGAATGTATCATCATTTCTTGATCTGAGAGTCTGTGGTGCTGAGGACCTGCATAGGATGCCTATGTCCAAAACTAGAACCCACATGTGAGAAGGGATGTGTTTTGCAGGAAACCTTGACCTTCAACCTACTCGGTGTTCTGGTTTTCTTATCGGTGTGAACTTTTAGTTCTGGGATTCTGGTATTATGGTTATTCTGGTATTCAAGTTTTCTGGTTTTCTCGATGAAGCTGAATTATGGCCTTATTCGATCGACAATGTAACAGCTATTCAGAGCATATGGAAGCCTTGATCCTGTATCTCCGCATCCATATCATCATAACATGTATGCATTATGGCATACATGCTCATTTATTTTCAAGGATCATAACTTTGAGACTCGTTATTGAGCATTCAATCTTTTCTTATGGTTCGTCTGTGTAAAACTCGAATCAAAATAGACAGATTCTTTGGAAATATTTGAACATAGAATTTGCATTGCATTTTCATACTCATTTTCATAGCAGGTGTTCGAGGCTGGTCTTTTGTTATCCTGGTCAGATTTTCTTCAGAATTTCAGACTTAACTTTTCAAAGAAGCTAGAAGTTAACTATGGAGCATATTTAAGAAGAGTTGAGGGAAGTACGAAACTAGATGGGGCAATTCATGGTGAACATGCAAGCTTTGTCTCATCAGAAAATGCTAAGGGAGGAAGTTCATTAACTGAAGACTCATATGAGCCTGATCATGGAAGTCATGAGAAACGTTCTAAGAAAGGGAGGCAGTCCTATGCTTGAAGCTGCAACATAAATTGTTATTCCTCCCTTTCCTATGAAATCTCTCCCAGAGCATGACGTGCCTCGTGGATTTTCTGTACAAATTAGGGCCCCAAGATTTTCCCATCTTCAGCCACCTCCTGTTTCCCAAGACAATCCTAAGAGTATAGTGTATGCACGGAGACTAAAGCAGTCTGCAAGAACTTTTGACCAGCTCCCTATAACCTATGCTCAGTTGTTGCAACATCTGCTTCATCTAATTGGTTGAACTTCGGACTCTGGCTCCATTGGCTGGTAAGCCTCCACCAGGCTATGATGCAAGTTCCCATTTTGATTTTCACACTGAGGCACCGGGGCATAATGTGGATAAGTGTAAGGCTTTTCAGTACAAAGTTCAGGATTTAATCGATTCAAAGGCCATTGAGTTCATACCAGGAGGCATGAGCATACAAGGTGATCTTATTCCAGCTGATGCAAAAGAAGTGGATATCCATGTTTTCTCTCCTGAAGCTGCTTCGAGTCAGGGGCATATCTTATAATACTTGGTTTCAAAATCGCCATGTCCACAACTATTGCCTGTTCCTAGGATAAGTCTGAGGATGAAAGTACCTGAACAAGAGGAGCGCCCAAATCGGTATCAGCAACAGACTAGCTCCCAAAAGAGATAGCAAAGACCGAGAAGGCCCAAGAAAAGGTTTGATCTTATTTCTGTTCCTCAAAATAAGTTGTTTGCTCACCTACATCAGGGCTCTTTGATTCGGCCAAGAGAAGTTGCGCATGTTCCAAATCCCATACCTCCAGATTTTGACATGAATGTTAGGTGCGAGTACCACTATGGGACTCAGGGGTATTCAATTGAAAATTGCAATGTGTTCAAGCACAAAGTGCAAGATATGATTGATGCTAGAAATATTACTTTCACTATAGACGATATACACATTAATTGAAGCCTCTCAAGTGAGCATTTGAAACCGTGAGAACATCGTCAGAAGAAGTCAGTCCATATGGAGTCGTGCCCCCTCAGCCATGGCATTTTTAATTTCTTTACTGCCTTTTCATTTGTATTTTTCATTGTTTGTTAATGTTCTGTTTGCATGTAAAAAAACTTGTTTGTCTTGAATGATGATTTTAATGCAATGAGTATGCTTTTATTGAAGTAGTTCATCCGTGTTCACTCATATAAACATTTATGTGCATTGTAATACCAACTTCTTGCCTAAATTATGTGAGAGAGGATGATGAAGTAAGAATGCAATCATTCTGGTCGTATGCTTTTTAAATAAACCTTTGCTGATGATGTATATGCATTGTTTCAAACCTCCAAACACCGGAGACATAAGGAAGATAACCCATTGTCAACCCATTGAGCCTTGAAGCAGGAGTTTCTTTTCGTATGAAAAAACCCCCACATCTAACCCAGGGACATGGTAGTCTTCAACTAATTTGGACGAGTATTCAAATTTCAAAAGGAGTGTGTGTCCAAGGATCTATTACCTTTTATCCCTTACAAGCCCATAATATTCACCCCTCACCAACCAAAGGACGAGGCAGTCATGACCTTTCCAAGACAGCCAATGTCACACGACTTGTTAAAAAAAGAAGAAAGAAAGCTTGTTAAGTCGAAAAGTGAAAATGAATGAGTTAGGCAAAAATTAGGGCATGTCGTTAGACTTCAAAATCGAAAAATTTTATTTAAAAAAGTTCAGTCCAGGAAAAAATCAGGGGAATAAAAAAAAATAGAAAAAGCGAAAAAGATTATAAAAGAAAAATTATCGATAAAGAACAAAGTCGTGTGACTACAGACACCGAAGACAAAAGGGGTGATTGTCGCTCCGAAAACCTTGTCGGTTCATTAACCGTCAATTATGCCATTCAATAACCTTTTTGAAAGGTGAGCACTTGTGCCAAGTTAGCTGAACATAGGACTGGAGAATGTCAAGGAGAATGGGTGGGTACAAATAAATTTTGAGCAAAATTTTTTCTTTTCTGAAACCGTGAACCAGGTCACATTACAACACTCAAAATTCCTAATTGAAGCAAGGTTTATTCTTAAGTCATGCTTCAATAAGATAGCGTTCCTGACTCCCATGAGTTATACTAAAATACTTTGTTGGTATTGCATGTGCATGATGTCAATCAAATAAAATAAGTGTCGTATTTTAACTAGTGACTTGTTCACAAAGTTTGGCGATATCTTTTCAACAAAAACTTCAAGATTAACATGTGCATTACATTAGAATTATCATTCTCAGAATAAACATTTTCTGCTTGCATACATGTGCTTAAACATCAATGAAGCTTACATGATGAACATCAACCGAGAAGCTTAATCATGCCAAGTTGAGATGCCCGAAGACTCCGTAGGACAATCATGTCAAGGGGCATGTTGCCAAGAGACTCTGTTGAGTATGGGCTTTCCCAGTGATTCGTTTGAAGATGTAGCAAATCTGGGGCAATCATGTCAAGAAATCGCCAAATCTCTCCAAGGTTCGGTTGATCTGGGGCAATCAAGTCAAGATTCAGCAAATCTCTCGAGGATCAATCAGATAGGGGTAAAGTTACTTCAAAGGCTCATTTTAAAATAGGCCAGTTCAAGAGCATAAAGATTTATCCTCTTTAAAATATGGTTAATCAGAGTTACCTCTCCAAGCTTCAGAGTATTATGGCAGAATATCGTAGGATTCAGGTTGATAGCCAACAGGTGGTACTCCCAATAGAGTTAAAGCTTTTCAGTGAGGACTATGATTTCTCCCCTAGGGGAATTTCAATAAATATATTTTCCTAGCAAGACCTTGAGAGTTCGATGCTTCCCCAAGCTGCGACAGAGTTATCTCTAGTAGACAGTGTCCCTTCATGAAATGCTTATCTATAACAAGGGTAAAAGTCCAATGGTTGTTGACATTTTCCAACATTGTGATCAGTAGTAATTTTCAACAGGGTATTGGGATTTGTAATGTCTCTAGCAAAGTTGGTGTATTTGGTCATTGCCCCAGGAGAGAAGTGAATCTGGCATCATTCCCTAGTGGAGTTGGTGTCATCGTTGGGTATTATTTCTCTCACCAGATGGAAGCCCAATAGCGGGTGGTTCCCTTGGCAAGTTAAAGGCTGGTTATCATTGGCACTTTTCCTCAGCAGATTTTTGGGATGTTTCCCCAAGTTATTCCTATTTTCCTGCAGAATGGAAGTTGGATGGTTTCTAGAGTAGAGTTTATGACCCTAGAGACAGTTCAGTTTATCATCCCTAACAGAGATGGCTTCGTCTCTTCAGCATTTATTTTGCTGGAGTGGTCCTTTTGCATATCATAAGCATTATTGCATTGCATCCTCAAATGCGTAGCATTTCCATTTTATATGGAGCATTACACTATATAAAGAAAAATTAAACATGCATGTGAAGCATAAGCCAGATTTGGTACCTTACACGAAATCCCAGATCAATCCTTAATCAAGACAGTGACATATCCTCAGCAGACATTCCTTTGATCAGCTTTTTCCCCGTCAAATCCCTTTCACAAGGCCAATTTTTCTTTCTGTCAAATCCCTTTGACGATGTATTTCTTTGGTTCGATTTTTTTCCTGTCAAATCCCTTTGACGATGTGGTTTTTGGTTCAATTTTCTTTCTGTCAAATCCCATTGATGATGTGGTCTTTGGTTCAGTTTTCTTTTCATCAAATCCCTTTGACTATATGGTTTTTGGTTCAGTTTTCTTTTCGTTAAATCCCTTTGACGATGTGGTCTTTGATTCGGTTTTCTTTCCGTCAAATCCCTTTGATGATGTGGTCTTTGGTTCAGTTTTCTTTCCGTCAAATCCCTTTGATGATGTGTTTCTTTGGTTTATTTTCTTCCCTTCAAATCCCTTTGACGATGTGGTTATTTGGTTCGTTTTATTTTCGTCAAATCCCTTTGACAATGTGGTCCTTTGGTTCATTTTCTTTCTGTCAAATCCCTTTAACAATGTGGTCTTTGGTTCGATTTTCTTTCCATCAAATCCCTTTGACGATGTGTTTCTTTGGTTCGATTTTCTTTTCGTCAAATCCCTTTGATGATGTGGCCTTCCAGTTTAGTTTTCTTTCTGTCAAATCCATTTGATGATGTGGTCCTTTGGTTCATTTTCTTTCCGTCAAATCCCTTTGATGATGTGTTTATTCGGTTTGGTTTTGTTTTTATCAAATCCCTTTGATGATGTGGTCTTTGGTTTAGTTTTCTTTCCGTCAAATCCCTTTGACGATGTGGTCTTTGGTTTGGTTTTCTTTCTGTCCATCCCCTTTGACGATGTATTTCTTGGGTTCGATTTTCTTTCCGTCAAATCCCTTTAATGATGTGTTTCTTCAGTGTAGTTTGTGTTCCGTCAAATCCCTTTAACAATGTGTCTCCCTAGAAGAGTTTTGTTCTGAATAGCTGGCGTTTGCTTCTGCATGGTGGTTTTCCTAAGATTTCTCCCTCCCTAGCGGAGTAATCTTCTCTTCACCTTTGGTTGTAAATCCATTTTTAGGACTAATTTCCAATCGACCTTTTCTTCTTTCCCTATGGAGTGCAAATTTCCGGATTCTTTTTGTATTCAATCCCCTTTTACCTTGAATGTTTGAAAGTTGTTGCTATCATCCCTTCAGGTCCAAGTCGTTTGAATAGGGGCAGCAATAGCACCCCAAAATTTTCCCTTTCACTTTTAACTGTAACTGGCTTATGTTTCGTTCATTTTTGCATTATCATTATGCATATCATGGAATTGGTTCTCGGGACATGGGATCAAGTTGTTTCTATGGCTCAAGAGTTTCTTTTATTGCAAGTTTTTAAACAGCGAGCATCAGAGGCTTCAGCAATTGTTTCGCTTAGCAATCAGATACCCGATTATATTTTTTCAGCAGGTTATTTTGAATGCATAAGATAGTTCACAGTTTATTTCAGACATTATACAGATGCAATGTCAAATGACAAGTTTCATAAGCCAAGTTATGCTCAGAACAGGGGGCAACGGGAGATTCCTCGGGCTTCCCTCCTTGTGGCGCCAAGAAAATTCAAAATTTCCATGTGTTAATCGATAAACACATTTTTCCTAGCAAAGTGTTAATTGATTAACCAATACAAATTTTACTCAGATTGTTTCATTTCCAGCGCTGTAGCTTTTGATCCTAATTCTAATCACTCAAATTCAATATTTCACACCAGTAGAAGGATCTAGAAGTGGTTTCCAATTTGATTTATTTTTCAATTAATTCAAATTCCTTCCAAATTTCAAACATTTCCATTCCTAATTCCACTTCTAATTTCGATTCCTCACACTAACCCACACTCCAAACCACATTTAATTTCAAACCTAAACCATACTTAAATCATTTTGCTCTAAACCTCTCATAACTCTCACTTATTTTCTGATTTTCTACACATCTCATTCTAATTCTCTCAAATTTTCTCTCATTCCAAAACCCTCACAAAAGCTCCATAGCCAAAAGCTTCAAAAATTTCACGTTGCAATTTGTGAATTCTTGAGCTAAACCTTCACTACATCATCATCTTTGGTTTAATTCTAGTTTTGCAACTCATTTGGATCTTGAATTAAGTTGGTGGAATCACTTCTTGAAGGGTTTTGCTTATTTGTGGATTATTGCTTGGATCTTCAAGTTTTCTTGCTAGAGTTTCATAGATCCTTGGATTTCTTGCTTAGATTTGTTAATTGCAGCTTAACAACACTCACCAAAGTAAATCTCAGCTTTGTAGGTTGGTAAATTCTAGATCTAGCTTTAATTTTTCTTAATTTTTCATTTCACAATGTAGATCTTTGGCTTTTTGGTGATATTTGATCCATTGCTTGTTTTGATCAATGATTTTGGTGTTTATTGGATCCAATTGATGTTTAATTGTTTTGATTTGGTATAATTTTAGTGCATATTTAATTGCTTAAGCATGTGGACAAATACATAAGTGATTAATTGCTGAAGTGCTTTTAAATTGGTGTTTTTCTGCCACTGCGCCAGTGTTAATCGATTAACCAGTTGCAGTGGAAAACTGGTTAATCGATTAACCAGTGTTATTTTCAGTTTTTTTGGCTTTTCAAAAGGGGTTAATTGATTAACCACTTTTTCCTAGCAAATGGTTAATCGATTGACACTAATTCAGAATGTGATTTTTGTGCATTTTCAAGTTTGTTTTGATTTCTTTCCACTCTTAATCTTCACGGATTGATATGATGCATATTTATGGATTATTTTTGAGTTGTTTTATCATACTTGATAGCATTCTTTTAATTCTTCGACGCACCCATTTTTTATTTTTCGTTGTTGAATATCTTTGATTGTTATGTTGCATTCTTGATGTGATGATCATGTTGCAAAATCATTTGTACCATGTTAATTGCTGATTATTGATGTTCATCTTGCTGGATATATGTCACATGCTTATGTTTGTTTTCGATTCTGCAAACGCATGTTTGTTTGATTGATTAATTGGTGTTGGATATACTTGATATTCTTGATTAATTATTCGTCATGCATTGATTTGTGCTTAAGTGTTAATACATGTTCATGATTGATCCTCACCATGTCATATGCATTTGGTGCAATGTTAGTGCATGCAAGCTGCCTGAGCTTTTTACACCTGTTGTTCTGGATTTTCACGTGCTATTAATTGTGCATCTATTTTGCCTGCTACTTTTTACACCTGTTATGTGATGAAACATGAGCTATTAAATGTTGTTGTGCTTATTTATTGGGGTTTTATAATTATTCTGAAGCTGAAGCATTATTGTAGCTGTTGTTCTTGTTTTGTTTTCCTTGTTTCATTTGTTCTTGCATGCTCCCTTAAGGCCTCCTAGTCCAACTTAATTTTTTATTAAGTTTGGAGTAAGATAGACATTAGAAGTTAATCCATGAATGATAACAATAGTTTAGTCCCTTTTAACCTCCACCTTAGTGTCGCTACTGCGAAAATCGGCGTCGGCTGACAGAAGAGTCGCCACCGTGCGTTATTTATCCCACGGGAGGGAAAGGAAACGCTCAGAGTAAACCTCGCACAACACGGGAAAGGTATGGTCGTCGCAACAAAAACCTGGATTCGGGAGTCGGTTACGCAAGGGGAAAGTATTAGCACCCCTCACGTCCGTCGTACTCGACGGGATCCACGCTTGTTTTCGGATATGGATTGTTATTCTATCTAAACTATAGGTCAAGGGTTAAAAAGAAAATAAAATGAAAATAAAAATGACTCGGCAAAGTATCGCACTTTATGCCTACGTATTCCCGCCTGGAACGAGAAATCAGAGTCAACGTAGTTCGCCTACCTACGGGAAAGGAGGGGAAGGTTGCTCGCTAGGATATCGCATCCTATGCCTACATACTTTCATACAGCATGAAAGATCAGAGCAAACGTAGTTCGGGCCACGTACGACACAAGTCTGTCTTGGTTGATTTTATTCCTTCTGAAAAAGGTTTTCTGATTAGCAGTCCAAGCGGACAAAAATGACGTTTTGATGAGTTCACATTCTGTTACGAAAGAAGTGTCTTTTATTGTGTTTGAAATCTTTATGGTATTTTTCTGTTTGTTTTGAGAAAGAAAGAGACAGAACTCTAACCTACGGTAGCGAAGGGAACCAGACTAACCTAATGTTATCATGCATGAGTTAAGACCTAGTGTCTATCATGCTCCTCTCTTGCACAGAGAGAAACAGAGATCCTAAGGGAATAGACGGAAACAGAAACAATATCGGATATATACAGTAAAACAGTAAAATGCATGGATGCAGCAATACAAACGAGGCAAGGGAGTCCCACTCAACCTCGAACCTAGAAGACAATAGGCAAAAGTGAACAGGATTCACTTTCAACCCAATAGGTTAAACAGCAAACAATACAGTCAGGAAAACCAATCAATACATCAGAAATGAAGTACCGCAATAAAATAAACAGCCACAGCAGCTCTGCATCAACATCTGACTTCAGGCTTCAACAAGCATCAGTCTCCACCTCCACAGCTACAAGCTTCAGCAAGCCTCAATCTCCATCTCTACAGCCTTCCAGCAAGGGCTTGATCATCAATCTTCAGTCTACAATGGCTTTCCTTCAAGTCTCAAACTTCAGGAGAAACACCAGTCAACCAGATGAAGTGAATGAATGTTAGACAGTTAATTACCTACCAAGGGTGGTTCATCAACTGTTAACATTAAACAGACAGTTTCCTCTCAAAAGTTCTATCTTTCAAATACATTCACTGATCCTTCCAAAGGAAGGAGGTGGATATTTGAAAGAGACTTTGAATCATAGAGAAAGGATGGATGGGGACAAGGCATTCCATGTTTGAGAAACAAGCTTTCTAATCTAGAGCTCTGCCTAGCTCCTAAACCCTAATCTCCTCAACAGCTGCTAACATGAATATCCTCTTCAACTCTGGAAGTTGGCCTTCAGTCTCTGGCTCTCCAATGGTTTCATCATCATAAGTCTTCAGCTTCCCCAATCCCCAGACAATCCCAATACCCATACAGACAAAACAATAATCCCCAGAGGGCACACCACACCAGTCAATCAAATATAGCAGTACACACTAATAGCAGTAGGGGAATCCTAGTGATTTCTAAGGGAATCTATCCTATACCCATAACCCCTATAGTCCATACCCCAAAAATCAAATGAAACTAAACTATTAGAATTAAACTATCTCACCTATGTTGATTTAAAACCCTAATTTTATTCATGTTGTTTTCACCTAAACTAATCACCTAAAACTAACTCCTAGAAATATGAACTAAATTGTATACACAAACTAACAATGTCTATTAATAAACCTAAAAAGAATGAACAACAAATATTAAAGCAACTACTAGAACAAAATTTATCAAAATCATGCATGAAATGAAACACTTAAAATATGCATTTATTTGGAAAATATGGGAAAAATATCAAATAAAAAAATAAAATGCAATTTTTATTTTTTATAATTTTCTAGACTCTTTGAAGAAAATTATGCAAAAAGAATTATTAAAAATAATGTTTTTATGATTTATTATGATTTTTAGAAAATGCATGAAAAATGAAAAGAAATTAAAAATAGCAAAATAGAGAAATAGAGGGAGGGGGTGCCATCAGCAAGGGCGCTCAGTTAATTTTCCATGTGGGCCACCAGCTGGGAGGTGCGAATAT
The DNA here is from genome assembly GCA_963859935.3 of Lathyrus sativus. NCBI lineage: Eukaryota > Viridiplantae > Streptophyta > Magnoliopsida > Fabales > Fabaceae > Lathyrus > Lathyrus sativus. The sequence continues at coordinate 467,222,973 of OZ012740.1, forward strand.
TAATTGCCTAGGCCCATATGCGCTTCAGCATTTCAACCAAAAAAACAAAAAAAACATAAACGGTGTAAATAGCAACATTCTTAGTTAAAATCAGGTTTGGGCCTTATTGGGAGGGTGCGAAAAGCAAGCAAGGTTTGAGCCCACTCTGAGGGTTTAGTGAAACGGAGCGTTTCACTCCCAAGTCTTCCCTCCGTTATCAACTTTGAATATGGACCTTTGGATGGACATAAAATGTCAAATAATTTGCACGATCGGACGACCAGGGGATCGTCTTCCCCAATCAACCCTAGGGTTTGCAGACTAAACCCTGCACACGAGTTTGAATCAACCAACTTCCACCTCTCATATCTCCCTCGTCTCTCCATGAAAGGCCATGATGTAAACACCAAAATTGCTCCAATTCTCACACAGAACACAACTATATCCATAGCTCTCAGTATAATAGCCTAGATTTTCAAACCCGATAGGCATCACAGTTCTGATCCATCATTTCCACCTGTGATCAACTCAACCAAAACTCACCAATTCTTGTCCTAAACTCAACTACAACTCAAGCTGATCTTAACATGCTAATCCAACAAGATTTCCGTGCCTTATCCTAATAGTTACAAGCTCTAACAGATTTGGTGCATCATACTCAACCTTCATGAAACTTGCCCAAACTCATCAAAATCAGTCTTCTACTCTATCTTAACAACTCTACCCTAACAAATCCCTAAGATTCTAACTAAATCATGCAATACGAAAAGAAAACAAACCTGGTGCAAAATGGTGAAACAGTTATGGAATCCTTTGAATCTGATGCTTGCAGTGATTGGAAAGTGATCAACAACCTTAATGATGAATTCTGTATGCAATATCTTTGGTGCAAACTCCTTGAATCTTGTACTTGAAACCTTTTTGCAACTTGGATGGAGAATCTAGATAGCACAATTCTTGATCAATTCAGCCAATCCTTGATGTGAATTATGATGCTTGGATGATGATGATGAAGATTCAATCAGAAAATGTGAAGATTGGTGGAGATTTGGGAGAGTTTGTGATGCTTTTGCAAATTGGAGAAAGTGTGTATAACTTGGGGTTTTGAGAAAATATAATCACCAACCATGGCATGAACCATCTCATATCCATATATACATGATGTTAGAAACTCCTAGAAGCTTGGAGAAGCTTCCCTTGCACAAATTCCCTTGGATTTGGTTTATGTATCTTCCATTACAAGCAACCATGGATAACTCCCAAAATGTGAACTATGCTCAAAATTCTACTTTAGCCAATGTCTTTAAAATGACCTTTCCATTCAAAATGACCTATAATTTTGCTTCATTTGGCCAAGATATGAAAAATCTCATTTTTAAGTCCATTTTTATTCATTAAATCCAACAATTTTGAAACCTTGTGCTATGAATCTTTCCAATCTCTCATGGTCACTTTTCTAGACTCAAAATGTCATTTGGAACAAGTTTTATGTTGTAAAGTTTTCCATTTGAAGCTTCCTTGTATGAGTTTTGGGCATAGGTTAAAATGACCTGTAATTCTCAGATGACCAAAATACCCTTTGCTTGCCAAGACCATAAGTAGAGTTCCACAAATCATATGAAGGCATACTATACCATTCTAGAAATCTAAGACAATGAGTAACAACTCTTATGTTGACCAGAAATTCATTTGAAATCTCCTTGAGGTGTAAATATTGCTTGGAAGTCAAGTCACTTTCACAGACAAAATTTCAGATACCTCAGATGACCTGTAACTTGTAAGGACCATAACTTGAGTTCTATAAATCTCCTTGATGTCTTCCACCACTAAAATTAAAGGTCTTGAGATCCTCTACAAGTTCCATGTTGGCCAAGGATTCATTTGAAGCTTGCGTTTTGACTTATCTTGCTTGGAAATTTGACCTAAACTAGGGGATTTTACATAGAAACCCTAATTTAGAAACTCCTCTTCTCCTTGATTTCTCTTGATTTCTTCTTAGCATAACAACATATCCTTATTCTCCATGTCAAATGATAAACCCCACATCTCCTCAATGGTCCTCAATGCCTTCCAAACAATCCTTTGACCTAGGGTTGACCCAGATGAAACCCTAGTTGACTGTCTTCATTCACAACTCTTGTGGCCACACCAATGACTTGTTTCCTTCTCCAAATGACTTTCTAAATCCTCCAAGATGTCTAGATGCTCCCCATGCCTTCAATTCACAGCTCATACTTTCCTTGATGATCCCCAGACACCCCTAGTTAGGAGATATACTCAATGCTTGATCTAATGACTTCTCCCACTTTCAAATTATTTTCTGATGACTTGAATGAGATTGAATTTGGATGATAACCTCTTGATAGGCTTCCAGAGATGAGAATAATGATTGGTCCCCTATTGAATGATTGGCTATGCTTGTGCTATGCAGATGATTAGACTATGTACATGACTCTATATGCAAATGCTAATGATATTGAAACATAAACCAAGTGAAAAAGGTTGAGCAAATTTTAGGGTGCAACAGCTGCCCCTATTCAAGCGACTTGGACCCGATTGGGTGAAGAGCCCGGAGCCTTCAGACATTCGCGGTACGAGACGGTTGAATACTAAGAACCCAGAAATTTGCCAACCGCAGAAATAAACTGCGCTCCTGCTTGGGGAACGACATTCATCAGCTGAATCTGACTGTTACGACAACCCACTGATCTCGTAGCGACCGTGCTGGGTATTACTCGTCTTTCCACGTAAGGAATAACCGTTCCACGTTAGGAATAACACTGTCCACGTTAGGATTCACCTTTCCACGTAAGGAATGAACTTCTACTTCGTCAAACTCTTCCACGTAAGGAATACGTCTTCTTTTGAACCTGTCCACGTCAGGACTAAACCTTTTCCACGTCAGGAATACACTCTTTCTTTCCACGTCAGGAATACAAGCCTCTTTCCACGTAAGGAATACTATCTTTCCACGTAAGGAATCACATTTCGATTTGAATCTGTCCACGTAAGGACCCCAATCTTTCCACGTAAGGAATATAATCTCAATCTGTCCACGTTAGGACTCCAACTTGATATGTCCACGTAATGACTCCATCTTTCCACGTAAGGAATCACATCTTTCCACGTAAGGAAACCACGATCTTTCCACGTCAGGAATAACTTTCTTCTGGATCTGTCCGCGTCAGGACCACACTTTCCACGTAAGAAATAACTTTCGTTCCACGTAAGGAATCAAACTCTTTTCTTTCTCAATCTGCCCGCGTCAGGACTAAACTTTCCACATAAGGAATCAATCTCTTTCCACGTAAGGAAACCATCTTCTTTCCAAGTAAGGAATCAATCTTGATATGTCCGCGTGAGGACTCAATCTTTCCACGTAAGGAATATCATTTTCTTTCAATCTGTCCACGTAAGGACTCCAACTTGTTCCACGTAAGGAATCACATCTTTCCACGTAAGGAAACACATTTTGATTCGTCCACGTAAGGACTCACATCTTTATCTGATGAAATAATAGAACCTGTCCACGTCAGGACTTGCGCGTCTTCGACTTGCTGGGGAAATAAGACTTTGTCCACGTCATGACTCATACTTTGCCAACAACACGAATAAGGGTAAATTTGTCCCCGTCAGGACTCTCGTATCTTGTCATCGCGAAAAACTATAATTTTGCCCACGTCAGGACACACAGTTCATCATTAAGAAGAAAGACACTGGCTGGAAATAAATTGTCCACGTCAGGATACCAACACGAAGAGTAACCCACTTTTGTCCACGTCAGGACTCCACACTCAATCAATACCGAGAACTCAAATCCGTCCACTTTAGGACTAACACATATCGTCAAACTGCCCACGTTAGGACTAGCACCTCCCATCAGCCTGGGGAATTAAAACTGTCCACGTTAGGACTCCGCTTTTCTAGCACGAAGAAAACAGCATCTTTGCAGCTGACTCTACTGGGGATATTTGGAAACTAAACCACTGGATGCTTGCTCTGGTAACCGGCGGTAGCCTCTGAAATTCTGGTTCACGGAACCTTTTAATGCTGACGTAACAACAACCTTAAAGGAAACAATCCGCTGATCGGACTAGAGAAACTTCAACCAGAACCCTGGCGGGGAAATAAGTAACTCTGCTTGGAGACAACAAGAACTTATCCTGTTGACTCTGTGGGGAGTAGTGCCACAATTGACACTTCGTTGAATGTCTCATGCCGAGACTTCAAATGTTCAGTAATTCATTGATTTATTGGAGCAAGAACTCCTCCCACCTGCAAGAGAAACAAATACTTGAAGCCAAACGGTTAGCCGACCTAGTCTATGTTTCAAAGATGCGTATGACAATGATGCAATGCTCCATTCGACATGGAAATGCTACGCTTTTATTTGGTGAATGCAAGTATGACACTGTATGCTAATGTAAATGCAGACTCAAACTGCTGAGATATAAGAACTGCTTCAGCAAAATAAATGCTGAAGATAATGCCAACTCTGCTGGGGATAGCCAGATGCTACAGAATTGTTCCAGCAAAATAAATGCTGGAAGAGTGAAATCGACTCAGCTGGGAAATGGAAAACTTGATACAACACACCTCGTTGAAGTAACACCCTGCTGGGGATGATTCTCTTGGGAAAATTAACTGACTCCGCTGGGGGAGAGTAAATGACCCTGCGGGGAAAGGTAAACTGCCTGAATACAGCTCACCACTCTGAAATATTAATCCTCTGAGGCTAAACCACTCTGCTTGCGATGCACTGTCTGAATACAGCCCTCGATCTAGGAATCGCCAAACTCTGCTGAGGATAAGTGGCTTTATTGGAGCATGCCTTTGGATAAGCTACGACTAGCTGGGGAATTCGATCCTTCTTCGGGAAGGATATGCATGACCTGCGTGAGGGTCGAGTCTTTTATTACTGCGGTCTCTTGGTCATCTTCCTCGTACGGCTATGGAACCTGCAACGACACAACCAAGACAAGACAAGCCTATACAACCAAATCGATTCAGGTTAGTGACATTATTTTCAGTTAATTCAAAGCTTTAGCAATTGTTGGCAAGGGCCAGTGATGTTATACACATGCTAGTTTCAATAAACTTTAGGCGTTTTATCATGCACAAAATAGTAAAGAGCCAGCATCAAGTACTGAATAACATATTTTATTGAATGGGCCCCTGAATAGGCGGAGTTTTGTACACGGGATGTAACTCCTGAAAAGAGGAAGCTACGCAAAGCAAATACACAAGTATGCACAAGAAGCATAAATATATTGACAAATTAAATTTGTACACATGTCGGCAACGGGATGCAGACGAACACCACAAACTGATCCTCCTATGACTCATCCGACTCTAATACTTTCCCGGTATTCACTCTTCTGAAGAGGTTGTATCTGATAATCGACTCCTCAGGTATTCTCCCGCATTGATGCTCAGATGTGGTATCAAATTCAGACCGCAGTCATTTGCTTTTCAAATCCCTAACTTTTGCGTGAACCGCCCTTTACGGGTTTTCAGTTCACCGGGATACCCCTTTTTGCCGAAGCCGCCCAGTGTAGGTTTTCAACTTCGCGGGTGTATATTTTTTTCACTTTTATCCCTAACTTTTGCCTGAACTTTTTATTCTGTTTTTGGTTCGCCAGGATGCCCCATTTTTGCCTGGACTCTCTTTTTTCTGTCCAGCGGGTCAATTTTAAGCAAAGTATTTTTTAACTGCGTCCGAATTCACAGGTGACGTGAAGTCCTCACCGTCCATGGTGGACAACAACAACGCTCCTCCTGAAAAGACTTTCCTGACAACGTATGGCCCTTCGTAATTGGGGGTCCACTTGCCCCTGTGATCTGCCTGCGGCGGGAGAATCCTTTTCAGCACAAGGTCGCCCGTCTGAAAGCTTCGCGGATGTATCTTCTTATCATATGCTTTCTTCATTCGGCTCTGGTACAAACGACCGTATGCTAGAGAAGCTAGCCTCTTCTCATCCATTAAACTTAATTGGTTCAACCTGTCTTTCACCCATTCTGCCTCGTCCAGCTGAACGTCTCGCAATACCCTCAGAGAAGGGATCTCAACTTCCAATGGTAATACCGCTTCCATTCCGTATACTAGCGAGAACGGGGTTGCCCCGGTTGATGTGCGTACCGTCGTACGATAACCGTGCAAAGCGAAAGGTAGCATCTCATGCCAATCCTTATAGGTCACTGTTGCACCCCAAAATTTGCCCTCACAATACAAGACTTTGTGTTCTAAGAAGATTCACAAGTTAGGATTACTACCGGAGGTTTAAAAGTCATGAAAGTTATATACATTCCCACCAGATTTTTATCCCTCTGCAAATTATGTGGATACAAAAGAAAGATATGTCCCTACTCTTCTAGTCCATTGATCAACATAAGGTCTATCACTCCAAGATTTCTCAGAGACTTCCCGAGAAGGATTAGGGCCTCCCGTTCATTGAGTGTCAAAAAAAAAAAATATATTAATTTGAGAACCGGTGTGAATTGAGATCTATTAATGGAGTGAAAATTGAAACTTTGAAGAAGAATACGTTTGAATTCAAGAAGGGATTTATGACACGAAGCTCTTCGCCTTAGTTCTAAAATCCAAGTCCAGACATGGTTCACGAGTGAAATTTTTTTCCCCAATTCAAACACCCATTCAGGACATTACATTCAAAGTCACTTAATATGGAAGGTTAATTCATCACATTAGAAAGGTCCAAGTTTGTTCAGGCTTCAAGATTGGAAATTTAGAAGTGTGCATATTAAAGAAAACTCAGCCATTCAACTGTAACGCTGCTACTATACTCATGGGACAGGGTTTACAATAAACTTCAAAAGCATAATACTATATCCAGAGATTTACATTGAAAAACTTGAAAATAAGTCAAAATTCAACCGAAGTTCAAAGTTCACTACTCAATAATACAAGTTCACTGATAATACTACATGATATAAAAGCTCCAAATTCAAATTTATTCTAAACTCAGGAGGGGATACAGAGTTCATGACATCAACATTAAAGCTTTACGAGACTGGTGCACCGTCATCGCAACAACTAAACGTTATAACTTCAATTTTATTTGAACAATTTGCTTCAAACTTGCTCAGTACAGTAATGGAAGTCCTACCAGCTCTCAGATTGATGTTGCCTTCTCTTGAATATCCTCAATTGCAACTCCTGCCCATACATGTCTCGGTTTCCCTGCGTAAAACAACTCACAAATCAGATAAAGCTATCAGGACTTCACAAAGCTATTCTTGGCAATGTTTGGACATAAAATATAAGAAACTCGACTCACCAAACGCTGTCAAACGTAACCGAGCTTATTTAACTGAATTGGAAAGACGGTTACGGTAGCTTCAAGACAAGTTTCAAACATGTTAGGGTAAGTTCAATTTCTTTCTGATAATATACATGTTCGATTGGAAATAGAAGGTACCTTCGCCATTCCGGAATCATAATCTCAGCAAGCCCAGAAAACCGACGCCTGGGGCTGCTTGCGTTGAAAGGTCTATTTTTGATATGAAAGAATCGGGAGAAGGTGAAAATAACGCGCATTCCAATAGTGTGAGTGTACCTGCAGCATTGAACAAACATCACGTTAGCGGAAATTCTCAAACATATTTCGCAGGCCTTGATCAAGATAAGGCTGCACCCTTAACGAGTACAAGCTTCCTGGAGATGGGCAGACCTCACATTTTGAATACTAACAAGGCAGTTTCAAATCAGGATGTGCATGGTTTAGAGTTATCATCTGTTAGCATCAAATCTTAAAGAGTCATATTTCACTCGGGATTCAGACAGGTTACCTTTCACTCTTAACTCAATCAATTCCTCTCCAGGGAAGCATTTTCCTCAAGATAGTGAATATTGTAAAGATCATTCAACCACACCAGCATTTTGGGAAGATATAATCATGGCTGATATGCTAAATAAAGACTTGGATCAACAACAATTCTGCAAAGGCATTAACAATTTAGTATCAGAATCTGAACCAATCAAACCAACAACTGAAGCATCAAAATCAAATTTGTAACCAGAATCATTTAATGAAACCTTCTGAAACTTTTACTGAACCCTTGGGAGGCAGGATTTGAGAAGATTGTGGAGAGCGAGTACACTGGTGTGGATTGCTACAGACACTGGAGAAAACAACATTATATCTAATATTCTGTCTTTAGAACGAGATGCACAGGTCTCACGCATAACACCCGTTAATATCAACTGCAACCATCGCTCTAGTACTCCAACCAACTCTGGTGATGTTTCGGCTTCTCGTTCACCCGCTTTTACCAAAGGGAATCCCTACAACATCAGCACAATTAACACCACTCAGCAACAGCAGTTAACTTAGCAGGAATGCAGCATCACCAAAACAAGAAAGAAAAGTTCTACAACAAGTTGGTGGTTCATTACCATATCGATGTGATATACTTTTCTACAGCACGTTCACGGTCTGGAGGCACCATCCCATGAAGTAATGACAGCTATATCTTCACAGAATTCCAATTCATCACAGAAGAATACCTGCAATCAAGTCGGCACATGCTTTAGGGTGTGATTTGAGGATTGTGACTGATGCAAGCATGTCTTAAATTTGAAACTATTTTGGGGCAGTTGGGAATAATTGAATGCTCTTCAAAGATTAATGTTAATAAACAAGGAAGGGTTAGAACATCACCTTCATCAGCACTAAACTCTCACCTGTCAAAAAGAAAAACAAAAACAATCAGTAACAGGACGCGAGTTCATACGCAATTCGAAGCGAATAGCAAGATTACAAAGAGATTTGAAGTCATATCAGCCCTCAGTTTAATCATCATTGGGCGTGAAGTTCGAGCGGCCAGGAGAGCCACGGCCGGGACCGTTACCAACTCCCTACCGAGCATCGAACAAACTACGAGCAAATGCATCATAAGCATCAGTGATAAGAAAACACGGTTCAGACCGTCAAGGTCATCATCACCGTTGAACCTTTCCCGACAACGACATATAACCGGCAATCTCTGAACTTAAAGAGCCCTCGCTCCCTGAAAGAAGAAGAAGAAAGTCAGGTAGTTCAGAACAAACAGCAATAGGCATCTTAGCATAATTCACAACATCCATGACAAAGGCATTTCCACACTATCAGCGAGCAATATGCCATAGCAGTGCAAAGCAAACAGCAGCACATCAGCAATGTTGTGACAAACACATCAACGGTAAGTAATGCCGCAACACCTTAGAGGCAAGCCAACAATTTAGAGAAAAAATAGGCATCTGTGAAAGCCATCAATCGAAGCAAACCCAATTCGTATCAGTCTGGAACCACATCTGAAAGACCATGAAACACAAGTCAATACGGGCTATCCAAACTAAAGTGGATTCGGTTACCCAAATGAAATCCAAAACACATCAGCGAAATCCAAATGAAGTCAGAAAAAGGAAAGTTGAGCCAAATAAACCATATCCCAATCAAATCTGAAAAAGGAGAAGAAATCAAATCAGATCGGAAATAGGTTCAATCAAAAAAGGAATCCAAAACGAAATCAAATCAAATCATCATTAACTCAAAATCCATCTGCAAAAATAACGTAAAATCAACACAAATCCAGCCCACAAAGATCAATATAAAACAGAGATGAACCATAACCATCAAAGGGGGCCGAAAGAAAAAGAGATGACGAAACCCTAACTCAGACAGCGGCCAAAACCATAAGACAAACGGTAATCAGAAAACAGAATTTTCTCACCGGAATCCCAACGACAAACGAACGGCATAACCAACGAAGGAACGACCATCGTCACACGAAGCCGAGCCACGAGACTCAGAGAATTGGAGTAGCTCTCATCATCGTCATCAACATGAAAAGCATCACTAACATCATCTGCAAAATGCATACCATAGATCACAAAACGGCCGCGTTTACATCAGAGAAGATCGCCTTCGCCGTCGGCGGGCAATTAACTCTCTAGGCCTCAGCACAATCCATCATCGGCCGACAATCACAAACGACGAAATTCACTAAACCGTCAAATGTAAGCCATCGCGTGGACACTTGTTTCTGATGTAGTTTCTTTGTTTTTTTTTCTCTCCAGAACATTGTGAGAGACAGAGAAAGAGATCGCGAGAAGTGAATAGAGCGAGAAAGATGAAGAGAAAGCAGCCGCAGAACATTAGGGTTCCCCATTTGGGGTTTTTGCCCTTAACTTGCTTATGGTAACAACCGGGCCGGGTTGGGGTTTGACCACCCAACTTCCGGCCCAAACCTTTTTTTTTTTATTTATTTATTATTTTTACTATTTTGTTGTTGTTTATTTTGTTATTTAAAAAAATAATAATAAAAAAATATTTTTTAATATATAAATTGAACTGTTTTTTTTAATATAATCTAAAAACCCTTTTTTTTAAAAAATAAATCAAGACTCTTCCTTTTAATATGAAAATAAAACCTTTTTTTAAAAAATAAATAAAAACTTTCTTTTCATAATAAATTAAAAAACTCTTTCCTTTTAAAGTAAATCAAAACTTTTTTTTTTTAATATAAATTAAAACAATTGTTTATTCATATTTGTTTTTTTTAGTTGATTATATTAAAAAATTGTTAATTTCTTATTATTATAATATTTGGATTAATTCTGTTTATTCTTATTTACTAACCCATTTATATTCTAATCATGCTTATTATTTTGTTAAATATTGCTTACTAACCCCCTTTATTATTTATTATTGCTATTTAATTATTTTGCTTATTATTTTGTAATTGTTTCTTGGATGTAAAGTTATTTAATTATTTAATTATTATTATGGTTAGTAATTAGGGAGTGTAACAACATGTATGTAATATTAAAATAAATTTAGATCACTTTTAAATAAAGATAATTAAAATAAACACGTCACACACGTAAGTCGATTTTAATCGCCGTCTCACTTCCTAAGGATATCCCTCAAGTTGCCTATGAATATTAGTTAAGTGGGGTGTATAAAGCAAGTCCCTCAAAAAGAAAATCATCAAAGTCCCTTATGGTTGCCTTTACGAATCGAGTCCCTTTCGAAAAATGATGATAGTCCCTCTAGTTTGCTTATTACACCCCACAATGGCCTTCAAAAATCCAATTGTCCCTCACATGTCCCTTAACATCCAAAGTAAGGACTACCTACTCCATTATAGTAGGGATAGTCTTACTAAGGAAAGGATAAAGAATAAGAAAGACCTTAAAACATTAGGGTAGGTTACTCCTAGGTGCTTGCTCACTTCAAAACTGTTTCACACTTAAACAAATTTTCAACAAGTTTTCAAACAAGTTCTTAACACATCCTTACATGGATTATTTATTAACTATTCTGAAAATTTTCTATTCATACACTACACTTTCAAAACAATTCAAAAGTGAGCTTAAGTACCTAAGAGCCCATGGATAACCATGGATGAAAAGGGTGCTAACACCTTCCCTTTTCATAACCTACCCCCCGGACCCAAAATATTCTCTAAGGTCTTTCCTGTTCTTTTATAACCTTTCCTTATGGATAAAATAAAAGTCGGTGGCGACTCTTGCTATCCGCAACATTGTTTAAAGTCAGTTCTCCCACCGTGTTACAGAACTGGCGACTCTGCTGGGGATCTATTTAAGAGGGGTACCCTTAGGAATTAAGATCACTTTAAATTGTTTGCCTTGTTTGCTTTATTATTATATTGTTGGGGTGCTCTTATGTGTGAAAGGTCCTAACCCGGATCTAGTGTACCTTAAGTAAATGGCAATAGACCAAGGAAACTGTACGACGTATATCGATACGGTTGATCTGGTGGCCATAGTTAGTGCGACTTCTTGGTTGGTGCTTATATTCCTTAAGTCAAGTTGAGGATAATATTGAGGCTGCCATATGTTGTCAATGCACTAACTGACTTTTAGAACCCTAGTTAACTCATCTTGGCCTTTAGAAAGTAGTGAGGTAACCGGCTTTGGTGCAGACTGAAGTTGGTTGACACTCGATACTACGCTCATTGAGATCTTAAACTTGGAGGGTTTTGGTTGGCAAGTAAGTTGCCTTCTGAACAACCACCCTTGTGAAGGATCAATGATATTGAGATCCCTTAGAACCTGGTTACTTTTGTAGGACAGGATGAACCATCTAACTTCAGGGGAGGGTACTTGCCTTTGAACCTCATGCAAGCCTTTAAACCTAGGGCTATGGTGTGACTTGTTTGTGTGTGCCACATGTTTGTGATTGAACATAACATCATGACATCATCATGCATCATAAGCATATCATTTTCCCTAACCATTTCAAGGACCAAAGGATTTATCTTTGTTCTTTGTTGCAGGTCATGGCTTCTGCTCGTAGAAACACCATCAGGATCAACTTTGTAGGGATACCTGCTAAGCTCAAGGAGTTGGTTTCCCTAGTGCCTGATCATTCCCAGTTCAACAAGAGACATGGTCACTTATTGGATCTAGTCACTTCAGGGTTCAGTGAAGACATGATGAGTGTGCTGTTTCAGTTCTTTGACTCTAAGCACTATTGCTTTACATTTCCTGATTATCAGTTAGTTCCAACCATGGAGGAGTTCTCTAAACTTCTGGGTATCCCTGTTCTTGATCAGAAACCATTCACAGGTTTGGAGAAGGAGCTTAAACCTGAAGTTATTGCTGCAGCTCTACATCTGAAGAAGTCTGACATTGTTCTAGAGACGAGAAGCGGAGTCAAGGGTATTCTTGCCAAGGTATTAATGGATAAAGCTCAAATGTTCTTGAAGGCCATGAGCTATGATGCTTTTGAGGAGATCTTAGCCTTGCTGATATATGGCTTAGTGTTGTTCCCCAATCCAGATCAGTTCATAGATGTTCATGCCATCAACATTTTCCTGAGTCACAATCCAGTGCCTACATTGCTTGGAGACATCTTACATTCTCTTCACACCCATACTACAAGGGCAAAAGGAACTTTGATGTGCTGCATACCTTTGCTCTCTAGGTGGTTTATTTCTCACCTTCCTCGCTCAGTAATGAAGAATGAGCAAGGGTTCAGATGGTCCAAGAGGATCATGTCACTTTCTCACCCAGACATGCCTACTGATATGGAAGACTTGCAGAGATCATGGATCCAACTGAAAGAGCAAAGGGATACTTTCGAGGCTCATTACAAAGCAAGCCAAGCAAGGATCCTAGAGCTAACAAAGCTACTTCATGAGGAATGAAACCTCAACTCATACCTCAACACAAAGAGGAAGCCTCCCACCGGGAAGAAAGAATCTAATGCTGTGTATGGTCAGCCTGATCGTAACAGAAGGCATCAGTCTGTTAGTGCAGTTCATATTTCAAATCCAACTCCTGCAACAACAGAGCAGCCTCAAGGCAACCAACAGAGGATTAGAAGACAGTTCACGAAGATCAACATGTCAATGGCTCAGGCATTGCAACACTTATTGAAAGCTGAACTTATTACCCTGAGGGAGGCCCCTCGGAATCCCAATGTTACCTCTCCCAAGTACAATCCCAATGCACGATGTGCATATCATTCAAACTGTCCAGGACATGATACTAATAACTGCTGGGTCTTGAAGAACAAAATTCAGGATATGATTGATGCTGGAGAAATTGAGTTTGATCCACCAGGTACTCCAAATGTGATTACAGCTCCAATGCCAAATCACGAGAAGACTGTCAATGCCATTGATAAAGGTATTGATGAAGATCTGCATGTCTATTCAGTTATGGAGTTGAGCACACCATTGTCTGTTATCAAAAAGAGGTTTGTACAAGCTGGGATCTTTCCAGGTTGTCATGAAGATTGTCTATATTGTGCCTACAAGCCGGATAGTTGCTTCATTTTGAGAGATGGGATTCAACGTCTCATGGATAAATATACTATAGTGTTTGAAAGAAGACCAGCATCTGTAGAAAGTATGGTGGATCATCTGACTCAGGGTAAAAAAAATTGAAGAGGTTGACATGGTTGACAAAGTACCACTAAGAATCACTTCAAAGGGTCCCATTAAAATCACTCATCAGGGCCCAATCCAGATCACTGCTGAAGGTCCTGTGAAAGTTGTTGCTGAAGCCAGAGTAGTTCCTCTGATCATTACCACTCCTGGTCCTATTCCTTATACATCTGACAAAGCTGTGCCTTGGCACTATGGGTCTGATGTTTACATCCATGGTGTCAAGCAGGAGCCTTTACCTGATATGCCTGTTGACATTGATAATATTGCTGGATCTAGCAAGATCACCCGTAGTGGAAGAGTCTTCTCTCCTCCATTTGCTTCTAAGAGTGCAGTTACTCCTGCTGTTACTTCCACCACTGATGCTCGGGGCAAGGGTCCTGTTATTAAGCCTGTATCTATTGATGTGCCATCTGCTGATGACCTCCCTAAGCAGATGGAAGAAGTATTGAAAATCATTCGCAAGAGTGATTATGATATTGTTGATCAGCTGGGGCATACTCCCTCAAAGATTTCTATGCTCTCCCCGTTATTATGTTCTGAGGCTCATGCCAAGTCATTGATCAAGTTTCTAAAGGTGGCTCATGTACCCAATGCAATTTCTGTGGACCAGTTTGAGAATTGTGTTGCTCACCTGACCTATGACAACGGGTTAGGATTTTCTGATGCTGACTTGACCCCTGCCGAGAGGGATCATAACAGGGCCTTGCATATTTCAATTGAATGCAGGGGCACTACCCTGTCTCATGTGCTGATAGACAATGGTTCCTCTCTGAATGTGTTGCCTAAGGAAGTCCTGAACAAGCTGAGTCCTGAAGATACGGTATTGAAGCCCAGTAATATTGTGGTAAAGGCTTTTGATGGTTCTAGAAGAGTAGTGCATGGGGAAATTGATCTTCCAATCAAGGTTGGCTCTCAGGTGTTTACTGCTACATTCTATGTGATGGATATTCGTTCTTCGTACTCATGTCTGCTTGTTCGTCCCTGGATCCATGGGGCAGGTGCTGTGACCTCCACATTACATCAAAAGTTGAGATATCCGGTGAATGGAAAAGTTGTTACTGTCTTTGGAGAGGAAGAATACTTTGTCAGCCATGTAAACACTTTCAACTTGGAGGCATGGATTTTTCCTACTGTGGGTGCTGGACTCAATAATTGGACAGCTGAAGATGTTATCCCTATCTCCTTTAGTCAGGAGTAAATACTATTACTGTGTTATGTTTTTAAATTTGCAATTTTTGGAACAATTAAAACTTTCAAGCCATGTGCCTTACCCGGGGCACAATGGTGTGCGTGTTACGGGTTGTCATTTCATTTGCATACTGCATTCAATAAAATCAGTGGACGTTTCGTTTTCGTAAATATTGTGTTCCTTGTCTTTCTTTTTCTTTTATTTTTGCTTTATCAGCTATGTGTTCTTACACACACCCACGTCACTAAAATGCCGATCCTCATCCACTCTGGATCCAGTTGATAACAGTTCTACTATTGCCAATTACAATTTCGAGAATCCGATCTACCAAACTGAAGACGGAAACAAGGACGATTGTGAAATACCTGTGGAGCTTGCTAGGTTGTTACAACAAGAAGAGAAAGCCATACAGCCACATGAAGAGCCAGTCGAAGTTGTGAATCTGGGAACTGAAGAAAACAGAAAAGAGGTCCAGATAGGGGCTGATTTAGACAACACTGCTCAGCATAAGAATGCAGGGGCAACATATCAGCGTGCTATGGTGGCTTTGTTTCATGATATGATTCATCATGAGATAGAGGTATATGTGGATGATATGATAGCCAGGTCTCAGAATGAAGAACAACATCTTGATCATCTGCACAAGTTGTTTGAGAGGTTGAAGAAATACAGGTTGAGATTAAATCCAAACAAGTGTACTTTTGGGGTTAGATCTGGAAAGCTCCTGGGTTTCATTGTCAGTGGAAAAGGTATTGAAGTGGATCCTGCAAAAGTGAAAGCTATACGAGAGATGCCAGCTCCCCGTACTGAGAAGGAGGTTAGAGGTTTCTTGGGACTACATTGCAAGATTTATTTCCCAATTAACTACCATCTGTGAGCCAATCTTCAAGTTGTTGAAGAAAGATCAGGTGATGGAATGGAATGATGAGTGCCAGACTGCCTTTGATAAAATCAAGAGATATTTGCTAGAACCTCCAATTTTAATGCCACCAGTTGACGGAAGACCCTTGATTATGTATTTAACAGTATTAGACAACTCAATGGGGTGTGTATTGGGGCAACATGACGAGTCTGGTCGAAAAGAGCAGGCAATATACTACCTTAGCAAAAAGTTTACCGACTGTGAAACAAAATACTCACTGCTCGAGAAAACTTGCTGCGCTTTGGCACGGGCTGCTCGCCGACTAAGACAGTATATGTTGACCCATACTACCTTGTTGATTTCAAAGATGAATGGGGCAGTTGAAGCTGCTAATAAGAACATTAAGAAGATTGTACAGAAGATAACTGTTACTTACAAGGATTGGCACGAGATGTTACCATTTGCTCTGCATGGTTATCGTACTACAATACGTACTTCAACCGGGGCAACCCCATTCTCCTTGGTCTATGGTATGGAAGCAGTTCTGCCTATTGAAGTTCAGATCCCCTCCTTGAGAATTATGAAGGATGCAGGCTTGGATGAAGATGAGTGGATTCAGACTCGACTTGACCAGATAAATTTGATTGATGAGAAAAGGTTAGCAGCAGTTTGTCATGGCCAGATGTACCAGAAACGGATGGTCAAAGCTTTTAACAAGAAGGTTAAGCCAAAGGTATATCAGGCTGGTGACTTGGTAATCAAGCGTATCATATTACCACAGGGTGATCCTAGGGGCAAGTGGACTCCAACATATGAGGGACCATTTGTAGTCAAGACAGTGTTCTCAGGAGGTGCCATGATACTGACTACAATGGATGGAGAAGACTTCCCACAACCTGTAAACGCAGACATAGTTAAAAAATACTACGCATAAAAAGAGACCCGCTAGGTTGACAGGCCTAGGCAAAAATAAGGGCATCCCGGCAAACCAAAAGGGTTTGGGCAAAAATTAGGGATATATATATAAAAAGATGTACACCCGGCAAGTCAAAAACCTGAAAAGGCGGCTTGGGCAAAAAAGGGTATCCCGGTGGATTGAAAACCTGAAAGGGCAATCCAGGCAAAAGTTAGGGATTAAAGCGTATGACTATGTCTCGTTTGGATCACTCATGAAACTGCAACCAGTTGTATTACTTACTCAAGCTCAAACAGATAAAGCTCAATCCAATCGTTTCCGTCTCAACAGCAAGAAGATGAGATACTTGAGTGGCAATAGTAGAATTGAAACTCAATAGGATTATTTCCCACATAGCTGATTCTTTTTGTAAAACTCCATGACAAAATTCTCTTACTAGGGTTTATGTCTCCTTGTACAAACTTACCCGTGTATGGGTCACTTTTGATATAAATAAATTCCATCTTTTGAATCCAGATTCACTTTTACCCTATTTACATAGGCGAAACGTCCATTGGTTGTGTTTGAATGTATGTATGCCTTTGAATATGATTGATGTTTACCAGAAACGCATGTATGCTTTTAATATGATTGATGTTTACCAGGAATGCATGAAAATGCAGTAATAGTATTTACTAAGGACGAACGAGGGAAGGATTTCAACGAAGCTTCGCCGGTTCATCTTTACAAGACAGTTACAAACCATCAGTAGGACTAATCCATTTTCACAAAGTCTAATCTCCCCTGGAATTTATATCCATCTCTTTTATCCTCATACGGATATACGGGAAATTACTTTCCAATAAGGGTACGATGAACGAAGACAGGATGTTATACTTATCCTACTATCAAACGAAAACGAAGGTTATCTATACCCTACTATCCCCAACAACGGGAGGTTATCTATACCTTGTTATCCCCAACAACGGGAGGTTATCTATACCTTGTTATTCCCAGCAGACGGAGGGTTATATATTCTTCAACAACGAATCGGGATTTATTTTCCTTGGCCAGCAGTTGTTATACAAGGATATCCAGACACTTCCAGCAGTGTCATATCATACATACATCATTTACATCATACCATAACATATATATCTATAGTACATTACCTAAGTGCATCATATCATACATGCATACATAAAGCATAAACTAATGTTGTTATACAGAATGCTACCTTGTTTTCAGGTTAATTATCCAACAAACAAGCTTATGATCTTTGGGACTGCTTTATTGTAACCTCAGGGTTACTTTATCCTCCTGATGAGCTTCTTATTACCTTGGGACTGCTTTATTGTAACCTCAGGGTTATTTTATCCTCCTGAAGCCATCTAATTATTTCAAGACTGCTTTAGAGCTATCCATTGCTCTATCCTCCTGAAATCATTACTTCAAGACTGCTTTAGAGCTATCCATTGCTCTATCCTCCTGAAGACATATCACATTATTATTTCAAGACTGCTTTAGAGCTATCCATTGCTCTATCCTCCTGAAATTACATTATTACTTCAAGACTGCTTTAGAGCTATCCATTGCTCTATCCTCCTGAAGACATATCACATTATTATTTCAAGACTGCTTTAGAGCTATCCATTGCTCTATCCTCCTGAAATTACATTATTACTTCAAGACTGCTTTAGAGCTATCCATTGCTCTATCCTCCTGAAGACATATCACATTATTATTTCAAGACTGCTTTAGAGCTATCCATTGCTCTATCCTCCTGAAATTACATTATTACTTCAAGACTGCTTTAGAGCTATCCATTGCTCTATCCTCCTGAAGACATATCACATTATTATTTCAAGACTGCTTTAGAGCTATCCATTGCTCTATCCTCCTGAAGACATATCACATTATTATTTCAAGACTGCTTTAGAGCCATTCATTGTTCTATCCTCCTGAAATCATATCATTGCTTCAAGACTGCTTTAGGGTTATCACTATTGATTGCTCTATCCTCATGAAGACATGCTGCTACATCATTATTATTCCAGACTCCTGACAGCTTTCATCATACACCCATATTTTGAACTGCTTCCCCCCTAGTGGCATCTTTGAGCCCACTCAATCATGTTCAACCAACCATCAATATCACTCCATGCACTGGTGAGTGCAAATTTTTGGGCTTTTGTGTTCAATCCCCTTCAACCTTCCAGGTTACGACTGGCAAATATACCAATCTAACCCCTCAGGTTTCAGAAAATTGAACAGGGGCAGCTGTTACACCCCAAAATTTGCCCTCACAATACAAGACTTTGTGTTCTAAGAAGATTCACAAGTTAGGATTACTACCGGAGGTTTAAAAGTCATGAAAGTTATATGCATTCCCACCAGATTTTTATCCCTCTGCAAATTATGTGGATACAAAAGAAAGATATGTCCCTACTCTTCTAGTCCATTGATCAACATAAGGTCTATCACTCCAAGATTTCTCAGAGACTTCCCGAGAAGGATTAGGGCCTCCCGTTCATTGAGTGTCAAAAAAAAAATATATTAATTTGAGAACCGGTGTGAATTGAGATCTATTAATGGAGTGAAAATTGAAACTTTGAAGAAGAATACGTTTGAATTCAAGAAGGGATTTATGACACGAAGCTCTTCGCCTTAGTTCTAAAATCCAAGTCCAGACATGGTTCACGAGTGAAATTTTTTTCCCCAATTCAAACACCCATTCAGGACATTACATTCAAAGTCACTCAATATGGAAGGTTAATTCATCACATTAGAAAGGTCCAAGTTTGTTCAGGCTTCAAGATTGGAAATTTAGAAGTGTGCATATTAAAGAAAACTCAGCCATTCAACTGTAACGCTGCTACTATACTCATGGGACAGGGTTTACAATAAACTTCAAAAGCATAATACTATATCCAGAGATTTACATTGAAAAACTTGAAAATAAGTCAAAATTCAACCGAAGTTCAAAGTTCACTACTCAATAATACAAGTTCACTGATAATACTACATGATATAAAAGCTCCAAATTCAAATTTATTCTAAACTCAGGAGGGGATACAGAGTTCATGACATCAACATTAAAGCTTTACGAGACTGGTGCACCGTCATCGCAACAACTAAACGTTATAACTTCAATTTTATTTGAACAATTTGCTTCAAACTTGCTCAGTACAGTAATGGAAGTCCTACCAGCTCTCAGATTGATGTTGCCTTCTCTTGAATATCCTCAATTGCAACTCCTGCCCATACATGTCTCGGTTTCCCTGCGTAAAACAACTCACAAATCAGATAAAGCTATCAGGACTTCACAAAGCTATTCTTGGCAATGTTTGGACATAAAATATAAGAAACTCGACTCACCAAACGCTGTCAAACGTAACCGAGCTTATTTAACTGAATTGGAAAGACGGTTACGGTAGCTTCAAGACAAGTTTCAAACATGTTAGGGTAAGTTCAATTTCTTTCTGATAATATACATGTTCGATTGGAAATAGAAGGTACCTTCGCCATTCCGGAATCATAATCTCAGCAAGCCCAGAAAACCGACGCCTGGGGCTGCTTGCGTTGAAAGGTCTATTTTTGATATGAAAGAATCGGGAGAAGGTGAAAATAACGCGCATTCCAATAGTGTGAGTGTACCTGCAGCATTGAACAAACATCACGTTAGCGGAAATTCTCAAACATATTTCGCAGGCCTTGATCAAGATAAGGCTGCACCCTTAACGAGTACAAGCTTCCTGGAGATGGGCAGACCTCACATTTTGAATACTAACAAGGCAGTTTCAAATCAGGATGTGCATGGTTTAGAGTTATCATCTGTTAGCATCAAATCTTAAAGAGTCATATTTCACTCGGGATTCAGACAGGTTACCTTTCACTCTTAACTCAATCAATTCCTCTCCAGGGAAGCATTTTCCTCAAGATAGTGAATATTGTAAAGATCATTCAACCACACCAGCATTTTGGGAAGATATAATCATGGCTGATATGCTAAATAAAGACTTGGATCAACAACAATTCTGCAAAGGCATTAACAATTTAGTATCAGAATCTGAACCAATCAAACCAACAACTGAAGCATCAAAATCAAATTTGTAACCAGAATCATTTAATGAAACCTTCTGAAACTTTTACTGAACCCTTGGGAGGCAGGATTTGAGAAGATTGTGGAGAGCGAGTACACTGGTGTGGATTGCTACAGACACTGGAGAAAACAACATTATATCTAATATTCTGTCTTTAGAACGAGATGCACAGGTCTCACGCATAACACCCGTTAATATCAACTGCAACCATCGCTCTAGTACTCCAACCAACTCTGGTGATGTTTCGGCTTCTCGTTCACCCGCTTTTACCAAAGGGAATCCCTACAACATTAGCACAATTAACACCACTCAGCAACAACAGTTAACTTAGCAGGAATGCAGCATCACCAAAACAAGAAAGAAAAGTTCTACAACAAGTCGGTGGTTCATTACCATATCGATGTGATATACTTTTCTGCAGCACGTTCACGGTCTGGAGGCACCATCCCATGAAGTAATGACAGCCATATCTTCACAGAATTCCAATTCATCACAGAAGAATACCTGCAATCAAGTCGGCACATGCTTTAGGGTGTGATTTGAGGATTGTGACTGATGCAAGCATGTCTTAAATTTGAAACTATTTTGGGGCAGTTGGGAATAATTGAATGCTCTTCAAAGATTAATGTTAATAAACAAGGAAGGGTTAGAACATCACCTTCATCAGCACTAAACTCTCACCTGTCAAAAAGAAAAACAAAAACAATCAGTAACAGGACGCGAGTTCATACGCAATTCGAAGCGAATAGCAAGATTACAAAGAGATTTGAAGTCATATCAGCCCTCAGTTTAATCATCATTGGGCGTGAAGTTCGAGCGGCCAGGAGAGCCACGGCCGGGACCGTTACCAACTCCCTACCGAGCATCGAACAAACTACGAGCAAATGCATCATAAGCATCAGTGATAAGAAAACACGGTTCAGACCGTCAAGGTCATCATCACCATTGAACCTTTCCCGACAACGACATATAACCGGCAATCTCTGAACTTAAAGAGCCCTCGCTCCCTGAAAGAAGAAGAAGAAAGTCAGGTAGTTCAGAACAAACAGCAATAGGCATCTTAGCATAATTCACAACATCCATGACAAAGGCATTTCCACACTATCAGCGAGCAATATGCCATAGCAGTGCAAAGCAAACAGCAGCACATCAGCAATGTTGTGACAAACACATCAACGGTAAGTAATGCCGCAACACCTTAGAGGCAAGCCAACAATTTAGAGAAAAAATAGGCATCTGTGAAAGCCATCAATCGAAGCAAACCCAATTCGTATCAGTCTGGAACCACATCTGAAAGACCATGAAACACAAGTCAATACGGGCTATCCAAACTAAAGTGGATTCGGTTACCCAAATGAAATCCAAAACACATCAGCGAAATCCAAATGAAGTCAAAAAAAGGAAAGTTGAGCCAAATAAACCATATCCCAATCAAATCTGAAAAAGGAGAAGAAATCAAATCAGATCGGAAATAGGTTCAATCAAAAAAGGAATCCAAAACGAAATCAAATCAAATCATCATTAACTCAAAATCCATCTGCAAAAATAACGTAAAATCAACACAAATCCAGCCCACAAAGATCAATATAAAACAGAGATGAACCATAACCATCAAAGGGGGCCGAAAGAAAAAGAGATGACGAAACCCTAACTCAGACAGCGGCCAAAACCATAAGACAAACGGTAATCAGAAAACAAAATTTTCTCACCGGAATCCCAACGACAAACGAACGGCATAACCAACGAAGGAACGACCATCGTCACACGAAGCCGAGCCACGAGACTCAGAGAATTGGAGTAGCTCTCATCATCGTCATCAACATGAAAAGCATCACTAACATCATTTGCAAAATGCATACCATAGATCACAAAACGGCTGCGTTTACATCAGAGAAGATCGCCTTCGCCGTCGGCGGGCAATTAACTCTCTAGGCCTCAGCACAATCCATCATCGGCCGACAATCACAAACGACGAAATTCACTAAACCGTCAAATGTAAGCCATCGCGTGGACACTTGTTTCTGATGTAGTTTCTTTGTTTTTTTTTCTCTCCAGAACATTGTGAGAGACAGAGAAAGAGATCGCGAGAAGTGAATAGAGCGAGAAAGATGAAGAGAAAGCAGCCGCAGAACATTAGGGTTCCCCATTTGGGGTTTTTGCCCTTAACTTGCTTATGGTAACAACCGGGCCGGGTTGGGGTTTGACCACCCAACTTCCGGCCCAAACCTTTTTTTTTTTATTTTTATTTATTATTTTTACTATTTTGTTGTTGTTTATTTTGTTATTTAAAAAAATAATAATAAAAAAATATTTTTTAATATATAAATTGAACTGTTTTTTTTAATATAATCTAAAAACCCTTTTTTTAAAAAAATAAATCAAGACTCTTCCTTTTAATATGAAAATAAAACCTTTTTTTAAAAAATAAATAAAAACTTTCTTTTCATAATAAATTAAAAAACTCTTTCCTTTTAAAGTAAATCAAAACTTTTTTTTTTTAATATAAATTAAAACAATTGTTTATTCATATTTGTTTTTTTTAGTTGATTATATTAAAAAATTGTTAATTTCTTATTATTATAATATTTGGATTAATTCTGTTTATTCTTATTTACTAACCCATTTATATTCTAATCATGCTTATTATTTTGTTAAATATTGCTTACTAACCCCCTTTATTATTTATTATTGCTATTTAATTATTTTGCTTATTATTTTGTAATTGTTTCTTGGATGTAAAGTTATTTAATTATTTAATTATTATTATGGTTAGTAATTAGGGAGTGTAACAACATGTATGTAATATTAAAATAAATTTAGATCACTTTTAAATAAAGATAATTAAAATAAACACGTCACACACGTAAGTCGATTTTAATCGCCGTCTCACTTCCTAAGGATATCCCTCAAGTTGCCTATGAATATTAGTTAAGTGGGGTGTATAAAGCAAGTCCCTCAAAAAGAAAATCATCAAAGTCCCTTATGGTTGCCTTTACGAATCGAGTCCCTTTCGAAAAATGATGATAGTCCCTCTAGTTTGCTTATTACACCCCACAATGGCCTTCAAAAATCCAATTGTCCCTCACATGTCCCTTAACATCCAAAGTAAGGACTACCTACTCCATTATAGTAGGGATAGTCTTACTAAGGAAATGATAAAGAATAAGAAAGACCTTAAAACATTAGGGTAGGTTACTCCTAGGTGCTTGCTCACTTCAAAACTGTTTCACACTTAAACAAATTTTCAACAAGTTTTCAAACAAGTTCTTAACACATCCTTACATGGATTATTTATTAACTATTCTGAAAATTTTCTATTCATACACTACACTTTCAAAACAATTCAAAAGTGAGCTTAAGTACCTAAGAGCCCATGGATAACCATGGATGAAAAGGGTGCTAACACCTTCCCTTTTCATAACCTACCCCCCGGACCCAAAATATTCTCTAAGGTCTTTCCTGTTCTTTTATAACCTTTCCTTATGGATAAAATAAAAGTCGGTGGCGACTCTTGCTATCCGCAACATTGTTTAAAGTCAGTTCTCCCACCGTGTTACAGTCACCACCATTTTCTGAACAATCTTCTTGATATTCTTATTGGCCGCTTCAACAGCGCCATTCATCTTGGGTCGGTAAGGGGAGGAGTTGTGATGTTCGATCTTGAAATTCTGACAGAGCTCCTTCATCATTTTGTTGTTCAGATTTGAACCGTTGTCCGTGATTATCCGTTCGGGAATCCCATATCGGCAAATGATATCTCTCTTGATGAATCTAGCCACCACTTGCTTCGTTACATTTGCATAAGACGCCGCTTCCACCCACTTGGTGAAATAATCGACTGCTACTAGGATGAACCGATGCCCGTTAGAAGCTGTCGGCTCGATCTTTCCAATCATATCGATTCCCCACATCGAGAATGGCCATGGCGATGACATTACATTCAGAGGACTCGGAGGCACATGAATCTTATCAGCATAGATTTGGCACTTGTGGCACTTCCTCGCGAACTTGAAACAGTCAGTTTCCATAGTCAGCCAAAAATAACCTGCCCGCAGCAGCTTTCTTGTCATAGCATGCCCACCGGCATGCGTACCAAAGGTACCTTCGTGTATTTCCTCCATGAGCAGCTTTGCCTCTTTTTCGTCTACACAACGCAACAGCACCAAATCGTGGTTTCTTCTGTATAAGACGCCATCCGGATTCAAATAGAAATTGCCCGCTAATCTCCTGAGAGTCTTCTGATCCTGACTGGATGCCCCAGCCGGGTACTCTTTATTCTTCAGGAAATTAAGGATATCAAAATACCATGGTTTGTCGTCGGATGCTTCGTCAATAGCAAATATGTAAGCTGGTCTGTCAAGCCGAGAGATAATGATTCGGGGAGCCTCGTTCCAGAAATTGACTTTGTACATGGAAGACAAAGTGGCGAGGGCGTCAACCATTTGGTTCTCTGCCCGCGGTACATGATGCAATTCCACTTTGTCAAAGAAAGGCAACAATCTCCTTGCATAATTCATGTAATGTATCAAGTTGGGCTGACGTGTCTCCCATTCCCCTTTTATTTGATTCACCACCAGAGCTGAGTCTCCGTATACGTCTAAATTCTTGATTCGCAAATCAATGGCTTCTTCAAGCCCCATTATACAAGCTTCGTATTCGGCCTCATTGTTGGTAACAACAAAGGTCAATCGGGCAGTAAACGGGATGTGCGACCCGTGTGGCGTAGTGATGATTGCCCCTATTCCGCTACCGTAAGCGTTCACAGCTCCGTCAAATATCATCTTCCATTTGGAACCCAACTCTGGTCCTTCGTCTGGCAGCGGTTCTTCACAATCTTTCATCTTTAGGTACATGATATCCTCGTCAGGAAAATCAAACCTCATCGATTGATAATCTTCAATAGGCTGTTCGGCCAGATACTCAGACAACACACTCCCCTTTATAGCCTTTTGCGAGACGTATTGAATGTCATATTCAGTCAAGACCATCTGCCACCGGGCAATTCTCCCTGACAACGCCTGCTTTTCGAATACATATTTGATAGGATCCATCTTCGAGATGAGCATGGTTGTATGATTCAGCATGTATTGCCTCAATCGCTTGGCGGCCCAGGCTAGCGCGCAACAAGTTTTCTCCAGCATTGAGTATCGAGATTCACAATCTGTAAATTTCTTGCTCAAGTAATAAATCGCATGCTCTTTTCTCCCTGTCTCGTCGTGTTGACCGAGAACACAACCCATGCTTCCCTCAAGAACCGTCAAATACATGATCAAGGGTCTCCCTGCCACTGGGGGTATCAAAATAGGAGGCTCCTGCAAATACTGCTTTATTTTATCGAACGCCTTTTGACAGTTTTCGTTCCACGTCACAACTTGATCTTTCTTCAACAGCTTGAATAATGGTTCACACGTGGCAGTTAGGTGAGATATGAACCAAGCGATGTAGTTCAACCTCCCTAAAAACCCGCGCACCTCTTTCTCTGTTTTAGGCGTCGGCATTTCTTGGATCGCTTTTATTTTAGCAGGATCGACCTCTATTCCTCTTTCGCTTACGATAAACCCCAGCAGTTTACCCGATCTCACCCCGAAGGTGCATTTGTTAGGGTTCAGCCTCAGCCTGAACTTCCTAAGCCTTTTAAATAACTTCAGCAGATTTACCAGATGCTCTTCCTCCGTCTGGGATTTGGCAATCATATCGTCAACATAAACTTCGATCTCTTTATGCATCATATCATGGAAAAGAGTCGTCATCGCACGCTGATATGTTGCCCCAGCATTTTTCAAACCAAAGGGCATCACTTTGTAGCAAAATGTTCCCCAAGGCGTTATGAAAGTAGTCTTCTCCATATCCTCTGGCGCCATTTTAATCTGATTATAGCCTGAAAAGCCATCCATGAAGGAGAACACGGAGTATTGAGCAGTATTATCAACTAGCACGTCGATATGAGGAAGTGGAAAATCGTCTTTTGGGCTCGCTTTGTTCAAATCCCTATAATCCACGCACATTCGAACCTTGCCATCTTTCTTTGGCACTGGTACGATGTTAGCAACCCATGAGGGATATTTTGTCACAGCCAGGAAACCAGCATCCCACTGTTTTTGAACTTCCTCTTTGATTTTTACTGCCATGTCTGGTCTAGTTCTGTGAAGCTTTTGTTTGACCGGCGGGCATTCTTCTTTCAGTGGCAGACGGTGCACAACCATGTCTGTATCGAGCCCTGGCATATCTTCATACGACCAAGCGAATACATCACTATACTCTCGGAGCATTTCAACCAGCCTTCGCTTGACATCGTTCTGCAGTGCGGCCCCGATACGAATATACTTCTCAACCCCTTCCGACCCCAAGTTGATAATTTCGATGACCTCTTCGTGAGGCAGAATGACTCTTTCCTCCTGCTTCACCAACCAAGACAGTTCTTCAGGAACGTCGCTATCTTCTACAACCTCTTCTTCGGCCTGAAATACCGGAAGCTCAAAGTCGGGACGAGTCATAGGTGGTTCAAGGATGTCATCTGAAAATGTTATCCTGCAAAAGGAATGGTTAAGTGCTTCAAAATGCGTATAAAGCGAATAACCACGTTGCCATTTTATTGAAAAACACAAAACAAGAAAGACAGAGATTACAGTATTTGCACATGAAAAAACGCCATTTATTTAATGATTAACACGCAATGTTCATAACAACACAGCCCTAAGCAAATCCTGGTGCCCCAGGCAAGACATCAGATTATTCAACAATTATTAAAGCAAAGCATTACTGTTTAAGAGTCACAGGAACAAGCTCCTGAATAGACCAGTTGCACAGTCCTTGTCCTGGCGTGCTTGGCTGAATCCAGGCATCCATATCACAGTCGTTGTCCCCTTCGTCAGACTCCGAAGCAGCATTGATGGTTTCATGACATACTCCACTGGCAGAGATGGTTATTGGCCCTCTGAAACGGGGTGCCCCCACAGCAGGAGTTGATGACGACGGTTGGTATCCTAGCCCGAACCGGTCCATCTTCACAAGAATATCCAGCACTTTGCCCCAGCCCTTTGCTTCTCCCGCCTCCACTAGAGCTTGAGCTTCTTTATACGATGAGACGGCTATCTCTGGCACTTTGCTCGGCCCGGGACCTTTGTCCTTGATACGCAGCCCTTCAAAAGCTTGGCAGGGCGTTTCGTGGATCTCTCCGTCGACCTTCACATATTTAAATGACGACAGATGGCTGACCATGATGTCCTCTTCTCCGCATACAGTGACTACGCTATCTCCGACCATATATTTTAACTTCTGATGCAGGGTAGACGTGACTGCCCCAGCCCCGTGAATCCAGGGCCTTCCAAGCAAGCAGCTATACGCGGGCTGTATATCCATGATATAAAACTCAGTTGCAAACACCTCCGGCCCCACCTGTAGAGGCAATGTTATTGATCCAAAGACTGTTCGTCGCGTTCCGTCAAAGGCTCTAACTACCAAGTCACTGGGTGTGCACAGGATTCCTCTGACATCCAGCTTCATCATCGCTTTCTTGGGCATCACATTCAGAGACGATCCGGTGTCGACCAATACATGCGACATTACTGATCCTCTACACTCGACGGATATGTGCAGCGCCATATTATGATCTCTCCCTTTCGGGGTCAAATCGAAGTCGGTAAAGCCCAAGCTGTGGCCTGCATTCACATGTGCCAACACTCCTTCCAGCTGATTTACCGAGACGTCCTGGGGTACAAAGGAAGTATCCAGGACTTTCAACAAAGCATTTCTGTGAGCTTCCGAACATAAGAGCAACGACAGGATGGATATCTTTGAAGGCGTCTGTTGCAGATGCTCCACAATCTTATAATCACTTTTTCGAATCAAGCGCATGAACTCTTCTACGTCCTTCGATGCCGCTTCTTTTTCACTGGCCTGCACTGGGACATTCTCAACCACTTTCCCTTTTCCCTTCGCTAGTCTTTCGGCCTCGACTTCAGGTGATATAAAGATCCTACCACTCCTTGTCATACCTCCTGAACCAACAACGTTATCGACAGTCTCCGCGGGCTACTTATCAACATCAATCTTTATCCCGTCACAATACACCTCCAACCCATATGACCATGGGACTGCTTTTGTGTTCTCGTACGGGATTGGTCTGACCTTAGTTATGGTGATCGGTGGTCGCTGAACCGGTGCTGCAATAGTGATTGTCTTCCGAGGAATCGTTACAGTGGCCACATCACTCTGATCATCTGCTACTGCCCCTGCAGGCTCTTCGGTCGCTGCTCGGTCAAACTGCAATGTGCCCCCATCAATTAAAGCCTGAAGGCCTTTCTTCAAATCATCACACCCCCCAGCTAGGGTCCAGCATTCCAAGCAATACTCGTCACACCCTGGATAAACACCCTCTTGCAGCAATCTGCTTTTTACCTCGCCCAGCGGCATCTTTAAATCGTCGACATTCATAATCAGATTCAACCCTTCCTCAGTCAGAATGGCGTTTGCCCCGTGATTAGGCATGGGTTTCTGCACTATATTCGGACCTGCCGTTCCGAAATTGATAGTCTTATTGTCCAGAAGATCCTGCACAACATGCTTAAAAGCATGGCAACCCTCTATATCGTGGCCCGGAGCCCCAGAATGAAACTCACAATGCCTGCTTGCATCATAACCATACGGAGGAGTTCCCATTATCGGTGTCATAGTTCTCTTCTCTACCAGGCTCAAACCCAACAATGTCTGCAACAAATCTGCATAGGTTGAGGGAGGCTTCTCAAACACTCTTCTTGGTTTACCACCTTGGAATCTTCGCTAAGCCTGCTGTGCCCCCTACTGAGGCTGTTGCTGCTGTTGCTGCATTGGCTGCTGCTGAAACGGTTGTTGTGGTTGAAGTGGTTGTTGCTGATACGGGATAGTAACACTCGCCACCTGCTGCGGCTGATGATATTGGTTTCGTCCCCTACCTCGGCCTCGGCCTCGGCCTCCAAATACTGCGCTCGCCTCGCCCTGACGGC
The DNA here is from genome assembly GCA_963859935.3 of Lathyrus sativus. Taxonomy (NCBI): domain Eukaryota; kingdom Viridiplantae; phylum Streptophyta; class Magnoliopsida; order Fabales; family Fabaceae; genus Lathyrus; species Lathyrus sativus. Next base: position 467,252,905 of record OZ012740.1, read on the forward strand.
GCCCACCAAAAGCCTTCCTATTACTGCCAGATGCAGTCGATTCCTCAGCCTGGAACTTTCCTTGCTTAATGTTACGTTCAATCTTTTCTCCCATCAGAATTAGGTCTGAAAAACTGGCCAGAGATGTATGGAACAACATATCATGAAACAACCCTGTGAATGTACCGACGAACATGTCATTCATTTCCTTATCTTCTACAGGAGGACGGACCCTGACAGCCATATCGCGCCACCTTTGCGCGTACTCTTTAAAGCTCTCCCCCTTCTTCTGCGACAGCCCTGCCAATTGGACCCGATTGGGTGCCAAGTCGCTGTTATACTTGTAGTGAGCTACAAATGCCTCCGCCAATTGCTTCCATGTCTTGATATTAGTCGGCTCCAACCCCATGTACCACTCTAAGGAAGGGCCTGACAGACTATCTTGAAAGAAATGCATTAGCATTCTCTCATCAGTTGAGTATGCAGACATCTTTCTGTAATAAGCCCGTACGTGCACTTTCGGACATGTGTCCCCTTTATACTTATCAAACGTAGGAGCTTTGAATTTGATTGGCACCCTCAAGCCAGGTACCAGGCCCATTGCTGACATGTCTAAGCCCACAGCACTTTGGTTCAGGACTCCCCTCATCTGCTCTTCCAGCATTCTGATCTTCTGGGAGTCATCCATCGGTCCTTCGAAACCTCCGCCGGAGAAGGCGTCCTCCTGCTGATCTTCTTGCCACATACCATTCCCAGCTCCATACCCATCACATCCATTATTGCGGCCAACTCTAATCTGATTCATCCCTGGACCTCGGCCTCTGTTGCCGTATCCCTGAACACCTCCAGCAGGCCCAAAAGCCATAAACCCAGCGTCGTTTCCATTTCCGAAACCTCCGTAACCCTGATTGGCCACACCATAACCATCTTGCCCAAAGCCTTGAGCATTGAAACCATATTTCCCAGCGTTATCGAATCCCTGATCGTTGAACCCGAATCCAGCATTACCGAAGCCGTTGCCTCCCATATTATCACCCAAGTTGACGTCCCCAAGCCCAACGTTATGGACAACAGTCTCGTTCCCAACTCCGATGTTACCGTTCACAGCAGCGGTAGCGTTGTTGACATTAGCAGCAGGTATATTGACTACAGGTGGAGCCACTGGCGTGGGAGTGCCATCTCCATGAACAGTATCGACTCGCACAGACTGATGCTCCTCGTTACCGTGACCGACATTTCGGGCCAACAGAGGTTGGACCATGGCTTGCAAATTCTCCTGACCTTTTGCAATAGCTTCCATGGTCTGCATAAAGAGAGCTAGCTTCTCGCGCACATCTTGCATCTCGTTCTGCATTTGATCCATGATTCTTCGATAGTTGGTGCGAGTGGAATAGCGGTGCGGGTGCTGATCTACAATCCTGAAAAGTACCTGGTACAGAGCAGGAAATAAGACATCATCCAAAGATTACCTGTAATGCAATATGAATATAAATGTAATGCAATGGGTGTCTGTGCATTAGGGAAATTCATTCCCCGATTCTAGTGTGAAGGTGTCGGTGCAGTGACAGTGCTAACAATATAAAGATCGGAGCTGAATCACAGAAAGCCTCATATATTGCTGAGAAATCAATAAGCCAAGAATACAATGTTACTGAGAGTACCACAAGAAGGCATGACCTCAACCAACAATCCTGGTGATGGTCAGCACTATGCAAATAAAGCATACAAGTTACTACATGAAGTGATCAAATCCTCCCATAAGTCTGGTACTCTTCTAGCAATTTCTTAGTCTCCGGATGACCTGGTCGGTCAAGCAGTCCTTCCACAAGTTGGTTTCTTTTCTTAAGAACACGGCGTACGTCTTCAGCAGTTTCTTCCCATGCCCTGTCTCCGAAGCGATCCTCCAGTTTGCGCTTCTGAGACACAGCTTCATCTCTGCCTTTGATGGCCTTGTTTAGTGTATTCTGGAGACTGTACCGGGTCATCACTTCTTCACACTTCTTGATGCTGGACTTCAACTGCTCTTCGAGGTCGGAAATTTGCTGCTTCAACTTATCCTCCCTCTTCTTATTGTTAGTGAGTGTGGCATTCCAGGTCTTATTGCAAGAAGAGATCTCTCGGTGAGCGATGTCAAGCGCTTTCTTCTTGGATTCAAGCATGTCATGGGAACTTCTGAACTCTTGCCCCAGACGTTCGCGCTTCTTCCTCTCCTCAGTCAACTCAGCCCCTAATCTGTTCATTAGCTCAATCTGTTGTTGGAAAGCATGGACGGCCTTGTTTTTCTCACTGCGTATCTGGGCTAACTCTTGCTCTAACCCTTCGTTGATCTTCATCAAGGCTTCTTTCTCTTTCACCACTTGCTCGTAGGCTTCCCGAGAAATAGTAATTGGCTCTGCTACCGGAATAGGAACAAGGATTGGTGCATCTGGAAATGGCATCCTCAACTGACTGACTCTCTCCTGGATCCACTCTCTGTAAGGTGCATAGGCCTGACAGTCATTCTTTCCTAACAACGGCTTCCCTCTGCGGTTAATACGTGTCCAGGCATGCTGCAGCTTGGCCAATAACTCTCCCTTCAAATCTCCGGTGAAGTACAGAGATTCCTGTACTTCCTCCTCCTTTGGCGGGTTCTTCAGCGCATATCCGAACTGACGGACCAACAACGATGGGTTGTAGTTGATACACCCTTTCCTTCCTATCAGCGGGACATTAGGGTAACCAGAACAACTGAATATAAGCTCAGATCCCAACAGATCTCTATCAAACCACTCGACGTCTTCGGAAGATAGCCTCATCAGGCGCTCTGACCAGCTAGCGGTGGTTGCACTCTCCACAAAAGATCCCTTCATGGGAAGATGACTCTTGAACCACATATTCAGTAGAGGAGCACAACAGTAAACAATCTTTCCCCTTCTGTTCTCATTCTTGTAATGTAAGGAGTGGTAGAAGTCTCCGATCAATGTGGGCACTGGATTGCCGGCGGCAAATAGGTGGAAAGCATCCAGGTCTACGAAATTGGGCAAGTTAGGGAACAACACAATCCCATAAATGCATAGGGCCAAAATAGCGTTGAAAACCACCCAACATCCGTTCTTGGCATACTCCTGAGCTTTGCCAACCAAGAAATCAAGAGAGAAACCTGAAACCCCAAGCCAAGAAGTCAATAATAGTTCTGCAGCGTCCATATGCAAAGCTTTGGCTAAGTCCTCCAACTTGGGCTCAGCAGCAGAGTGAATAAAGGGAACCTTGTTCTGCACTGGTAGCTCAGTAAACTCCACATATTCCTCAATGGTAGGCCCTAGAATGAAGTCAGCAAACGTAAAACATCTCAATGCGGGGTCATAGAACTGCATCAAGGTGTACAGCCCGTTCATCTCATCAGCAGTGGGCTTGCAGACTAATCTCAGTAATCTCCCATGATTCATTCTGAAGCTTCTCCTAACCTCCTCATCAGCAAGAGATATCAGACCAAGCAAAGAAGTAATATCAGGTGAAGGCAGCTTATACGCAACTGTTTTCCTCAAACCAGCCATAATCAACACTCAGAAGTCTGGGCACTAGAATCAGAGGATATGCAAATGCACCTGCAGCACAGACACACGTTAATGGGATGCAATGATAATGGGTATGCAAATAATGCAATGCAAGTAACATGCAACAGGGACCAACTGCCGTAGCTGAATAGCCTGAACCATATCAAGAAGTCTCAGATAGACTCTATAAAAGTCCTCAGACCCTGGTCTCAGATGGACCTAAAACAAAGCTCCAACAACGGTCTCTGACAGACCTCAACCATAGCTCCAACCGGTCTCTGGTAGACCTCAAATCACATCTCCAACGGGTCTCTGACAGACCTCAGAACTCTCCAACTGGTCTCTGACAGACCTCATAACACATCTCCAAATGGCCTCTGACAGACCTCGAAACTCTCCATAAATACCCAGGATCTCTGATCAAGAAACAAACCGGTAGTCTGAAGGTCTAGTTACCTGCATAACCCCAAACCCTCTCACAGGTGGATGTCCTAGTAACTGACAAGGTACGGCATCCTATGCGGTCGTCGGCGTCACAGACTTTCAGGGTTGATGATACGATTCCCAGAAGGAGTGGCATCATCAAATCCTGAAGAGGCCTCACTTAGCCAACTTCCAAATGATCGGTTCCCGGAGTCGATAATTCAGCTGACCAACAACCCCTTCGACCCAAAGGGTAGAAAAAGAAGCCAACCAGAAGAACCTCGTCTGAGTGTAGATTTCATGAGACACTAATGCAAGCAAAGCCGGCACGCGCCCACTACTTTCTACTCTAATTCTAGGTGTACTCAAGCCCAGGTCCGGCTTATCTCTCAATCATAGAACCACCCATCACACCCCAATACAGCAATAATAATCAATATATATAATGCTGGAAATAAAGGTCAAAAATATATAAATCCATACAAAATCCTCGACGGGAAAACAAGCGTTAGGATTGACTCTCTTAAGGGACGTTGGATCCCAAATGCATAAGAACTATCGCAGTCCTCAGCAGCCAGGGGACGTTGGATCCCCAGCAGAGTTGCCAGCTGTCGCTACTGCGAAAATCGGCGCCGGCTGACAGAAGAGTCACCACCGTGCGTTATTGAACCCACGGGAGGGAAAGGAAACGCTCAGAGTAAACCTCGCACAACACGGGAAAAGTATGGTCGTCGCAACCAAAACCTGGATTCGGGAGTCGGTTACGCAAGGGGAAGGTATTAGCACCCCTCACGTCCGTCGTACTCGACGGGATCCACGCTTGTTTTCGGGTATGGATTGTTATTCTATCTAAACTATAGGTCAAGGGTTAAAAAGAAAATAAAATGAAAATAAAAATGACTCGGCAAAGTATCACACTTTATGCCTACGTATTCCCGCCTGGAACGAGAAATCAGAGTCAACGTAGTTCGCCTACCTACGGGAAAGGAGGGGAAGGTTGCTCGCTAGGATATCGCATCTTATGCCTACATACTTTCATACAGCATGAAAGATCAGAGCAAACGTAGTTCGGGCCACGTACGACACAAGTCTGTCTTGGTTGATTTTATTCCTTATGAAAAAGGTTTTCTGATTAGCAGTCCAAGCGGACAAAAATGACGTTTTGATGAGTTCACATTCTGTTACGAAAGAAGTGTCTTTTATTGTGTTTGAAATCTTTATGGTATTTTTCTGTTTGTTTTGAGAAAGAAAGAGACAGAACTCTAACCTACGGTAGCGAAGGGAACCAGACTAACCTAATATTATCATGCATGGGTTAAGACCTAGTGTCTATCATGCTCCTCTCTTGCACAGAGAGAAACAGAGATCCTAAGGGAATAGACGGAAACAGAAACAATATCGGATATATACAGTAAAACAGTAAAATGCATGGATGCAACAATACAAACGAGGCAAGGGAGTCCCACTCAACCTCGAACCTAGAAGACAATAGGCAAAAGTGAACAGGATTCACTTTCAACCCAACAGGTTAAACAGCAAACAATACAGTCAGGAAAACCAATCAATACATCAGAAATGAAGTACCGCAATAAAATAAACAGCCACAGCAGCTCTGCATCAACATCTGACTTCAGGCTTCAACAAGCATCAGTCTCCACCTCCACAGCTACAAGCTTCAGCAAGCCTCAATCTCCATCTCTACAGCCTTCCAGCAAGGGCTTGATCATCAATCTTCAGTCTACAATGGCTTTCCTTCAAGTCTCAAACTTCAGGAGAAACACCAGTCAACCAGATGAAGTGAATGAATGTTAGACAGTTAATTACCTACCAAGGGTGGTTCATCAACTGTTAACATTAAACAGACAGTTTCCTCTCAAAAGTTCTATCTTTCAAATACATTCACTGATCCTTCCAAAGGAAGGAGGTGGATATTTGAAAGAGACTTTGAATCATAGAGAAAGGATGGATGCAGACAAGGCATTCCATGTTTGAGAAACAAGCTTTCTAATCTAGAGCTCTGCCTAGCTCCTAAACCCTAATCTCCTCAACAGCTGCTAACAGGAATATCCTCTTCAACTCTGGAAGTTGGCCTTCAGTCTCTGGCTCTCCAATGGTTTCATCATCATAAGTCTTCAGCTTCCCCAATCCCCAGACAATCCCAATACCCATATAGACAAAACAATAATCCCCAGAGGGCACACCACACCAGTCAATCAAATATAGCAGTACATACTAATAGCAGTAGGGGAATCCTAGTGATTTCTAAGGGAATCTATCCTATACCCATAACCCCTATAGTCCATACCCCAAAAATCAAATGAAACTAAACTATTAGAATTAAACTATCTCACCTATGTTGATTTAAAACCCTAATTTTATTCATGTTGTTTTCACCTAAACTAATCACCTAAAACTAACTCCTAGAAATATGAACTAAATTGTATACACAAACTAACAATGTCTATTAATCAACCTAAAAAGAATGAACAACAAATATTAAAGCAACTACTAGAACAAAATTTATCAAAATCATGCATGAAATGAAACACTTAAAATATGCATTTATTTGGAAAATATGGGGAAAATATCAAATAAAAAAATAAAATGCAATTTTTATTTTTTATAATTTTCTAGACTCTTTGAAGAAAATTATGCAAAAAGAATTATTAAAAATAATGTTTTTATGATTTATTATGATTTTTAGAAAATGCATGAAAAATGAAAAGAAATTAAAAATAGCAAAATAGAGAAATAGAGGGAGGGGGTGCCATCAGCAAGGGCGCTCAGTTAATTTTCCATGTGGGCCACCAGCTGGGAGGTGCGAATATTAATTGCCTAGGCCCATATGCGCTTCAACATTTCAACCAAAAAAACAAAAAAACATAAACGGTGTAAATAGCAACATTCTTAGTTAAAATCAGGTTTGGGCCTCATTGGGAGGGTGCGAAAAGCAAGCAAGGTTTGAGCCCACTCTGAGGGTTTAGTGAAACGGAGCGTTTCACTCCCAAGTCTTCCCTCCGTTATCAACTTTGAATATGGACCTTTGGATGGACATAAAATGTCAAATAATTTGCACGATCGGACGACCAGGGGATCGTCTTCCCCAATCAACCCTAGGGTTTGCAGACTAAACCCTGCACACGAGTTTGAATCAACCAACTTCCACCTCTCATATCTCCCTCGTCTCTCCATGAAAGGCCATGATGTAAACACCAAAATTGCTCCAATTCTCACACAGAACACAACTATATCCATAGCTCTCAGTATAATAGCCTAGATTTTCAAACCCGATAGGCATCACAGTTCTGATCCATCATTTCCACCTGTGATCAACTCAACCAAAACTCACCAATTCTTGTCCTAAACTCAACTACAACTCAAGCTGATCTTAACATGCTAATCCAACAAGATTTCCGTGCCTTATCCTAATAGTTACAAGCTCTAACAGATTTGGTGCATCATACTCAACCTTCATGAAACTTGCCCAAACTCATCAAAATCAGTCTTCTACTCTATCTTAACAACTCTACCCTAACAAATCCCTAAGATTCTAACTAAATCATGCAATACGAAAAGAAAACAAACCTGGTGCAAAATGGTGAAACAGTTATGGAATCCTTTGAATCTGATGCTTGCAGTGATTGGAAAGTGATCAACAACCTTAATGATGAATTCTGTATGCAATATCTTTGGTGCAAACTCCTTGAATCTTGTACTTGAAACCTTTTTGCAACTTGTATGGAGAAGCTAGATAGCACAATTCTTGATCAATTCAGCCAATCCTTGATGTGAATTATGATGCTTGGATGATGATGATGAAGATTCAATCAGAAAATGTGAAGATTGGTGGAGATTTGGGAGAGTTTGTGATGCTTTTGCAAATTGGAGAAAGTGTGTATAACTTGGGGTTTTGAGAAAATGTAATCACCAACCATGGCATGAACCATCTCATATCCATATATACATGATGTTAGAAACTCCTAGAAGCTTGGAGAAGCTTCCCTTGCACAAATTCCCTTGGATTTGGTTTATGTATCTTCCATTACAAGCAACCATGGATAACTCCCAAAATGTGAACTATGCTCAAAATTATACTTTAGCCAATGTCTTTAACATGACCTTTCCATTCAAAATGACCTATAATTTTGCTTCATTTGGCCAAGATATGAAAAATCTCATTTTTAAGTCCATTTTTATTCATTAAATCCAACAATTTTGAAACCTTGTGCTATGAATCTTTCCAATCTCTCATGGTCACTTTTCTAGACTCAAAATGTCATTTGGAACAAGTTTTATGTTGTAAAGTTTTCCATTTGAAGCTTCCTTGTATGAGTTTTGGGCATAGGTTAAAATGACCTGTAATTCTCAGATGACCAAAATACCCTTTGATTGCCAAGACCATAAGTAGAGTTCCACAAATCATATGAAGGCATACTATACCATTATAGAAAGCTAAGACAATGAGGAACAACTCTTATGTTGACCAGAAATTCATTTGAAATCTCCTTGAGGTGTAAATATTGCTTGGAAGTCAAGTCACTTTCACAGACAAAATTTCAGATACCTCAGATGACCTGTAACTTGTAAGGACCATAACTTGAGTTCTATAAATCTCCTTGATGTATTCCACCACTCAAATTAAAGGTCTTGAGATCCTCTACAAGTTCCATGTTGGCCAAGGATTCATTTGAAGCTTGCGTTTTGACTTATCTTGCTTGGAAATTTGACCTAAACTAGGGGATTTTACATAGAAACCCTAATTTAGAAACTCCTCTTCTCCTTGATTTCTCTTGATTTCTTCTTAGCATAACAACATATCCTTATTATCCATGTCAAATGATAAACCCCACATCTCCTCAATGGTCCTCAATGCCTTCCAAACAATCCTTTGACCTAGGGTTGACCCAGATGAAACCCTAGTTGACTGTCTTCATTCACAACTCTTGTGGCCACACCAATGACTTGTTTCCTTCTCCAAATGACTTTCTAAATCCTCCAAGATGTCTAGATGCTCCCCATGCCTTCAATTCACAGCTCATACTTTCCTTGATGATCCCCAGACACCCCCAGTTAGGAGATATACTCAATGCTTGATCTAATGACTTCTCCCACTTTCAAATTCTTTTCTGATGACTTGAATGAGATTGAATTTGGATAATAACCTCTTGATAGGCTTCCAGAGATGAGAATAATTATTGGTCCCCTGTTGAATGATTGGCTATGCTTGTGCTATGCAGATGATTAGACTATGTACATGACTCTATATGCAAATGCTAATGATATTGAAACATAAACCAAGTGAAAAAGGTTGAGAAAATTTTAGGGTGCAACACTTAGGTCCACTTTTGCACGCTAACATTAAGATAGAATTTCCTCTGGCATCCCAACCTTAGGACCATTTTGCACGACAACGTTAGGACCGAGTTTCCCTTAGACCTTTTGTGCGTCTTTCTCTTCTTCTCTCTTAAAACAAAACCATAACACTTAATAAATATGATGTGTATTGTGCGCCACGAGCCTTCAGCACATGGGAAAAGATGATCGGGTGCATTTCTAACCTTGTCTTAGGGTACTTTGCACGCGAGACGTTTGGATCGTTAGCGTGAAGTATCTGATCCTATGTCATAGACTTTAGTGCAATGCATATTCCAAATAAATTCAATTCACTTCTCTAAAACTCACAAACAAATACAAATCAGTTTCATCCTTCGGGATCGTTTGTCAACTCATTTTTAGAAAGAGTACGTTATTTTTCCGTTCTACCGCAAACAGTCATCGACCCTAACTGTTGGAATGAGAACTTAACGTCGCTCATAAAAAAACACTAAGTAACCCATGGTAATCCAAACTACGTCTGCTCTGATTTCTCATACCAGATGAGGATACATAGGCACAAGACGACGATGTCTTGGCGAGCATCCTTCCCTTTTTCCCCCCCGTAGTTCTACAAACTACGTTTACTCTGACTTTCCCATTGCACAAGGGAATACGTAGGCCTCTAATGGCGAAGTCCTATCGAGTCTCCTTTTGTTTTTTCCTTTCTTGTTTCCATTTATCAGTAGACTTTAGATAACACACCATTAGATTAGACAACAAGCTTGGATCCCGTTGAGTACAACGGATGCGATGGGGTTCTAATACCTTCCTCTCGCTTAATCGTCTCCTGAACCCTGGATTTGGTTGCGAGACCATGTCTTCTCCCCTTTTAAGGTTTCTTCGATCATTTCTTTTCCCTCCGTCGGGATAAATAGCGTTCAATGGTGACTCTGTTTTTTCCGCCAGGTGTTTTTCGCAGTTGCAACACAAGGCAAAAAATAATTTGAGCAATTCCAGCTCCCATGCATAGCAGCACCAGCCACCTCAGCCACACTCCCCTTGATGGCTACAACCTACTTCATAGAAAACCTTCTCCCAGACGTAATGACCTTGTCCAACTGCACAAAGTGAAAATCCTTGAAGGTCCTGATTGTGACCAGCATGTCACTGTACAATGGGATGACATCATGATTGACATGATATTATGAAAGCAACACCTTCCTCATCACAAGGTACATAATTAATGAACCAAGATACAAAATAGTTTCTTAATGAAAAACTATCAAAATCATACACACCGGAAAAAAAGAAACAAACATCAACTCTATCGATCAAAAACTTTGTCCAAACACAGTGTATTCAAGTATACACATGGACATGGAAGCACACATCACTTGGTGGAAACACAAAATCTTGGTCAACTTCAGGTGCTCTTCCACCTCTTGCCCCTGTCAAAGATCCTTCTGCACTTCTTGTTGTTGTCACATGTTTTAGGAATGTTGACACTGAACTTTCTTGCCACAACCTTAAAACTTGTCTTTTTCAAAACAAACCTTCTATCTTGTAGTGATCTTTTGTTACATCCCTTAATAATGACAACCTTCTTAGGCTTATTATACCTCAGAGAATAGAGGAAAGATACAGTAGTTGTTGCATTCCTCCATACTTGTAAATGCTATAAACCCTTAATGGGACAAGTATCTAACCCACTGCTTATGTTCTCAAATTAATTTGCATCTAAGGCTTTAGTATTCATAATGGTCAGCTGTTCCTTAGTGTTCTCGTGCTCCAACCTAAAAACTTTTCCTTTAGTAAGATTCCTCAATAGTTGAGGTCTACCAAGGTTTTTGTTCTATTAGTATTTAATGAGATATGTGATAGCATTCAGATCTTCACAATCTAGTGCCATGACATTCGACTCGAAACTATAATCTTTCCACATTTGTTTCATCCATACTAGTTAAGAGTCACCTTTTCTTGTTTCACCATACACAACTTCAACAGTGTTTCCAAAATCACATCCATCAACATTGTACAGTTTTTTCATCAAGATATTATTATTGTGAGAGTAGAACACACCATAACCACTTGTTCTAATGATTCAACTCAAGCTCTTATTTTCTTGAATAATAGAACTCATCCTTAGTTCAAGCTTGGAAATATGGTGTCTTGCAATGAGTTCTTTGGATGACTGAACTCTAATAGAGAGACCTGAAGTAACTTAAGGGTCATCTAACACAATGCTAGAAAGATTGCAGCTTTCTTCTTCTCTAGTCAGCACAAAGGATGTTCTAACATTGTTCTCAACATCTATCATTTGCTCAATAATTAGATCATCAATTATCGCACTGATAGATTCCAAAATCATTTTAATTTTGGATTTAAACACTCTATAAGCTCTGCTGCTTAAAGAGTAACCAAAAAATATCTCTTCATTACTTATAAGAGTTATTTTACCATTTTGATCTTTGTCAGTCAACACATAGCATTTAATGCCAAACATATGCAAGTGTTTGACTGTAGGTTTCCTTCCTTTCCATAGCTCATAGGTTGCGGTTGAAGTACCTCCTTTCAATGTGACCCTATTATGGATGTAGCACACAATATTCATAGCTTCAGTCCAAAATTCCAATGGCAATAACTTAGCATGAAGCGTAACTCTAGCTGATTCTAGTATAACTCTAGTTTTTGTTCAACAATTCCATCTAGCTGAGAAGTGATGGAAGAAGAAAATTAATGACTAATATTTTTAGAATCACAAGACTCTGAGAATTATGCATTCTTAAATTCCTTGTCATGGTCACTTCTAATCTTTACAATCTCACTGTTTTTCTCCTTTTGAATACATTTACACAGATTTTTGAAGACTTCAAACATGTCTAATCTTTCTCTAATAAACTTTATCCACATGAACCCAGAAAAATCATCTATAATCACATAGACATACCTATTTCCACCTAAGCTGTCTATTTGAATTGGTCCTATCAAATCCATATGGAGAAGTTCTAACACACTAGAGATAGTCTGACGTTGCATCATTATGCGAGACATCATGATCTGCTTTCTAATTTCATACTCAGCATACATTTTCCCTTCTTTAATCTTAAGATATGGCATTCCTTTAATGACTCTGTCACCATTATCTCCTTCATTCTTTCGGAATGGAGATGTCCAAGATTCTGGTGCCATAACTTCACTACATTCTTATTGGTTATAGAACATGTGGAAGAATAAGTAGTTATTTGATGTTCTTATAGATAACACTTATCTTTGGACCTTACACCCCTCATTATAATAACATCTTTCTCATCTTTGACTAAGCATTCTGACTTTGAAAAATTGACAACCAAACCTTGATCACATAGCTGACTAATGCTAATAAGATTAACAGTTAATCCTTCCACAAGAAGTACATCTTCTAAATTAGGAGAACCATCACACACCAATCTTCCCACTCCTTTAATTTCTCCTTTAAATACATCACAAAATCTGACAAAACCTGAGGGCTAAGACCTAACATCCACCAACAACCTCAGAATCCCTGTCATGTGTCTAGAGCATCCACTATCAAAGTACCAGTATTCTCTAGCTGAAGTCTTCAAGGAGGTGTGACCTATAAGATTCACATTCTTGTTGATAGATCTTCTCTTCTTCCTTACTTGACTGGATTTAGGACGAGCTAAAGATTGTTGTACTCCATACAACTTACAGAAGAAAGGCTTAATATGACTATATTCACCATAATAATGACACATCCAAGTTAATGTTTAAGATTTTGTTGAAGATACATTATGCCTATCAGGATGTTGTAACACGTGGTTGGACATGATGATCATTTTCTTCCTTTCAACAGGGAAAAACTTTTCAACAAACTTATTATTTTGTTGATCATCACCTCTTGCATCTTCATAATCTTCCATCACATCATATCCATTTTCATCCTTCTTACTGAGTCTGTTATGTTATTAAGCTTGGAGTTTACGAAGGTTACCTCATCTTGTAACTGATAAACAGTACATAGAAGTTCCTTCTTCTCATTCTCCAATGAAACTATGAGCTTCCTCTGATTTTCCTTTGTCTTAAGATATTCTTCACACTTGTCACATGTTTCCTTGAAAGACATATCCAGGTCTTTATAGAGGAAATTTTCTGCATAAGATTCTTCTTCATCAGCCCATCTACCAGAGAGAGCAGTCACAAGATTGACAGTCTCAGAGTTAGATTTATCTTCTGACTCATCATCATCAGACCATGATACAAAAAACCCCTTTTCTGTTTCTTGAGAAAGGTGGTACATTCTGACTTGATGTGACCAAAACCCTCACACTCATAACATTGTATTCATTTGCTTTGATTTGACTTCTCTTCAGTCCTAGCATTCTTTTGAGAGTCACTGTTATTTCTGATGTCAGATGTGATGTTCTTGACGTCTAATATTCCTATTTTGTCCATCCTTTTCAAAACCTTACTGAATTGCCTCCCAAAAAGCACAATCGCATTAGACATACCTTCATCTATATCTATGTCACACTTATCCTCTGAGTCTTCAACATTAGACACAAAGGCTATGCTTTTCTTCTTTTCAGACTTTTCATTGATCCCTAATTCAAAGCTCTGAAGAGATCCCATAAGTTCATCAACTTTCATGTTGTTTATGTTCTGGGCTTCTTCAATGGCATTTACCTTCATGTCAAATCTCTTTGGAAGAGATCTGAGAATTTTCTGACCAACTTAGCTTCTGACATCTTCTCCTCTGGGGCACTTGAGGCATTGGATATCTCAATAATATTCATGTGAAAATCATGAGTTCTCTCATCCTTCTTCATCTTCAAGTTCTCAAACTTGGTGGAAAGAATTTGGAGTCTTGACATCTTCATCTTAGAGGTTCCTTCATGAGCAGTCTTCAAAATCTCCCAAGCATCTTTAGCAACAATACTATTATTTATCAGTCTGAAGATGTTCTTGTCCACTCTATTGAACAGAGCATTCAATGCTTTGGAGTTTTCCTGAGCTAGCTTGTCATCTTCATCATACCAATCTTCCTCAGCCTTAAGCACACCAATAATCTTACCATCCTTATCTCTAGCCATTGGTGGATCCCATCCCTTGACCACAGACTTTCAAACCTTGTTCATATACTTTAGAAAGACCACCATACATGTTTTCCAATAGTCATAATTGGTTCCATAAAGAATGGGTGGTTTGTTCATAAATCCTCCTTCCTTGTCCATTGTACCAAAAAGCATCTTCCCTAGATCTCACTCAGATACAGAGCAAGATGCCTGCTCTAATACCAATTGAAATTCTAGTATGCAGATATCAGATGTCTTAAGAGATGTCGAGAAACTGATATATATTTAAAACACAAGGACAAAATAACACACAATTAAAGGTACAGAAAAATAAAAGAACACAAAGAGTTATTAACCCAATTCGATGTACAACAACACCTATGTCTGGGGGCTACCAAGCCAGTAAGGAAATCCACTAATAGTAGTATCAATTCAAATCTAAACAATCCCAATTTACAACTTTTCACTTAATCCCTACCCAATACAATTTCTACCTAAGACACTCCTAGATATGAGAATCCCCTTTCACTTCCTTTATAATCACAACAACAGTGATAAGTTTAACAATAAATCAAAATAAAGCATAATTCAAAGACAATACTTGATTTTTCTTAAAAGCTTCAATCAAGTACAACACACTCTTGCTTAAAATATTAGAGTGGACACTTATAACTCAATAACATCATTCCAGTTCAAGCATCTAGGTGATGAATGAATGGCTCACAAACAGTCTACCTCAATGTATCAAAGAATACATGAGTGACACATAATACAACAACACACTAAAAAAAGACTCAAACCCTAAACCCTTATTTGCACACGCGGTTTCTTTTAACAATAATTCCTATATTATTTTAGGTTTAGTAAGTCTCTTTATATAGACTCGTGCAATATGGGCTTGGACTCTTCAGTCAATTCCATTCTGTCAATTTTAAACCACCTGCAAAACCTACTCCACAATAACATGAACAAATCTTCAATGTTTCCTAAAAGGTATCATCATCCAAATTTAGCAATTTGTGTACAACTGGAGATACAAAAACTTGTTCCTGATAAAATCTTCTTGACCTACGAAAATTACTGAGATATATCCCAAAAGAAGTATCACATAATTAAAACAAGTCTGTCAAGATTTAAAACAACTAGAACAAATGTTCTGGTATAACATGTTACAACATCTGTTAGGACATCTTCTCTCAAGGTGAGCTAATCAGCATGTTACAACATCACACACAACATCCTACTATGAACCATGTTTTATAAAAATTATTTCCAATCCTTAAACCATGGAACCTTTATTCTTTGAGTCATTGAATCCTCTGGTTCGAATTTGAGGAGAGTCATGCGCTAGATGTGTGTACTTGGAAAGAGGGAATCATAAAGTACGTAGGAATCAAATGTCGTTTCCCACAAAAGACCCAATTGTTATGCATAGGAACCAAAAACATGTGTAGTCACGGAAGCTACGACGGAGGAGAGCTTCCAATACAATGGAGCGGGAGGTGTACCTGCAAGGTTAGCACTTCAACACTCGAGTTAGTATGTGTGTGATGAAAGATTATTCAAATTGTCTTTGAAACTTGTTACTTAAAATGACACCACCCACCCACCCACACACACACACACACACACACACACACACACACACACACACACACACACACACACACACACACACACACACACAGATATATATATATATATATATATATATATATATATATATATATATATATATATATATATATATATATATATATATATATATATATATATATATATATATGAGTTGAATTATGAACTTGATAACTTTCTGGCGTAAAATATGGAGGAATGTTGGATGTGCTGGAGGGATGGATCCCTTGCTTCCAGTTTACTAAAAGTTCAGTGGTCATGAGAATGTTCTAGAGGCTTTAGCATGTACTTGAACTGGATTGAGGATGTTACATCTGGAAGTGGTAAGACTATAAATGGTGATGCCTAAATTACATAAATCTAGAGAATTCTTTACTTATGATAGTCAAATCTCTATTAAGGGACCGAACCGTCAAGAATATGAAATCTCATAGAGAAAGATGACATAAATGAAACCCTATAAAATATCACCCTGATATAAAATCCTTTTGTTTTTACTATGAATGAAGCGTACGTAATTTTCAAATCCAAATCTTTATTTTATTATATTTTAAATTCCCAAATTATTAAAAAAGTAAGAAAAAATAATTTTTTTACGTGAACAAAATAAACTTTGTATTTTATAAATAATTAACAATAATATTTATAAGAAGACTTAAATACAATTTTCAGGTGTGATTTTTACTATTTTATAATAAAAATATAACATGTAATTTCTTTCTATACACACACACACGCGCACGCACGCGCGCGCGCTCGCACACACACACACACACACACACACACACACACACACACACACACACACACATATATATATATATATATATTATTTTCACTTCCTAAACAATATATAAGTACACTTAAAAATGAATTGTATATAAATATTCTCATATTTACAATAAAACTACGAGAAAACACATGTGTGTGCTAGTTTTAAAAGTATATAATCTCTTATGTTGTGTTCGTACAACATACGAGGGAGTTGCGATCCAGTCAAAAGGAGTTGCATACAAAATTTAATTAAGGAGGAGAGGTTCAACATTTGTTTTCTACAAGAGACAAAGATAGCCAATGTAGATGATTCATGGGTCAAATCCATTTGGGGAAGTCATGAGGTGGAATGGACTTCAAGAGAGGCTCAAGGACGATTAAGGGGTTGGCAATAATGTGGAAAGCTGGAATGTTTCATTGTGTTTTTAGTTTTGCAAGTGATGGCTGTGTTGCGATTTAACTGGAATGGCAAGGCCAAACTTATTTCCTCGTGAATGTCTATTCTTCCTGTGATATAAGAAGCAAGAGGAAACTGTAGAAAGAATTAAGAGAAATCAAACAAATATTCAAAGGAAAATTCTGGTGCATATCAGACGAATTCAATTTGGTTAAAGGATGGTGAAAGGAAAGGGACAAATTTAAGAGTGAACATATCAGAAAATAAAGAGTTTAAGGATTTCATTGACGTTGTTAATCTCACTAACATGCTGGCGTATGGTAACAAATTTACTTGGTTCAATAATAAGGGTAGTTTGATGAGCAGGCTTGATTGATTCCTACTACCTGAAACTTTAATTGAGAAATGGGGAGTAGATTCACAATCAGTTGGGAGAAGAAGTATCTCAGACCATTGCCCGATTTGGATCAAACCAAATTAGGAAAAATTGGGGACCAAAATCATTTAAATGCTTCAGCTGCTGTTATGACATAAAGAGGTGGAACTGTTAGTTCCATGGAGCTATGATATAGAATTTTCCATGATTCTATGATTGGCTAAATTTTGGTAAAACATGATCCTGCACTGATGTTAACCAGGATGTTATGACATCTCCATCTGCTGTGGTGAAAGAAATGTTGTGGAGTGTGTTAATGTGAATTTCATGCTGAATGTCGTGACATCCATCACGACATCCATCTGCTGTCATGACAGAACTACTTTCATATGTGAGAAACAGCAGGAGTAGTGGTGCAGCAGGAGCTATGTGCAGCAGGAGCTAACAAGAGCAAATGACAGAACTAACTGTTGTCATGTGTTAACATCTGGTGCAGCAAGAGCTATGTGCAGTAGGAGTTAACAAGAGCAAATGACATAACTAACTGCTGTCATGTGTTAACATCTGGTGCAGCAAAAGCTATGTGCAGCAGGAGCTAACAAGAGCAGATGACAAAACTGTTGTCATGGATGCAGAAGGAGTTGATGACAGAAATGCTGTCATGGATGTCGTACTGAATGTCATGACATCATGTCTGGTACAACAGGGGCTGCTATGTTATATCTCTTGACATAAGTGTTTTGGTACTGTTGGATATTCCTCATCAGTATGTACAAGCCAAAGAGATTTATTAGGAACAAAGTGCAAATTTAATTAGTGTTCATAAAAAGGATCTTTGAGACTTTTTAGGAAACTATGATATGCTTGTTTCTACTGTCATGAAGAAGATTCTGCAGAAAGGTGCAGCAGTGCAAACTGGTCAGCTAAGAGTAAGTGAAAGTTGAATGTCATACTGAATGTTATGACATTGATCGTATGACATCAGACGGACAGAGTTTGTTTTTCTGTTATGATACCTGATATATCTTAGGCTAAATTTCAGGAAACCTGTTATGACTTCTTAGGTATCTCAGACGAGATTCTAGGCAGAATCATGACCCAATTTAACAGCACCTTGATCAGTGGAAATTAGGTTTACTTTGTTAAACCTAATGTTTGTTACTTTGGAGCAGCCCAAGCCCAGTCTGCATTGCTATAAAAGGAGGAGCAGAAGCAGAAGAAAGGCAATCACTCACATCAAGAAAAATCAGAGTGTAAAATAGAGGTCTAGGGTTGAGAGTCCCTTGTGTGTAAGTCACCCTTTGTATCTTTTGATACATTGTGGTAGACATATTTGTAAGTGAATAAGGCTAGTCTTCACGTGTAAATTCTGTTTAGGAATACTTGTACTCTAAGCAATTGTCTGGTGGATGATTGCATTGGATAGGTAGATTCTAGGCTGTGTCTCACTCAAAGTTGTGAAGCAAGAGTGTGTGAGTTCCTTGATCAAAGCTGTGAAGTAAGATCAAGGTGTGTATGAAGTGTATCTTCATGCTGTTTTTGTAATTGTGAATTAGAAATCACTGTTGTATGATTGAGGAGGAGTGAGTGGGTATACTCAGGTACTAGAGTGTATCTAGACTGAAATTGCATTGGGTAGAGATTAAGTGAGGAGTGTAAACTGGACGTTTAACTCTAAATTAATTCTGCTAATAGTGGATTTCCTTCCTGGCTTGGTAGCCCCCAGATGTAGGTGATGTTGCACCGAACTGGGTAAACAATTACTGGTGTTATTTATCTTTCTGCATTTACAATTCTGCACAAGTTAAATGGTTAGATAAATAGGTCTGTCAGCCTGCAAATGTCACACCAGACGTCATGATATTGGTCATGACATTGGCACAATTTAAAGAATTTTAAATTGGTCGTGGTCTGTCCTCGCCCTTGTTGAGCAGAGATCAATGTTCTTGGGACATATGAGATCTGCATACCAGAATTTCAATTGGTATCAGAGCAGGCATCCTGTCTGTTCTGGATGAGATCTTGGGAGATACTTTCTGGTGTTTTCGAACAAGGAGAAGATGTAGCTGAGTTGTTGATCTTGCTGAATGTTTGAGCTACTGCTTATGGAGCTAAGGAGAAGTTTGTATCTGCTATTGTGCCCTCTGATATAGGAGCTTCTATGACCAACTGTATGCTATGCCAAAGGAGGAGTGGCTACTTCTGTCCTATGGCCTGTTGAATGATCAGACATCTTGTTTAGGGCATGTTCTTTTGGTGGTTCCGCTGCATATTTCTCTAATAAAAGAACTCTGATGCCCCTGGGAGAAGACTAGCTCATATACAATTTGATGTATGGTTGTGGCAGATTGCTGAAGGCTGCCTTAGAGAAGATAGTGGGAGGTGATTTATTTTCACCACTCATATGCAGGTTGAGTCAAGGGTGTCATCCTTGATGTTTCAACATTAAAGATACTTTTACTAAATAATACTTTTGGTATTAGTGAAGTATTTATCAGATGGTCTTCTCAACAAGTGGATGATCCAAGATTGGCTTCTGAAAGAAGGGATCCTAATAAGGATTTAAGATTCATTGCTATGTGAGATATTCTCAAATATTTAATGAATTATCCTTAGTTGATGATCAAGTTGTCTCATCAGTGGTTGCACAAGTATTAGGCCCTGATATGCTTGGTTTTGATGCAGAGATTGTGCAAAATTCTGTTGATCCATAGATCAAAGGAGATATAGCTGGATCTGTACTCATTCTAGTAAGGTTCTTGGCAAGAAACTAAGGCTAGAATGGAGTGCTGATGGGAGTGAAGATGAAGACAATCTGCTCTATAAGAGTATTGGAGTGCAGCAGTTGTGTTCTAGTTCCTACTAGAAGCACCTGATCTATTAGCTAGAGAGTTTCCTGGCAAGAAACTTGTCTAGAAGATGGTGTTGGTGATAGCACTGCTTAGGTCAGTTTATTTCTGATCTAAGTGCATAGAAGCATATGACCTTGGTCATATTGGAGGTCAACGATAAGTGGCAGTTATCTCTGACTTTCTAAAGAAGTCTCTACTTAAGGAAAGCGGGAATCCTTATGTAAAGATTTCTTTTGTGACCCTTCCTCATTAAAGATTCAAGCCTTGGCACGTTTAGTTTCTCTTAAGAGGAGTTCATGAAGCAAATGCACTTCAAGGTAATTGTTGTGGTACAACAAAGCAGGATTGAGGTTGTCTACTCCAACTTGATATCAAGCCTATGTACTGATATCTTCTAAGTGGCAGAATGAAAGCCTGAACTCTCCAGCTGAATGTCTTAACCAAAGGTGTGACATCAAGCAGAAACTTCAAGGCCTCAAGTGATGGTGTGACACATCATTTGAAGATAAGTTGATCTTCTCAAGTATGAATGGAATTAATGCTTCATATCATGCAGTTTACGGGAGCTGTGTGAAGGAGTAGATGCCTTGATTTGAAGCAAGAAGAGGTTGAGACTTGAAGATCAAAGTGGCCTAGTGAATTAGTAGATTCTCTAGAGCTCTGAAAGATGCTGAATAACCAAACAGTGGCATTTGGTTATTTAAGCAGTGTGCCTTTAGAAAACTACTCTTATGCAGAAGGGTAGTTATTTGAAGACCAAAGAAGGTTCTGGGTTTGTTCATGCTTGGAACTAATTACTCTTGTGCAGAAGGGTAGTTGGTTGAGGACCATAGGAGGTTCTGGTTCTGTTCATACATTAGAGCTTGTGGTAGAAGCCCTAAAGTGTGTATGGAAGAATATCCTCTTTTGGAGATATAGTTAATCAAGCTGATCAAAGCTGGTGTAGATGTGTTCTATGAAGATCTTCAGTTGGATTACTAGACAACAGTAAGTCCAGTATGGGCATATAAAGAACCATGGGATGGTGTGTCTGTGATATGAACCATCTGATATATGAAGATCTCTTGTGGAACTTGTGATTCACTTTTTGGCTAAGAAGTACTCTATCTTGTCATACGGGAGAATGATAAGGTAAAAGGATTGTCTTGGAGTATGATGTGAAGGTATTGAGTGCATTCTGAGGTGATAAAGTCCCTAGTTGAATCAAGAGTGTTCTAACTTATCATATGGGAGAATGATGAGGAAAGAATGTCTTGGATTATGTGGTGTCTATCTTGTACTCAACCTAAGGCCATAATTCTAGTAGAGAAGTGGTCTCTTCTGCTACAAGTAACTCTAGGAAGAGGTGGATCAGTTTGGTGCCTTCTCTCTGTATGAGCATGGAGTTGGTCATGAGAGATAATGTGGTGATCTTGGTGCAGCTGTTATCAAAGATATGGGGAGAGCTTTTGGTTGAT
The DNA here is from genome assembly GCA_963859935.3 of Lathyrus sativus. Taxonomy (NCBI): domain Eukaryota; kingdom Viridiplantae; phylum Streptophyta; class Magnoliopsida; order Fabales; family Fabaceae; genus Lathyrus; species Lathyrus sativus. The sequence goes on from OZ012740.1 coordinate 467,274,719, forward strand.
AGGTGTACTATTTGCTTGTGGTTCAAGCAGTAAGTGAATGCGTTCAACATGAGTGTTGAACAGAGAATGCATTCTTGAAGACATGAAGATGCGTCTTATGTTTTCCATTCATGTGCACTGGTTACCCTTAATACGGGGAGTTATACTTCTATCCAAGATCTGTTGCTGCAAGAGTGCAGTTATGTATCAAGATTGTTTGTGGGATCAAACAATTTGAGGTTTGGTGAAGGTGGAATGTCAGACAAGATGTTGTGACATTGAGTTACTACTCTAGCTCATGGTGAACATGACAGTGTATTCCTTTTGGGTATGTCATTAGGTATCAATGGATCAAGTCAGGTATTTGGGCCTCTATCTAAGTATTTTATATGACTGGTGAAGATGAAGATCAAGACACCATCAGCCTTGATCTTGTGCATAAGGAAGGACTTTCACTCTGACATCTTGGAGATTGTGTTGTCAAAGGTGAAATCTGAGAAATCTTCCAGAAAGTAATCCTGCAACTGCTTCTGATATTGGTTCCAGTATGGGTTGTGAATCAAGGGGTGCAGAGATGCATGTGCTTCCAGTGTGTGAATATGAAGATATTGGTGTAAATCTTCATATGGTTGGGTTCTCTCTTTCAGGGGGAGTAATGCTTATGCATGACAGGGGAAGGTGTGTACCTGTCTGATGTGTAGCTGCTGATATGGAGCCTTATACATAGGTAAGCTTGTGTTCTTGGGCCACTGATGTTGAACTAGGACTGTGATGACTGACTTAGGAAACAACATTGGTTTTTGTCTGGGAGAATTTATTTTTCTCCACAGAATATGTGTTTCTCAAATTGGGGATTTAAGATCAATGGTTACTTATGGCAAGTATTTAATTGATTATCCTTTAATTGGGGATGTCAAAAGTGTCTTTCCTGAAGGTGCGGCTTCAGACAAGGCAAGAACTCAAGACTGTTTAGGATGTACTCTCAAGGAACAATGGTTCAGGACAGATTTTACTCTGGCTATGTTGAGTTCAACAGAGGGGTTTAATCCTTACCAATGGATTGGTGCTGAAGTGGTGCAGTCTTTATTAGAGGTCAAGCAACATGTGAATCTCTTGGTGAGATGACTGGAGGACAACTGAATCCTGCATTGAAGCATGATGCTTCTGATTCAGTGTGAGTTTAGCTCTGGTTGATATATGTACACTTACTCCAATTTTTGTAATTTTTGACTAAACCAAGGGGGAGTTAAGTGCTGTTAAGAGCTGCTATCTGTTGCAACTATCAAAGGGGAGCATGATAGTGTGTAAGACAGGAAAAACTACTGCTGCAGCCCTGATAAGTTGTTTGGGTGTTTTAGCCAAAATTTGCCAAAGGGGGAGATTGTTAGTTCCATGGAGCTATGATATAGAATTGTCCATGATTCTATGATTGACTAAACTTTGGTAAAACATGATCCTGAACTGATGCTAAGCAGGATGTTATGACATCTCCCTCTGATGTGGTGAAAGAACTGTTGTGGAGTGTGTTAATGTGAATGTCATGCTGAATGTCGTGACATCCATCACGACATCCATCTGCTGTCATGACAGAACTACTGTCATGTGTGAGAAACAACAGGATTAGTGGTGCAGCAGGAGCTAACAAGAGCAGATGACATAACTAACTGCTGTCATGTGTTGACATCTGGTGCAGCAAGAGCTATGTGTACCAGGAGCTAACAAGAGCAGATGACAGAACTACTGTCATGGATGAACTGCTGTCATGGATGCAGAAGAAGTTGAAGATATAACTGCTGTCATGGATGTCGTATTGAATGTCATGACATCATGTCTGGTACAACAGGGGCTGCTATGTTATATCTCTTGACAGAAGTGTTTTGGTACTGTTGGACATTCCTCATCAGTATGTACAGGCCAAAGAGATTCATTAGGAACAAAGTGCAAATTTAATTAGTGTTCATAAAAAGGATCTTTGAGACTTTTTAGGAAACTATGATATGCTTGTTTCTACTGTCATGAAGAAGATTCTGCAGAAAGGTGCAACAGTGCAAGCTGGTCAGCTAAGAGTAAATGAAAGTTGAATGTCATACTGAATGTCATGACATTGATCGTATGACATCAGACGGACAGAGTTTGTTTTTCTGTTATGATACCTGATATATCTCAGGCTAAATTTCAGGAAACCTGTTATGACTTCTTAGGTATCTTAGACGAGATTCTAGGCAGAATCATGACCCAATTTGACAGCACCTTGATCAGTGGAAATTAGGTTTACTTTGTTAAACCTAATGTTTGTTACTTTGGAGCAGCCCAAGCCCAGTCTGCATTGCTATAAAAGGAGGAGCAGAAGCAGAAGAAAGGCAAGCACTCACATCAAGAAAAATTAGAGTGTAAAATAGAGGTCTAGGGTTGAGAGTCCCTTGTGTGTAAGTCACCCTTTGTATCTTTTGATACATTGTGGTAGACATATTTGTAAGTGAATAAGGCTAGTCTTCACGTGTAAATTCTGTTTAGGAATACTTGTACTCTAAGCAATTGTCTGGTGGATGATTGCATTGGATAGGTAGATTCGAGGCTGTGTCTCACTCAAAGCTGTGAAGCAAGAGTGTGTGAGTTCCTTGATCAAAGTTGTGAAGCAAGATCAAGGTGTGTATGAAGTGTCTCTTCATGCTGTTTTTGTAATTGTGAATTAGAAATCATTATTGTGTGATTGAGGGGGAGTGAGTGGGTATACTCAGGTACTAGAGTGTCTCTAGGCTGAAATTGCATTGGGTAGAGATTAAGTGAGGAGTGTAAACTGGAGGTTTAATTCTAAATTAATTATGCTAATAGTGGATTTCCTTCCTGGCTTGGTAGCCCCTAGATATAGGTGATGTTGCACCGAACTGGGTAAACAATTACTGGTGTTATTTATCTTTCTGTATTTACAATTTTGTACAAGTTAAATGGTTAGATAAATAGGTCTGTCAGCCTGCAGATGTCACACCAGACGTCATGAAGTTGGTCATGACATTGGCACAATTTAAAGAAATTTAAATTGGCCGTGGTCTGTCCTCACCCTTGTTGAGTAGAGATCAATGTTCTTGGGACATATGAGATCTGCATACCAGAATTTCAGGAACCATGCAGTGTTTGGGTGTATTAATTTGAATGTAGAAGATGCTACCACATAATTAGTTCTCTAGAAAATCAAATAGCAGTTGAGGTGGAGAGTGTTTCAACATCAATGGTTGAGAGACGTAAAGAGGTGAATGACAGGGTTTGGTGTTGAAATCATATTATATGGGTGTTAATTTTATCGTCTCCATAGGGATTGAAGTCATGTCATTGTCGTTCTATAGTTTATAGTCTTAAGTGATTGTTTTAGAATGGTTTTATTTGGTATCACTAACATTCACGAGAGTTTTGTAACAAAGAGTAAAGTTTGGAAAGATGTTTGTTTTAAAATACATACCAAGAATAAATTTCATCAACCTATAAAAGTGGGAGTTGTTGATGGAGTACTAATAAAAGTTCCTTCATGTTATCTTCTTTCCTTAGCTAGTTGTCTTCTTCGTCTGGTCTCTCTATTCAGATTATGCATAATTTTGTCAATCTCAGGATAAAAAAGAAGTTAATCTGTGGGTACACTTCCTCGCGTAAACAGATTTCTGAAAAGCTAACCAAGAAAATTAAATAACACAAGGAATAGAAAATAAGATAAGAGATAATAATATAAAACTTAAAACATGATAAATTATTGCAATGCGTGCAATATCATAACAACAATCCCCGACAACATCGCCATTTTGTTGAAAGCATATTAGGTGGGTGTTAGTTTTATCGTCTCCACATGGATTGAAGTGATATCATCTTTGTTCTATAGTTTATAGAGTCTTAAGGGAATGTTTTAAAATGGTTTTATTTGGTATCATTAACATTCACAAGAGTTTTGTAGCAAAGAGTAAAGTTTGGAAAGATGTTTGTTTTAAGACATATTAAAAATATATTTCATCAACCTGTTATGCATGTATTCGATTAATTAAGCATGTGAACTTCCTAAGTAATCAATGTAAACACGCATCGCTCATATATACCGCTTATGTCTAATACGGTATTATAATTTTTACCGATTGTTTAATCGACAATGTCTCAACCTATTAAACAATACAAATAACATTCATGATCCGATACAAAGTAAATATTAAATTCCCTTTCCATGCCTGGACTTGGTCTTTGATAGATAATAAATTTAAATCAAGACTTAAAAGAAGTATCTCACAAACATTTAAAGCACAAATATTCAATAGAACCAAAAGTTATCATCTACATTGATTAAGAAGTTGTCTGCATACAAAAGATCAAAGGGAATACATATAAGTTAAGGAAGATTACATCTACTCTTGATACAAGGGATTTATCTACCCATAACCATGGTAGCTTTCTTCACAAGAAATGGAGGGCGATGAATGTGCACTCAAGTTGAAGAATCGACAAAGGATGCGAATATAGATCCAAATTAATGAAAATCACATCTTTGTTCAAAAGATGAAGTTTTTAAGGTTTTTTTTGTGTCTTAGAAAATGTTATGAGAAAAGAATATGATCCAAAAGTGAAAAAAATTACATAAATATCTTTCCAAATCTATGCAGGCTCGCCTAGCGAGGTCACATTTTTGGCACTTCAAGTGCCTCAGATCATTAAACCGCCTTTGGGAAAATCTCTTCCCTCGCCTAGCGACCTCAGCTCATCTGACCTCGCCCAACGACCATAATAACATGCCTTGTCTTTCATTCGCCTATGGTCGCATGACGACCTCGTTTTCCCTTCGCCTAAGCTCGCCTAACGAACTTGCTGAATTTTTCCTTCTTTGCTTTGGCTTCCCTTTTCTTGCTTTTGTGTCTTTCTTTGATTTTCATGCATAAGTCCTGTACACTGACACAGAAATAATAGAATCCAAGGGCACATGTAATTCTAATGGAATTTTACACAAAATTATGGAATTAAACATCTAAAACACAAAATTAGTATTGAAAAATGCCAAGAAAATAGTGAATTTTAAGGCATAATTGGCATTCAACAAACTCTTCCTAACTTAGATTTTTGTTAGTCCTCAAGCAAAGTGTGTCTCTCATGAAAACAAGAGAGTTTTCTCAAGCATAAAATTCACCATGAGAGAAATGACGATTCAAATTCAACAGATAAATACGCACAAACAATGTTCAACACTTCCTAGAATCAAACAATGACAAATAATTTAGTTCTAAACACAAATATCATGCAATGCATTCAATAGCAACTAAATTCTCACACTTGAATCACTCTAATAGTCATCTTCATAAAATGGATGAAGACATTTGCGCAACTGATTAACGCGGGAAATTGACTCTCATTTGATAACAATGCTAACATCTAGATCAATTCATACTTTTGTATAATAATCATATTAGAAACCACAAAAGCATAGATCACTAAGGACTTTTAAGGTTGTGGCTTGGTCGGGTTTCACAACAAAGGGACATTTCTCAAGCTATTGAAACGAAGTTGTCAAACAAAAAGAACATTCACTAAACAAATTAAATACACATCACAACTTCTTTCACCATTTTTCTTTTCTCTCTTGCACCACCATTTCAAACTTTTTTTGCACAATTATTTTTCATCTTTTTATTTTTCTTTCAAACAAGCATTTTCTCTTTTCTTTTTCACAATTTTCTTTGCTTGTTCAAAATTTTTAGCAACCTACCATTTGTTTCTTCTTTCTCCGCAACATGAATATAATCAAACCTAAGTGAATGCTTCTTGCTTTTTTATGGGAATGGGTATAAGTTCAAAAAAATTATCAAAGTTCAAAGGTGTCAAGAAATTTTGTTTAGAATCCCAAAATTCATTTATGAACCAAATTCCAAGTTTTTATGTACACAATAAAAGTTCATCACCAAAATGGCTTCTAGTCTTTTAAGGCTCAAAGAGGGTAAAAAATACTCACAACTTACAAGGTAAGCACTTTTTAGTAATGGTTGTGCTCAATAACAACAAAGTGCCTTGACCATTTCCATGTTTTCACAAAATCACAACAATCAAAAGATTAAATATGAATTACTCGAGTTAAAACAAAGTTATTAATCATCCAAAGCATTTAAGTGAACAATGTAAGCTTCTCACAATTTGTGGTTTTAGACCTAAGTGACTCAAGTATTTAAACAAGTTGCAACATGAAACAAGAATTCACATTTGTATAAAGTACAAAATTCTTAAGTCATTTTAACATTCTAAAAAGTGGTAAACATGTACCTTACTTGCATTCATCACATTAAAATTCCTATCATCACCATCCAAACTTGGTATAATCTTCATTGGATATTTTTTGAACAAAATAGCAACCAAACTTTGAAGTTCACATCATACAGTTCATTGTAGAAGCATCAAAATAGAAAACAATTAAAAAAACTAACTGAAACATTAAAGGAAAATGCATTCAACCGAATAACAAAGTGTTATGGTGTAAAACACCAACAGAATATCCAAAAGTGGTAAAAGTACAACTGAAACAACCATAATAATATTCAAACCAACTAAACATAGTAATATCCTAGCTAAATAGAAATGAAACTACAACATCGAAATAAAAGCAATGATAAAAAAGATAAATGAAAGACTTCACTTTGTCGAAACAAGGAAGTAAGCCTTTTTAATCATGCTCAAAATCACTACTCCTCGCCATCAAACTCAGAATAAGTCTCAACATCATCATCACCAGCATCATTTGCATCATTATTCTCAGTGTCATCATCATCACCAGTTGGCCCTACCCCCTCTCTATAAAAAGGCATGCCCTCAGGCGAGCCTGCATGCGCCAAGAGCGCTCCCTAGTACCAATCGAATGATCCATAATAGGCACTCATACTACAGCTGAAACTGCTGCATGGAATCATGAACATATATGAAGGCTCTATGGGTAGCTTGCATCCAGTCCCAAGTGTAGCTACAGACCTCCCTCTGATTAGAGTCTTAGCTCTGGAAATCTACTGCTTCAGAACTAGTACATACACCTGAACCATAAGTCTCAGTAGCAGCTACTCTCCTCCTCTTCGGAACATAAAATATGGACACCTATATATCATCAATGTCAGCCTGCAGAGTCATATGATAGTGAAAAGGAAGATATGTACGCCCGTGCAAACAAAGAGATATGATCGTGCACGAGAAAACCAAAGGGAAATTAGCCTTAGCCCCCGGTTTCACCACACTATCAACTACCATTCGGAACTATTTAACTATAATCCGAACTACATCAATTCGTGTATCAATGAGAATGTTATGAATTAGATGAGCCATGTCAATGGGAACTATAGACGAGTGCGTTAGAGGTCTGATATTATGTAAGACAAGGAGTAGCACCAGCTAGGCCACAGGACACATGTCCTCCCTCCTAAACCTAACTGCAACCCCAGATGAGTTACACACTACACTCATACCCTTTCAGCATAAGAGAAGAGGTCATAGCCTCAATATCCTTCACTCTCCTTAATTACAGATGATACTCATTGATCTCACCAGGCTCAAAAGTTAGAGGATTCCTTAACACCATATTAATCGCATCTCGATCAAAACCAATAGTATGGCTCCTAATCACAGTGGTCCACGTGAACTCATCCCCATCATTAGGGAGGTCGTTCGTGTATAAATCCCTCACTATATAAACATTGTACATCTCACACAGGTGAATCAACGTATCCCATTTTCTCTTCAAAAATCAATTGAGCCGCATGATACGTTCCTTGTCGGCTTATGTTGAAAACCTTTTCTAAAAAAATGTTTCTCTTTTCAAGTTGCAGATACCTCTCTGCCTGCTCCGGACCTCTAAAATGGGAGGCATCAAATGGTCTTGGTTGATGAAAGGTGCTCCCTCTCGTATTTTGTTTATTTGAAGACTTTTGTGGTTCCATCTGCAAACAACAACACGACACAACCAACACCAGCATACCATCAAGTTAGAATAAGGTGATTGCACAACACTAACGTGTCTTTCAGATAATAACTGCAAGTATACAACTGTTCGTTTAGTTTTAAAAAGGTTGTCGAACCCGCAAAGACTAATAATCAAACTAATGTTATCTACTATTGCAGTACAAAGCTAAAGCTTAAGGTAAAATGAATACGAACGAAAATAAAACGATAATTACTAAAGGCTTGATAATAATGGTAAAACGAGCCTGGAGTATGGATTTTGTGTTCCTTAGGGACTTGTAGACTTCTGGTGCTAATTACGATTAAATTAGTTCCGTAGAAAGTATCCACTTAAAGACTCCATCTCACACTCTCGCGCTATTGACAAGACCCACACTTCCTAACCACAAGATTTTGATCTCGCTCGCTCATTTTAATTAAAAAGTGTGTCTTGAAAGTCAATAAGATCCTAAACAATGCCTAAAGTGCTCTCGCTGTCTTTAGGATCATTGCCTAGTTTCTACTATCTAGTTCATTCCTAACAGTTTTGCGCTATCGGCCTGAATCTTAGTTTGTTTTTCACTCTCATGTCAAAATAATAAATCATACAATTGGAAACTAAAACCAGAACAATATAGAATAATAATTTCGCACCTATGATTTACTACTGAGTTTCATCGATAACAGCAGTCCTCATACGCCGGACTCATACAAATTTAGCAAGACATTACTTCGAAGAAAAACAACATAAACACAACGTTTGAATTTAAAGGCAACATGTTAACATGAAGAATAATGCAATAACAATAAATAAATCAGAGCGATAAAAGCCTGTAAAGTAAAAATAAAAGCGACACTTGAAGAAAATAAATGATCTTCTATTAATTATGGCAAGATTGTTGATTCGATCCAAGAGTATAGAGAGAATAAAAATACAATCAGTGTGACAATCCTTCAATGTGAGTTATTGCCACTTTATAAGTGATTTTCTGCCTAGAAACGATGTTGACAGCGCTTCCGTATGACTTGGACCCTTCAGAAATTGCCCCGGAGGGCCTATATATAGAGAGGAATTTCCCTAAGAAACTGCTCTGGTCGTGTCAGAAAAATGGAGGGAAGAGCAGTTGCTCAAAAATGGCTTGAAAACTGCCTCTGTTGTAGAACTTCCATCTGCGTCCTAATGGCAAACGCCATTTGGGCAATGGCAAACACCATCGCCTCTTTAATAATTGATGTGGCATGGGCTTGCAATGGCGAATGCCATTTGGGGGCGGTGAACGCCATATCAGCAAAAAAGGAAGAATCATCACTTTTTGCTGCTCTTTTGCTCCTTTTTTCCGATTTGTTCCCGAATCCGCAACGGATGAAGCTGACAACTATAAAACATACGAAAACAAGGTAAAAGTGATCAAACATAATAAAATATGGATGGAACATGTATACAATGGGCCTAAAAATATGATACAAATCCTCGGTATCAAACTCCCCCACACTTAACCGTTGCTTATCCTTAAGCAATCTCCAAACGCGACGAAAACAGTAAGCAAAATGTCTTAAACATAGGCCCGACAAAACTCTAAACGATATGAGGCTGCTAGGCTGATGCTAAGTAGATAGGTACTAGATATCGATAACAAGGACACTGTAATGACACATATCCGTATTTTGCAGATAAAAACTCCCCCTATGCAAGACCAATCTGAATCATGCCATTATAACTCTTCTTTTTCCCTTCTTTTTCATTCTTGCGCAATCACATTAAGCATGTTATCCCTGCACTCACATGTAACTGAACCTATTAATTAGTGTTTAATGATCTCAATATCTATTTTTTGCATTTTTCTTTTGTTTTCTTTTCTTCTGAATTGCAGGAGTCCGATCCGTTGGGCTAAGTGGCCGGGTGAGGACCACCTAACTTAGAGGGAACATATCCTTTCATTCGTTTTTTCTATAAAATCATTCAGTTCAATTTTTAAGATCAAACACGTATTTGCAGAAGTTCATTACATAGCGTGTGAATTAGGATGATGTTGACTGCTAGTATAAACTACTTAAGAGGCTACTACAAAAACTTGGAATTCAAGGTCTCGGCATAATGGTTATTCAATCGATGCCACTTACTTAGGGAGTTTAGGGTGTAAGGATGATACCGATATTATCAAAACTTTCCTAAGTCTACCTAATATAGCCTAAGAATGAGAAACAACCTATACTCTCGGAGTGTCATGCCATTGAATAAAAAGAAAAAAATTTCATTTGGGGTCAAATTTTAAGGGAATTCTCTAGTAAAAAGAAAAAGTAGCATGCAATATGACTCAATAGCGCACAAATGACTTTATCACACAAACAAACAACAATTTATACAAAAAAAACTAACTAGAAAACATAAGAACATAAAAACAGAGGAAATAAAACGGGAAGAAATAAAAATAAAGTAGTAAAGCTCCTCCCCCACACTTGAACTAAACATTATCCTCAATGTTTCAATACAAGGTGAAAGAAGGAGTAGAAAAACCTGGTATGAGGCTCAATGATGCCGGCCTCGACTGTGGTGACGTCCAAATGCTCTACCATATCCAGATTATAACACATGCTGTATAAGCTCTCTCACATTTGTCACCTCAATCCGTCCATCTGCTTAGTGAGGTCACCCATATCGTGCTCGATCCTATCAGAAAAATCAACCTGCTGTTGGCTGACCTGGTCAATGGCGACTCTCAGTTCTTCCTGCTGCCTCTGCATGCTCCGAAGTAGTAGATCATGCTCCGCATCTGTATCATTTTGATGCCTAATCTCGGATAAAATGTCATCAAGGGAACTTCAGATGGCGGTGTAGTCGTACTCCTCAGCGATTGGTATCTGGTTGAGGTACCTGTAAAATGGTCAGAAAAAGCATGTGTGGTGTGTGCACGAGTTTTAGGCTCGAGAGCGTCAGTGGTACGGGCACGAGTGCCATTATATGGAGTATCTCGTCCCATAAGGTTATCATAAGCTTGGTTAACCATCTCTTCATTATGGTCAGAGGCCTCAGTATCAAAAATCCAATTTGTGTTAATACGTACGTTAATGCATGTGATGCAAGGTAAAGTAATGCCCATAGCCTCTCGGTTACTGATTATCAGATAATATTTGCCGCCTAGTTTATTCTTAATAAGGCGCATGCCATGAGAGTAGTCTAAATCAACAAAGGGTGTCACTAAAGGCTCAAGAGTAGTCAACTTAGTGTACAAGGTTAAAGCAAGGGCTATAGAGGTAATCAACCTGCGAACATATATAAGACCTCCTATTCTACCGCTGGCAGATGCAAGGTGCGCTAAAAAGAATGGTGTTGGGTTAACTTTAGCCTCAGAAAAGGCACGGTGAGTAAAGAATAGATCTTTAGAATTCACATTCCCAATGTTATCCCAACCAAAGGTTGTGTTAGATAAGGTACGGTGTAGATATCTAATGGTTAGGTTATGAATGGTCGTGGTCTTAAGACCCTCCTAGGTGGTGGTGGTTTACCAATTATTTGCTGCCAAAAGCCAAAAGCACTAGGTTATCGGTTGCTATCAAGAGGGGCTTGGCAGGCATATTCTTCTCCACTAGGGAACTGAAAAATGGTGCCTATTTGGTCTTGGGTAAGTGTGAAATTTCTATTAAACATTCTGAAATTAATAGTGTCAGTTGTGTGAAAAGGTACGGTGGAATATCTAAAAGAACTAAAAAACTCATGTAAGCATAGTGTATGTGGGGCTGGTTAAAGAACATAAGTGTGACATGCCTAGGTTGTTAAGCATTCAGTTGATGTTGTCGAATAGGCCTAAGTCTCGGACAACAGTAGTGTCAAGATACAGTGTTGCGAAGACAGACCTTTTAAACAGTTTGTGGTAGTTTGTTTTCTGATTTTCACCACTGATACCTTCTGCGGAAGTAATTCCCATGTAATTAATATCTCTTGCTACTCTTGGAGGCGTGATGGAATTTGGATGAAATTTGGAAACATGGAAAGAAATGAGTAAGGATGTTTTGAGGGAAGAAGAATGATTTGTGAAGTTAGAAATTTGAAGGTTATGGTGATATATAATGATTAGAAGGAAGTTGGACGGTTGGGGTTGAAATATGAGTTATTGATGATTAGTGAGGGTGGTTATGGGTAAAGTTATGAGATTTGAATGGGTTTTGATTGAAAAATGCGCAAAAAAACAATTGGAAAAACGGAAAACTGTTTGTTTTTCTGATATGGCGAACGCCATATGTGTTGAATGTTAGATATATAAAAATTAATGCCAATGGCAAACACCATGGATACAAATAACATAATGCCGAACGCCATTAAGCTAAAATGCGCAGGTTTTAAATTTTTACCTCAGGAACAATGCATTTTGGTTTTAAAAGCCACACTATTGTTGTTTGGAATTATTATTACATGTGGCCAGAATCAAAATAAAAATATTGCATTAAAGCAAAGCAACTTATGATATAAAATGAAAATAAACCAAACAAAAGGGAAATTACATTAATTCAAACAACTGGAGCATGTGTTCTCGTCGATGGCTCGACGGTAATGTAAATATAAACAATCAACGAAAGGGAAAAATACATGATGAAAATAAACAATACAGACTAGGAAAAAAGGGAAATAGCGGCACATTCAACAATACTAGCCATTATGGCACCTAATGTTAGGTTCAGTGAAACATCTTATCGAGTAGACTTGCTGGAATAAGTGATCAAACTGCTCATTAGCAACGTCCATAAAACTGAAGAGATCAACTCGAATAGAGGTGAGCTCTCTTCTAAGGTAATTAACCTTACACTGTAGAGCAGAAATGGCAGCAGAAACATCAATAAAAGGATTAATAGCACGAGCACCAGAGACATGAGAACTGCATCATGGGGAATGGTATCGCGGACTTCATAAGGATGAAGGTTGTAAGGTGGAGTGGGTGACTCGCTTTGGCCCTCTAAATCATAAAGCCAATTATCCCGGTTATGGACATTAGTTTTCTCATGGTTGGGCAATTTGAAGTTATGGACCACTTGGTTATCAATGAGAAATTCAAATTTCGCAGGTCCTAAATTAGCAATGATGCCACGGTTAAAGCAAAAGTTCAGGTGCATGAGACGGATACCTCCAAAGGCACGAATACAATTAAGTTAGTATCTTAGGCCAATGGCATCAACAATCATAGTAACTAACCCTCCTATGAGAATGATACCTTGGGTTTCATGGGCATTTTTGTTCATGTTCGCTAACATAAAGGTGGCAACATTCACGGGTCTTCCCTAAGAGGCACAATACATTATAAACAAATTATCCTTGGACACAGAAGTGATGTTCTCTTCCTTACCAAACAACTTGTGGAATAAAATCTTATGGAAGTAACGGATATCGGGGTTATGGATATTCACGGAAAATATGGTGTGTGGCTCAGTGTGGTAGTTTCCAGTATGATTCCCCAAAAGTAGTCAAGGTTGGTAAAGGCATCATCAGGTGTTATGGTATAAGCATCAGGACCATTTGGAAATCCTAAAAGGCCAGTCATCTCGTGGTGGGTGAGACGATATTTGGTTCCAAACAATATGAAAGTAGCTAATCCTCGGCCAAATCCAAAACCTTAGTTAGGATCATAGTAAAGGGAACTCAGAAACTGAAGGGTGGGCCTATGGTACAGGGTAAACCTCTTCCTCACAACAAAGTTATCCTAACCTATTTGGTTGAGAAGGTACATCACATTGTCTCAGATTCCTAAAATGGTCAAGGTGAGTTCATCAGGATAAATCGATAATGCCATCTCTATCTGGGCTAAAACTTCGAAATGACGTCTCTGAGCTTCGTTTCTAAATACAACCTCCATATCATCAACAGGCTCCATTCTCCTAAGCTACGCTAGCCTGAAATTAGACAAAGATTACGCTATTAGTGAATGGTACTGCATGGAAGTGTTAGAAGAGAAAATAATAGTAATAATAATAAATAAATGAAACAAAAAATTTAGAAGTAATAGTTATAATAAGAAAAATAAAAATAAAAATAACATAAAAACTAAATATCGTGGGTTGCCTCCCACGCAGCGCTTCGTTTAATGTCGGAAGCTCGAAATTAAATCGGAGTTGGGCTATTTCTTAGAAAGAGCAAGAAGCTCTTCTAATTTGTAACTTATGTAGAAATCCTTGTTTTCTATGTTGTGGTAATGCTTAAGTCGCTGGCCGTTTACAACGAATGTCTCATTGGATTTTCCTCTTATTTTTGCGGCTCCACTTTGGAAAACTCTTATAACCTCGAAAGGCCAGACCATCTAGAATGGAGTTTGCATGGAAATAATTTAAGTCAATAATTAAAGAGAAGGACTATGTCACCCTCGTTGAATTCTCGCCTCGTTATTCGTTTATCATGCCACAATTTAGTTTTTTCCTTATAAATCCGGGCATTTTCATATGCATATAGTCTAAGTTCTTATAGTTCATGGATATCTAGAATTCTCTTCACTCCTGCAGCTATGTAATTCATGTTTAGGGTCTTAATGGCCCAATAAGCCTTATGCTCAAGCTCAACAGATAGGTGACATGATTTACCGTAAACTAATTTGAATGGAGTGGTTCCTATCGCAATTTTGTAAGTTATCCTATAAGCCCACAGAGCTTCATGAAGTTCTGCAGACCAATCATTCCTAGAAGTCACAACGGTTTTCTCTAATATCTACTTAATTTCTATGTTGGAAACCTCAACTTGCCCACTCGTTTGAGGGTGATAAGGTGTTGCTACTCGACGTCAGACTCCATATTTGAGCAACAACTTTCCAAAGATATTTGAGATGAAATGGGATCCACCTTCTCTAATGATAACTCTCGGCATATCGAATATGGGAAAAATCACATTCTTGAAAAGTTTGATGACTACTCGTGCATCATTAGTGGTAGAAGCTATTGCCTCAATCCATTTTGACATGTAATCGACTATGACGAGTATGTATTTATTGCTAAAAAAGACGGGAAAGGACCCATGAAATCTATACCCCAAACATCAAAGACTTATACTTCTAAAATACCCATTAGCGGCATCTCATCGCGTCTAGAGATATTGCCAATGTGTTGGCACCGGTCGCAATTTATAACCGTGGTGTGGACATCTTTCCAAATGTTAGGCCAAAATAAACCAGATTGTAATATTTTCGTACAAGTCTTTGAAGTGCTTGCATGCCCTCCGCAGGGCGCAAAATGATAATGAGATATGATATCCTTTACTTCTAATTCAGGGACACATCGACAGAAACTGCCATCAGCGCCTCTCTTGTAAAACAGGGGCTCATCCCAATAGTAATGCTTAAGATCATCTCTTCTTTTGTTGGTAGGTTAAGTCTGGTGGAAGTACCCCAACTGCTAGGTAGTTGACAAAGTAAACATACCTTGGCAGTGTGGTTTTGGTACAAATTGATTCAACAACCTCATTTGTTTCTGCCTCATCATAAATTGAAGAGTATTTGCTTGTTTCACTTTCACTTTCTAACTGGGCTACAAGTCGATCATAAGGAAAATCATCATTGATGGGTACTTGTTCGGGTTTTTGATCCTCAAGTCTAGAAAGATGATCTGCTACCACATTTTTTGTTCCCTTCTTATCTTTGATTTCTAAATAAAACTCTTATAAAAGCAGAATCCATCTTAAAAGTCTTGGTTTGAATCCTTCTTACTTAGTAGGTACCTAATTATGGTGTGATCGCTATAGACAATTATTTTTGCTCCTACCAATTAGGAACAAAATTTATCTAAAGCGAACACAACAGCTAGGAGTTCCTTTTTTGTGGTGGCGGAGTTCATTTGCGCATTGTCTAAGGTCCTATTTGCATATTGGATAGCATGAAGCTTTCTATCCTTTCTTTGTCCTAAGACAACGCCAACGACATAATGACTAGAATCACACATTATTTCAAATGGTTTACTCCAATCGGGTGGTTGCATAATAGGCGTGGTAATGTGAGCATTTTTCAAATGTTTGAACGCTTTCAAGCAGTCTTCATCAAATATGAATTCAACATCTTTCATTAATAAGCTCGTTAGTGGTTTGGTTATTTTAGAGAAATCTTTAATGTAACGTCGATAGAAACCGGTGTGTCCTAGAAAATTACGAATTTCTCTAACAGTTTTCGGAGGTTGAAGATTTTCTATAATTTCTATTTTTGCTTTACCCACTTCAATCCCTCTATCGGATACTACATGCCCAAGCCCAATTCCTTCTAGGACCATGAAATGACATTTTCCCAATTTAGCACTAGATTAACTTTAACGCATCGTTCAAGTACCATTTCTAGGTTCGATAGACATCCTTCAAAACTTTGCCCACAGACAGAGAAGTCGTCCATAAATACTTCTATTATGTTGTCTATAAAACCAGCAAAGATTGATATTATACATCTCTGAAATGTTGCGGGAGCATTACACAGTCCAAACAACATTCGTCGATAGGCAAATGTACCATAAGGACAGGTAAAGGTGGTCTTTTCTTGGTCATCAGGATGAATAAGAATTTGAAAGAATCTTAAATATTCGTCTACATAACATAAGTGAGAATGTTTAGCCATTCATTTAAGAATTTGATTGATGAAAGGTAAAGGGAAATGATCTTTACGAGTGGCTTTGAAAAATGGTTTTTATGCGTTATTTACCATTAGTTTTAGTTAATCTTCTTATACGTTTAGTTGCATTTTATTTCCTTTTATCACATCTTATGCATTGGTTTTGTATTTCCATTGTTTTTTGGTTTAGGTAAGCATTCGGGAAAAATCCGAGCGAAAAAGTAGACAATATAGTATTTCGGGAATGAAATTGGCAAGTTACAAAAGGCCTGACACGACCACACATGTTGCCTGATCAAGAAAAATGCAAGAAAGTGAGAATCCAGGGGGCTAACACGGCCGCCCGTGTTATCTGACATGGCCAGTGTCAGCTGACACGACCTGTGTCAACATACCTAGAACTGAGAAGTTTTTATTGCAGAAAGACAGTAAGCCAACACAATCGCCCGTGTCAGGTGACAAGGGTCGTGTTGGCTGAAACGCTTCATCTTTTATTTTTCTTGGATTTTTTTACTTGTGTGATCCATGAGAATATTTTGGTATTTCCATACTGTTGTGTTGGACATGGGAGTATTTTAGATGCTTTTTGGGAAGGAAAAAGGGACTTTTTCACAATGAAGAAATATTATGATCAAGATTGGAGCGATCAAGAGAAGTGGGGAACGGAAGATTTTCATGAGCCTTCATAATTGAAGATCAAAGTAACCACTATTCTTGTAATGTTTAACATGATTATGATTTTATTTTCTCTAATTATTATGAGTAGCTAAACCCCCCAATGCTATGGGGTGTCCCTGAATTGCTTCTGTAATGATATTGTTCTTCTTGTTTTAATGACATAAGTGCTTATTTTCATAATCAAATTTTATCATTCAATGTTCTTAATGCTTTTTCAATCAGAAAAATCGAATTAGATTTACGGTTAACTCTAGGTTGGACAAACCTTCGTTAACGCTTTTGAACGATAATGCTTCATTAGATATTACCTAAGACTAGAAATTCCCTGTTGCACTTTGAACACTGTTGACATTATTTGTAACGCTTGATTTCAAACATAATTACCTACGGGCATACTAATTAGGTTATGAAATTAAGAGGTTTTCTCACTAAGGACTTAGGAGTAAACAATTTACAGTCAAGAAATTAACAATCTGAGTCATGTCTTTGAAATAAGAATTGATATTGTTACAAGGAAATTCATACATTATCCATAACATGCTTCTCATATTTGTCAAAAACCTATTTTATTCTTTGGCTTTATTTTTATCATTGCAACTTTTAATTTTAAAAACAATTACCAAACCTCCAATTACTTTTGTTTGATTGAATTATTATAGAGCTTATATTCTCCTACGCAGTCCTTGAGATCGACATTGGGGATAAAACCCCTATTTTAACTACAATAGACAAAAATAGTACACTTGCTATTTTTCCGATCAAGTTTTTGGCGCCGTTGTCGGGGACTACCAAATTATAAGTTTTAATTTTAATTCAATTGAAATTTTGTTGCTCTGCGACCAAGATTTTATTTTCAGTTTTTTATTATTTTTGTTCTGTACTACTAATTTGCGTTTAACCTTTTTATGTGAGGAAAATCCTCAGCTAATTTTCCTTTTGACGAAGAAATTGAAAGAACTTTGCACACAAGATGTAGAAAATCCAGACTGGCAGCTTCAGAAGTAGAGCCCTCAACTCCAGCATCAGAAGAAGAAATATTATATGTTCGTTCAAAGCATTCCGATTCAGGTTCAGGCTCAGATAGAGATACTATGACTATGATTGAAGTTCCACTAGCAAAGAGATTCCTTGGTGATTACGGTGGAGCTAATACACCGGCCAGTCGGTTAATAATTATGAACCAACTAGTGAACATGGCAAATTTCATGTTGCATCCGAGCACCATCACCTAACTTGAGAGAAGACCTTTCACCGGAAAGGTTAATGAATATGCTAACAAACATTTGCAAAGATTCCTGACTATGAACACTACTCTCAAGATTGATGGGCACACTGATGAAGCAAAAAAATTAAGAATGTTTTCATTCACTCTTTCTAAAGATGTTGAAGAGTGGTTTTACTCATTACCTGTCAGAAGTATCACCACTTGGGAAGAGATGGAGAAGGTCTTTCTTAATGAGTATTTTCCTGCCTCTGTGTATATTCATAAAAGATATGATATCATGAATTTTAAACAGAAGGAAGGAGAATCACTAGGCGATGCTTATAAAAGGTTCAAACGACTATTGGTTGCATGCCCTACTCATAACATGGATCAAACTGAACAGATGAAAATGTTTGTAAACGGTCTCAAGATAAATACTAAGCAACTAATTGATACGACATCCAGTGGCTCATCAAACTTTACAATAGCCACTAGTATTAAGAAGATCATTGAAACCATTGCTGTAAATGAGTATTTAGAATTATATGATTGTACTGTGAGTAAACCTAAAGGAACAATTGACTTGAAGTTGACTAATCAAGTTGTGAAAATGGAAGATCATATTAAAGCTGAAGTAGAAAGAAGGCTTAAAGCAATGAATGTAAGTACTCAAACTGTGGCTTAAGTTCAACCTGTCCAAGCTGTGAGTTGTGAGATTTGTAGTGGACCCTATTTTACTGCACATTGCATTGCGAATGCTAAACAAATTGAAGAGATAATGTTTCTGAAGCAGAATAATCCCTATTCTCATACTTATTATCCAGGGTGGAAGAATCATCCAAACTTCTCTTGGAAAGATCAGAATCAACCTCATTATTAACAACAACAACATGCTTCTTAGAAAGCAGGATGAGAAATAGCTATTGAAAGGATGGCAACTCACAATATTCAATTCCAAGAAGAGACACGCAATAATCAGAGGAACACCACATCTTCTATAAAAAATCTTGAGGTTCAAATGGGACAAATAACACAATAACTCTCCATGCAAACTTAAGGAACCTTTCTGAGCGTAACAATACCGAATCCAAAAAATCATGAGAATGTTAATGTTGTCACAACAAGAAGTCGGAGAGTTATGGAAGAAGAGGAAGAAAGGGAAACAAATGCTTATCAGTGTATAGAGGTAGAACTTGAAGTGAGAGAAAACAAGAAAGAATCAGAAAAAGTTGTACCACTTGTGAAGCCAACTGAAGAGAAAAAGAAAGAGGAAGTTACCCTAAAAGTCAAGCTACCTTACCCTTCGAGAGTTACAATGAAGGATCAAAAGGAGAAATACTTTGAAAAATTCAGCAAAATGTTCAAAAAGTTAGAAATCAATATGTCGTTCTTTGAAGCACTCGAGCAAATGTCATTGTACAAGAAATTCATGAAAGAAGTGATGAAGAAGACACCAATGGTTGAGGGGTAGAAAATTTCAACTGAGTAGTGTAGTGAAATATCACAAGGTAAGAGAATCCCCACCAAGCGGAAAGATCCTGGGCCTGTGGCAACCCCTTGCACTATAAAGGACAGAACTTTCAAGAAGGTTTTTATCGACTCAGGTCCTATTGTGAGTCTCATGCCTTTATCTCTTTCCAAAAAGCTGGGTATTAGAAAAGTGAGTGTCGCTACTGCTATCATGCATGGGTCAAAACCTAATGTCTGTCATAATTCCCTCTTGCACAGAGGAAATCAGAGATCCTAGGGGAAACAGCAAAGGAAAGCAAGCAGTAAATAGTAAACAGTAAAATGCATGCTATACAACAGTACAAGCGAGGCAAGGGAGTCCGGCTCAACCTCAAACCTAAGAAAACAACAGGAAAGAGGAGACAAGCTCCACCTCAAACCTAGAGGTAATCAACACAAGCAAACAGACAATACAACAAAAGAAAAGAAGCAAAGGAAGCAGCCTAAGCAGCAGCAACAGTCTTCAGCAGACAGCAACTCTAAACAACAAATCCTCTTGACAACAAAGTTGACAGCAAAAGGCTTCATCTTCAAGTTAGCTTCTATCTTCAAGCTTCATAAAACTTCATCTTCAAGCTCTAGCAAGCACACTCCAAGCAGAGAAATAATCACAGAGATCAAGGTTGCAATGTTGAGAACCAAATGAAAACCAAAGGAAATCATCAAGTATCAACATTGAAATGGAGGGGCATCCTCAAAGTTCTACTCAACTATGGGCATACCACACATCCCTCCAAATGAGAGATGGATTTTCCCTAGGAGGACTTTATATCATTGGATAGAATAGAAGCACACAATGCATTCTATGTTTGATGAAAAAAATCAAAACTAGCTCTAATGGCTCTTCCTAAAACCCTAATTTCCTAAGCTCCTAAAACAACTCCTAAAAGAAAAGTAAACTTCAACTCCAAGCTCCAATCTTCAAGCCACAACAGCTACACCAAGTCTAGAAGACCTCCCAAGAAGGAATCCAAGCAAATCCAGCTCCAAAGTCACCAACAAAACCAAACAAGCAAGGGCACACAAAATAGAACACCACAAGCACAAACAACTTGCAAAATACAACTAAATTAGAGAACAAAGTTGTAAAATTCTAATAAAATTCCTAGGGGAACATACATGTTTGAACAGCCTAGGTTTAAAATATTAAAGCCTAATTCAACTTCTAAGTCACCTAAATAATTCCTAGATTGAAGGGTATTAAGGTGATTCACAAGTTTGGGAAGGCTCTAATATCAACACCTAAAACAGAACCTAAAGTTGTTCTAAAATTCCAACAAAAGTCCTAAGGGAACATGAATATCTACCCTAAAACATACTAAAATATCAAATCCAAATTCAACACCAATTAAGAGAACAAAATTCAACAATGCAGATGACCAAATATGCAAATATTAAAGAATTAACAAAAATAAGAAAAATCAAATTAAATTGAAAAATGCATGAAAATGCATTTTATTGATTTCAGAAAATCACAAGTTCTCTCAAGATCATGGAGATATTTTTAAAATAATTTTTGGATCAAGAATGAATTTATTGTGATTTTTTGAATCAATAATGCATTAAAAATAAATCAAAATCAAATAAAAGAAATAAAATGCTGAAATAAAACACGAGCCACTGGATCTGATGACTAGTCAAGCAATCCAAGCATCCACAAGCTGCCAGCACATTATTTAAACGCCTATGTTTTGGACTCAAAATTTCACTTCTCAGATTAAAACACAACCATTGGATCTGGTGGTCAGTCAAGGTCAAAGGCGTGATCTGATGGCTCAGAGATCATCTTCTTCATTTCTCAGGCTGGCCAGATGGAGACTCAGTGTGGTGGCCGGAGAAGTCTCTGTTCGTCTTCTCTGGTGAGCAGGTGGTTGCAGGTGTCCAGAAACAACAATCCTTATACCAATCTCATTCAGAATTTCATCAAGATTTCAAATCTCCTATGCATATATTCTAACTCTCCATAGATTTCAAAATTCGAAGCAATGTTCAGAACACACATCCAGATCAATCATCATCAATTGCAAATCTAAGGCTATAGAATTCATCCTCATGCTTCGTACATCAAATTGATCTATCCAATTCAACTTAATTCCTCATGATCAAGCTAAATCGTGCCTCAACAGAAATTACACATCACCTAAATTTGTCTCTAATTGTCCAAAATTCTGTCCAGAAATGATCCACTCCTTAACTAGATCCTAACCACATATGCAAATTGATCTACATCTTCCTACAATGGTGAGAAATTTGAAGATTACATACCTGATGTAGATCCATTAACAGAGGTAGCTAGAGCTTGATTCAACCTTCAAAACTTTCCAGAATCATTCAAGGATGCAAGAGAAAGATGTTGTAAGCTTCAATTTGCTCTGAATCAGCCTGGAACTCAAAACCCGATCTGCACTTGCTTGCTTGAAAATGAAGTTGCTATCTCTGCTTCAGCCATGAAACTTGCACCAAAATGATTCAGAAATCATCAAAGAACTTAAATAGAACATGTCTATGGGCTTTAGAAACTCAATTGAGGCCCAATCCAGCCAATCCATTTTTCTATTTTTCTCTTCACATGTGCAATGTAACAGTCACGAATTGGCCATGAAAATTGCTCTAGAAGCTTCCCTTTCACTTGAAAATTGCCTTGTGAGTGTATTCAGACCAAAAGGAGTGCTTGAAATGCCTTGGTAAAGGATTTTGATGTGTGACTTGCAAATGAAGAAACCAAAGGACAACTCATGAAACTTGGCCTAAACTCAAAATTCTGGTAATGACAAAGTGCTTAGAATTCAATTTCCATTCAAAAAATGTGGTTACTTGACATGTTTTGGTCCTTTAACTCAAAAAATCAATTTTCCCTCCTTAATTCATTTGAAAATTTCCCTTTTTGAAACCATTTCAAACCAAATCTTGCTATGAGCCCAATCAATCCATCATGACCTCTTGGCTAACCTAAAAACCACATTTTGAACAACTTTCATGTTGAACAAAATTGCATTTGACAAGTGCAAGTTGGAGATTTTGACCTATGATTGAAAATGACCTATAATCTCACTTTCCCAAAATACCCCTGACTTGTAAACCTCATAACTTGAGTTCTATAAATCAGATAGATGACTTCTAGTACAATTTAGAAAGCTAAGATCATGAGGAACAACTTTCATGTTGGCCAAAAGTTCAAGTGAAACCTCCTTCTAGGTCAAACGTAGCTTTGAAGTCAGATGATTTTCACAGACAAATTTCAGAGGCATCTGAGGACTTGTAACTTGTCTGGGTCATAACTTGAGTTCTATAAATCCCCTTGAGGACTTCTAGTACTCAGGTATTGATATGCTCTACAAGTTTCATGTTGGACAAAGATCCATTTGAAACTTGTATTTTGACTTATGTGGTCTTGAAGTTAGGCACTAAACAGGGAATTTTGCACTGAAACCCTAATTTAGCAACTTCCCACACTCTTGACTCCTCTTGACTTGATCTTGGCACAACACCACAAATGTCTCATCATATCATTTCATGAACTCCATGACCTAAAAGTAGGCTTTGATACTCTTCAATTGGCCAGTTGACTTAGGATTGATCCAGATGAAACCCTAATTGCTTACACCACAACTGTGGCGCTTGCATTTGACACAATGACTTGATTAAACTCTCCCATGGCCCTCTAGGCATCCTATGAGCTTCATACACATCTTCTTCTCACATTCAACACTTCACAACCCTATGATGGTCTTCAGTTGATCCTCAAGTTAGGAGAAGATTCACACTCAAACATCTAAAACCTTAGGCACTCAAACCCCCTTCTGATGACTTTGATAACTTCTCAATCTTGAATGAGACCTCCTGTTAGGCTTCTCTTGAGAAGAAACACACTTGATCCCCTGCTATATGAATGACACAATGATATGCAAATGATATAACTATGCAGATGATAATGCAATGAAACATAAACCAGGTAAGAAAAGGTTGAGCAAATTTTGGGGTGCAACAGGTGCCCCTATTCAAACGGCTTGGACCCGACTGGGTGAAGAGCGAACGACCTTCAAACAATCGAGGTAAAAGACGGTTGAATACCAAGAAACCCAGAAATTTTCCAACCGCAGAAATACACAGCAAAAACTGCTTGGGGAACAACATCCGTTGTGCTGAACCCCAGTTGTTACGGCAACAACTGATCAATCATTTGATAAAACTTGGGATTTCAATATTAACCCCCTGTGTGACGCCACAAGCATCGAATTAACTTTGCAAGAAACAACTTCGTCCACAACTGGACTAAACTTCGTCAACACGAGGAAAGACTTCATCACCATGGGTACAATTCCGTCCATAATCGGAATAACGATCTCTGTCAATCACAGGTAATGACTCCGTCAACACGGATACAATCGTTGCTAACTTTACTGGGGACAACTCCGTTGACCACGGGTAATAATTCCATCCATACGGGTAACAATCACTGTCAACACAGGTAACACTTCCGTCAACACGGATAACAATCACTGTCAACACATGTACGATTTCGTCAACAAGGATAATAATCACCGTCAGCACGGGTACCATTCCATCAACACGAATAATAATCACCGTCAGCACGGGTACCATTCCGTCAACACGGATAATAATCGCCATCAGCACGGGCACGATTCCGTCAACACGGATAATAATCACTGTCAACACAGGTACCATTCCGTCAACACGGATAATAATCACCGTCAGCACGGGCACGATCCGTCAACACGGATAACAATCACCGTCAGCACGGGTAGTAATCACTGTCAATACAAGCACAATCACTGTCAATTACAGGTATGATCCGTCAACACGGACAACAATCTCTGTCCATCACAGGTACAATTCCGTCAACACAGATAACAATCTCTGTCAACACAGGGAAGGATTTCGTCAACACGGACAACAATCTCTGTCTATCACAGGTACAATTCCGTCAACACAGATACATTTGAAGAATACTTTGTTGGGGAATACGAGAGACTTAACCAAACCACTCTATGGGGAAATCATTAGTGACAACTCTAAACGTTTAAGACATGAAGTCTTTCAATGTTGATGTAACAGCAACCTGAGAATAATCCCACCGGGGACAAAGAGAAACTTAACCAAGCAACTCTGTTAGGGGACGAACATTATCAACACCTGTCTCACGCTGAGAATTTGAATATCTAGAAATTCTTCTGAGCAAGAATCCCACTCCTCTACAGGGGATAACACCTGAAACCAAAGAGGTAACCAACCTGGCTTATGTTTCAGAATGCGTATGTTTGACAATGGCGTATTGCTCCATACGGCATGGGAATGCTACACGTTTAAGTAGATGCAAATATGATGATATATGCAAAATTCAAAGATGCCAAGAGGCGCTTCAGCAAAATAAATGCTGAAGACAAGACCCAATTCGCTGGGGATGAACGGGTATCACAGACATATTCCAACAAAATAAATGCTGGAACGGTGCACCCAACTCCGTTGGGGATAACCATCCTGTTGGGGAATGGCTCACAAGCTTGAAATTACGAACTCGGTTGGGAATGTTCATCCTTTCGGAGGAAAAACAACCTGCTGGGGAGAAGGAAAAACAATCCTGCACGGGGATAATCCTTCTGAACCAAAGACGACTTGGTTATACTGCGGAAGTTACCCATGTTGGGAATGGAGTGTGCACATACTCACTGCTGAGAATGCACCTTCTGTTGGGGACAATAAAATCCATTGAGGATACTCTCTTGGTAACTTCCCTGGGGAATACTCTTCTGGGGAGGACCACCCACATCTAATAGGGATAAGTACCATCTCAAATCTTCTGAGATAAGATGTGACTCCCATCTGCCAAGGAGTGATACAATCAATATGTCACAGGACTCCGGCTGGGGAACACAAATTCCTTGACCGTTTGCTCCAAAGGTGAGATCCCTGCAAAACACAAACGAGACAAAAAAAAATCTATACAACAAGATCTATTCCAGTTAGTATTCGTGACGTTCTTTCAGTCAATTCGAAGTTTTAGCAATTATTGGCAAGGGCCAGCAAGTTTATGCACATGCAAGTTCATCAAAAACATCGGCGTTTTTCACAAACAAAAACAGTAAAGAACAAGCATCAAGTACTGAATAACATGCTTTATTGATAACGGGCCTGTAAATAGGCAAAATTTTGTACACTGGATGCAACTCCTGAAAAGAGGAAGTTACGCACAAGCAAAATACAAATATTACAGAAGCACAAATAAAATTTGTATACATGTCGGCAACGTGGTACAGACGAACACCATGAGCTGATCCTCCTATGACTCGCCTGACTCTGACGCTTTCTCGATACTCGATCTTCGGTAGAGATTGTGTTGGACATACGACCCTCAGGTACTCCCAAACCACTAAGTAATGCAGTATCGAACTCGGACCGCAGTTATTTGCTTTTTCAAATCCCTAACTTTTACGTGAACCGCCCTTTGCGGGTTTTAAATTCACCGGGATACCCTTTTTTGCCGAAGTCGCCCTTTTCAGGTTTTCAACTTCGCGGGTGTACATTTTTTCAATCTTATCCCTAACTTTTGCCCGAACCTTTTATTCCTTTTTTATGGTTCGCCGGGATGCCCCATTTTTGCCTGGACTCTCTTTTTTTGTCCAGCGGGTCTATTTAAGCAAAGTATTTTTTAACTGCGTCCGAGTTTACAGGGGATGTGAAATCCTCACCATCCATGGTGGACAACAGTAAGGCTCCTCCAGAGAAAACCTTTCTAACGACATATGGACCTTCATAGTTGGGAGTCCATTTGCCCCTGTGATTTGATTGTGGTGGGAGAATCTTTTTCAGCACAAGATCGCCCGTCCAAAAGCTTCGAGAACACACCTTCTTATCATAAGCTTTCTTCATCCGGCTCTGATACAGCCGACCATATGCTAGAGAAGCCAGTCTCTTCTCATCCATTAAACTGATCTGATTCAATCTATCTTTCACCCATTCTGCCTCATCTAATTGGACATCACGCAAAACCCTCAGAGAAGGAATCTCAACCTCCAATGGCAGGACAACCTCCATACCATATACCAGTGAAAAAGGAGTTGCCCCGGTTGATGTGCGTACCGTCATACGATAACCGTGCAAAGTAAAAGGCAACATCTCATGCCAGTCCTTATAGGTCACAACCATCTTCTGAACGATCTTCTTTATGTTTTTATTGGCCGCTTCAACAGCGTCATTCATCTTGGGCCGATAAGGAGAAGAGTTGTGATGTTCAATTTTGAAATTCTGGCACAATTCCTTCATCATCTTACTATTCAAATTCGAACCGTTGTCAGTAATAATCCGCTCCGGGATTCCATATCTGTAGATAATATCCTTTTTGATAAATCTAGCCACCACCTGCTTGGTAACATTAGCATATGACGCCGCTTCAACCCATTTGGTGAAGTAATCAATAGCTACCAAGATAAAACGATGTTCGTTGGATGCCGTGGGCTCAATCTTTCCAATCACATCAATCCCCCACATGGAAAAAGGCCAAGGTGACGACATAACGTTCAGAGGGCTCGGAGGCACATGAATCTTGTCCGCATAAATCTGGCATTTATGACACTTCTTTGCAAATTTGAAACAATCTGTTTCCATTTTTAGCCAGTAATATCCTGCTCTTAATAGCTTTCTTGTCATTGCATGTCCGCCGACATGCGTGCCAAATGTACCCTCGTGGATTTCTTCCATTAGCAACTTAACCTCTTTCTCGTCCACACACCGCAACAACACCAAGTCGTGGTTTCTCTTGTACAAAACCCCATCCGGATTCAAATAGAAATTGCCAGCCAATCTCCTAAGAGTCTTCTGATTACGACTGGATGCCCCAGCCAGATACTCTTGGTTCTTCAGGAAATTCTGGATATCATAATACCACAGTTTACCATCGGAAGCTTCCTCAATGGCGAATATGAAAGCGGGCCTATCAAGGCGAGAAATAACTATCCTGAGAGCCTCATTCCAGAAGTTAACCTTATATATTGAAGACAAAGTCGCGAGAGCGTCTGCCATCTGATTTTCTGCTCGTGGCACATGGTACAATTCTACCTTGTCAAAGAAAGGTAACAACCTCCTTGCATAATTCATATACGGTATCAGATTGGGCTGACGAGTCTCCCACTCTCCCTTGATCTGATTCACAACTAGAGCGGAGTCTCCGTACACATCAAGATTTTTAATTCTCAGATCAATAGCTTCTTTGAGCCCCATAATGCATGCTTCATATTCGGCCTCATTGTTGGTAACTGGAAAGGTCAATCTAGCAGTGAATGGGATGTGCGACCCATGAGGAGTAGTAATGATTGCCCCTATTCCAATTCCATATGAATTAACGGCACCGTCAAATATCAATTGCCATTTGGAACCCAGCTCTGGACCTTCATCAGGAAACGACTCCTCACAGTCCTTCATTTTTAAGTACATGATATCCTCGTCAGGAAAATCAAAACTCATCGACTGGTAATCATCAATTGGCTACTCTGCTAGGTATTCTGACAGGATACTACCTTTAATAGCCTTTTGAGAAACATACTAAATATCGTATTCTGTCAATACCATCTGCCATCGGGCAATCCTTCCGGAAAGTGCTTGCTTTTCAAATACGTATTTGATCGGATCCATCTTTGAAATTAGAATGGTTGTATGATTTAGCATATATTGCCTCAAACGTTTGGCAGCCCAGGCTAGCGCACAACACGTTTTTTCGAGCATTGAGTAACGGGACTCTCAGTCTGTGAACTTTTTACTCAAGTAGTAAATCGCATGCTCTTTACGTCCAGTCTCGTCGTGTTGACCGAGAACACAACCCATACTTTTCTCAAGAACCATCAAATACATAATCAATGGTCTCCCGGCTACTGGGGGTATCAATATTGGAGGTTCCTGCAAATATTCTTTTATTTTCTCAAACGCCCTTTGACAATCTTCATTCCAAGTCACAGCCTGATCTTTTTTCAATAACTTGAATAATGGCTCACACGTGGCCGTTAGATGAGATATGAACCGAGCAATGTAGTTCAATCTCCCTAAAAAACCACGAACCTCTTTTTCTGTTTTCGGCGTTGGCATTTCTTGTATTGCTTTTATTTTAGCAGGATCAACCTCAATTCCTTTTTCACTCACAATAAACCCCAATAGCTTACCAGATCTCACCCCGAAGGTGCACTTGTTAGGATTCAGCCTCAACCTGAATTTCCTAAGCCTCTTGAACAATTTCAGAAGATTGACCAGATGCTCTTCCTCCGTCTGGGATTTGGCAATCATATCATCAACATAGACTTCGATCTCTTTATGCATCATGTCATGAAAGAGTGTTGTCATAGCCCGCTGATATGTTGCCCCGACGTTCTTCAAACCAAAGGGCATCACTTTGTAGCAGAACGTTCCCCACGGGGTAATAAAAGTTGTTTTCTCCATATCATCCGGCGCCATCTTTATCTAATTATAGCCCGAAAAGCCGTCCATGAAGGAAAACACGGAGAATTGAGCGATGTTGTCGACCAGCACATCAATATGAGGAAGCGGAAAGTCGTCTTTTGGGCTCGCCTTATTCAAATCTCGGTAGTCCACGCACATCCGCACCTTACCATCTTTCTTTGGTACAGGTACTATATTGGCGACCCATGAGGGATAAGTGGTAACAGCCAGAAAACCGGCGTCCTACTGTTTCTGAACTTCCTCTTTAATTTTCACAGCCATATCTGGTCGAGTTCTTCTGAGTTTTTGCTTAACCGACGGACATTCCTCACGCAATGGCAAACGGTGAACCACCATATCAGTATCCAACCCAGTAATGTCTTCGTACGACCAAGCAAAGGTATCATTGTACTCCCGCAGCATCTCAATAAGCCTTTGCTTGATATCACTTTGCAGTGCAGCCCCTATCCGGATATTCCTGACAACCTCTTCGGACCCCACGTTGATAATTTCAATTTCCTCCTGATGAGGCAAAATGATTCTCTCTTCTTGTTTCAAAAGTCGAGTCAGCTCTTCTGATAAGTCGCTATCCTCAACAATCTCTTCTTCTGCTTGAAATATCGGGTGCTCGAAGTCGAAGCGAGTCATAGGAAGTTCATGATCGGTGTCGTCTGAAATATGAATCCTGCAATGAGAATGGTTAAATGTTTCAAATAATGCAAACAAAGCACATAACCACGTTGCCATTTTATTGTTAAAGCAAAACAGGAAAAACAAGGATCACAAAATTTGCATGCGAAAAACGCCTTTATTAACGATTAAGCAAAGTACACACATAAGCAGGTGTCGTACCTCGAAAAATATGATCCTCGCGATGGACGCGGAAAATACGTTCGAACAGAGTCGCCACCGAACTTTATTCATTCCAGGGATGGAATAGGAAAATATCGATAAAACCTTTAAGGAGATAAGAACATGGTCATCGCAACCAATATTCTAGGTTCGGGAGTCGGTTACGCAGAGGGAAGGTATTAGCACCCTCTACGTCTGTTGTACTCAACGGGAACCTCTTGATCGATTCGAGAGTAAAGT
Organism: Lathyrus sativus; assembly: GCA_963859935.3. Taxonomy (NCBI): domain Eukaryota; kingdom Viridiplantae; phylum Streptophyta; class Magnoliopsida; order Fabales; family Fabaceae; genus Lathyrus; species Lathyrus sativus. The sequence continues at coordinate 467,305,106 of OZ012740.1, forward strand.
TATCTACGCTTGTTTGTTTTCTTCTAAGGTTTCTCCTATAGGGGGAAATGGGTAGTTTTAAGATAGGGTGCTCGCCAAGGATTGGGGCCCTTGTGCCTACGTATCTTCACTTATAAGAAGTGGAAAATCAGAGCATTCGTAGTTCGTGGGACTATGGGAAAAAGAGGGAATTGTGCTCGCCAAGATCATTGCAATCTTGTGCCTACGTATCTTACATTCAAAAGAGAATGAAGAATCAGAGCAGCCGTAGTTCGGCTAACTATGGTAAAAGGGTTTGAAAATGAACGAGTGTTTAGGTCGCATTCTAATGGCTAAACGTTGGCTTGTCTGCTCGCTAGGGGAGGCTGAAGCACGAGTTTGTTATGCGCGGAAGAAAGGAATAAACAATGTTCTTTGGTAAAATATTTAGGTTGGAAATCGCACGAGGGCGAGGAATTAGGTTTATCGTATTGGATGTTTTGGTTTGAGAAAGAGGATAGATTCGAATAGGTTTAAGGTTTCAATCGCACGGGGGCGAGAAAGAGGAGTTTGGTTTGGTAATTTGATGGAGAATGACGACTATTCGATAAACGAGACATCGGTCTCGCAACCAATTAGTCGGGATATCATTGGAATGCTAGATTCCAACGACACCTTTTCATTCGAATAATTACGGAATATATTTGAGAAAGTTTCAATCGCACGAGGGCGAGAGAAGAGAGTTGGATTGAATATTTTAAGAGAGAATGACGACTACTCGATAAACGAGACGTCGGCCTCGCAATCAATTAATCAGGATATTATTAGAATGCTAGATCCCAACAACACCTTTTTCATTCAATTAATTATGAAATCGTATTTGAATGGACAATGACGATATTTTTCCAAATAGTTAGGGCATGTATTTTATAGACGAAAGGTTGAGTATTTTATAGGCGTACGCCCCAAGAGCGGTTACTCAAGAATTCAAGGAATGCGAGACTCCAAGAACTCAGTTCTTTCGTAATTTAATTAAGAAATATTTTGGATTTGACGTATGGTTTAGAAACATACTAGGGTTTAGACTCGATCGCACAAAAGTGAGGAACGAGATTAGACGGGTTGAAAATTTAGGAGGAAGGACGACTATTCGATAAGTGAGACGTCGGTCTCGTAACCAATTAGTCGGGATATCATTGGAATGCTAGATCCCAACAATACCTTTTTCATTCGAAATATGTTTGATGGATAGTTTAGATGCGAAAGAGTTTGAATTGAAGGAGATTTAGATTCAATCACACGAGGGTGAGAAACGAGATTAGACGGTTTGTATATTTAGGAGGAATGACGACTATTCGATAAGCAAGACGTCAGCCTCGTAACCAATTAGTCGGGATATCGTTGGAATGCTAGATCCCAACGATACCTTTTTTCATTTCGTTAATTATGAAACATGTTTATTGGACAGTGAATACTTGTACAAATAATTAGAGGAGGTATTTTAGGAAAGAAAGTTTGAATGACACACTATACAAGGCGTACGCCTCAACAGTAATCATTCTCGAATTCAAGGAATGCACGACTCCAAGAATTCGATTCTTTCGTAATTTTAATTTAAGAAAATAATAACGTAGGTGGGTTAAACTAAGGTGAGCATATCGTTCGTATTAGGGTTTGCCTAGTTTGAGAGGTTTAAACAAAGTTGAGATGTTTTATCGGTGAAAGACGAAACGACTATAACTCAAGGTGTACACCTTAAGAGTAGTTGTCTAAGGATCCAAAGAGTGCTAGACTCCAAGGATCCACCACTTTCATAAGAAAATTATTAGTCGTTTGTATTAAGAAAATAATTATTCTCATGACTCAATTAAAGAATATATATATATTATTTAGTATTTAATTAAATTTAAGAAATAATGTACCATAAATACTTATTCTGAATAAATAGTTAATAACAAAAATTTGGTTTAGAGGTAAGGAATTTATCAATTACGAACCTATTACTAGATGAAAATAAGTTTTCTTTTTTGTCCCAATCTTAATTAACTATTAATCTCTAACCCAATTGTAATGTACTTGAACTAAATGGATATAAGATCAACTACACATGCTCCTACAGCCTACTGCGTGACAGATGTCACATACTAACACTCAGCGGGTATCACATGCTAAACCATCTCAAGGAACTCACAATTCATATACCATATCCACATTTTCTTTCTATGTATTTACATATATATAAAAACAGAATAAAGATAAATAAATAAATAAAAGATTTTAAAAGATAACTACAGACCCTTGAGTCTTACACCTGTTGGAGATAGCCGTTAAAAAATCTAGGTAGCGCAACAATCCCCACTTTTCATTTTCAGTCCATTAATACAGATAATAAAACCAAACACACGACTCGATGTACTTAGTTCTTCACAGCAAAAATTAAACAAGTTTTATATATTACCCAATACCAAGTGAAAAGCAATGAAAACTCTTCCCTTTCTATCATCTGTGCTTTTCGCCTCCCTCTCTCATCTCATACCCACTGAGTTTCTCTCTCGATTCACAACCAAACCTTATTCTTTCTGAATCCTAGCCCCAAATCAATTTCTAAATCCCTAATCCCAACTCGCATCTAACAAGCACACTCATAATCACAAATCAAAACCTAATCAAAACATATTTCAACGGATAAATCACAGTGCTCAAATGACGACGAGCGAAAATCAAATGAAAAGGGAACTCACCAGCTTCGAGCTACTCCAATGGCGAATCTTGAGGTAACTGGTTCATGCTGTATATTTCTTCACCTTTCTCTTCTTTGCTTGTGCCCTGTTTCTGGATTTGAGTGATGCGGCTAGGTTCAAGTTGGCTAGAGCTTCAATGTGAAGCTCTATCAACCTTTTGACAGAACTTTGGAGTGATTTTAGGTATTGTGAGGATTGAATTTCGCAGAGCTTCGCTAGGTTTTTTTTTTGTGTTTTGCAAATGATTGGGGTTATATTTATAGGGGATTTTTAGGGTTTTTGATACGTGTGGAAAAATCAAATTTGCTGATGAAAAAACGCTTGATTCGTGTGAGGTAGGACGATGAGGTGTATTTGGTGGTACAATTCCGTTATGTGCTATACCACGATTTCTGCTTTTCTGGGATTTGGGTGATAGTGACCTCTGTGTTTGTCTGTAGTGAGCTAAAAAAATCTGCTTTTTACCCTACTTTTTTACCGTGAGAATTTGGAGATTTTCACTGTGATGACGTGGCTTTTGGCTTTGACATCATTTTGACTTATATTGTTTTCCTTCATAAAAACGGTCTCAATATCTTATGTTTGCGACACTTTTCTCACTGCAATTGCTCCCTTCACAATATCATAAGTCTTGCTGAGTTTAATCATTGCTGACATGTTTTTTTTCATATCAGGTTCTTGTTCATACTCGGTTCTATCTCATCATTATAGTAAGCGAAACTTCAAGATTCAGTAGCATTGTAATTCTGGATTGTTGTTGGCTCTGTTATCATGGTAGTGCACTCTTCTACTTATACATTGCCTTTGAACTCCATGCTTGATAAATGCTTCTTATTTGCGCTATTTTCTGCAGTATGGTGGTAGGCTCGTAACTTTGCAACCAGATTTATGGCATCCTTGGTAGCATTGACAAAAACATCTTTGGAATGGTCAACAGAGACTTAGCGAATTCTGCTATAACCAACTGCTCCCGTGATCCTAAAGTTGTAGCAAGGTATTCCAAATAAACTGACAATGCCGATTCAATCAGCACCTCCTCCAGCAACCATTATACTTGACTGAGCGTTCTCTTGACAATTGATAGCGCATTATGTAGAGCTCTATCCCTTCCTCAGGCATATAATCATTTGCACCTCTAAGAACCAAAGAGACTGCACCAGGAATGTTGGTCCCTTTAATCATGGCTACAACATTGTCAGCAATGCGTTGCTCAACAACCTCATCATTTTATTATGATGTGAATATACTGGTGCTGTTTCCTTGAGCTTAATCTCCATTTGTTTGAAATAGATTGAGTGACAAGAAGGTTTCTGTTGGTTTTGAGGGATTGAGACAAAGGCCAACTTCCATTTTCTTCATATAATTTTCATTTTCTTCATGAATCTAATTGCAACTTCAATCCGTCAACGCTGACCTGTCTATTCTTTTTGCATCAGGTTCTTGTTTGTACCCAGTCAAAAGCGACAGCTGATTTCCTTGATTGTAACGGATAGAATCTTGGACAAACCATCATCATCTACATCCCACTTTCACAGTTCCATCCCTACCCTGGCTCACAAATTTATTGGTTCCGAGTGAAGAACTACTGATGACAACAACAGTCCCATGCGCGACATTGTGTAACCATGCTGATAAAACTGTTTACACATGAGGTTCATGTTTGTTGTATTATGATTCTCTTCTTTGTTATGCTACTATTTATTCACTCCTACTAATACGTCTTCCTCATTCTTATTTTTTACGTGCATAATAGGAGTGAACATGATCACTGAATTTGGAAGTTGTTATTGCAGATCAGTTGGATTGCTGTAAAAAGTGAAGCTCTTGTTGTTCGTGTTGCATTACTTGGGGCTGCTGCACACATCACGGTTATCGCATCCTTCATGTGTTGTGTAAATTCTTACACGGTTAATGTCAGAAGAGCAAAATTTTGAAGGAGTGAAATTGTGGAACTGAGATTCGGTTCACTGCTAGCTTTTGCAAGCCTGAATTCACCTGTCCTGGAAATCTCAAGCAATAAATTGCTCCACTCAGGATTGCCGATTATCAACTGATTCAGTCTGGATTCATCTTTTGATATTTTAAAGGCTATCCAAAGGCCGTTGTTAGACGTACTACACCGCGTGGTATACTTTTCTCTGGCATGTTTATTCTGTTTGAGAGTTTCATTAACTTATTGTTTTTTTCCTTATTATTTGAAGGTCTTGCCGCATGAGCCTTTATTGGTACAAGGCTAAACTCTGGCTTGTGGATGATGCGTTGTGGTTTATAATATGGTATTTCAGCAGCACGTCATTAACAGGTAACGAACATACCGTTAATATCTGGCCTCTTGGTTCGATTTATCCATTTCTCTTGTCACCTGAAGTTGGTAAGCTAGAACAATCTTTTGAGGTAAAGTAATCCTCTGGGACTAAGCATTTTATGTTCCTTTATTCTTATTAGACTTGAATACATCACATATTTTGTTTGTGTAATATAGGATTAATGACACATTTTCATCCTAAAAGAAGTTTCGACCTAACACGTGCAGGTGGGGGCAACCGGTAAAATCCAAGGTGAAATGCTGCTTCTAATGGGAAAGGAGAAATGAACTGCAAGCAAGACGTATCCTGCCGTACAACAGAATTCGCACCCTTCATATGGATTGATGAGGTCATAGTTGCTAAAGGCGGCGCAACCGTTTACTTTGAATTCTCTTCAACTGCAGCTATTAGGCGTGCTTCATTATGTAGCGGCCAAACATCATGAAAAAGCAGCGAATATGCCGAAGGGGTGTCTTAGTGAGATGATTCTGGTGATGACGGCATTGCTGAGGAATTAATCAAGATCTCAAACCAGGATATAGATGTTGTCATTGGATTTTCTTCGAGCTAAAACCAGGTGCCATCTCTTTGCAGCTGCCATACTTGTAGCATGTGCGATAATGTAGATTTTGGAATGATGTAATCACCTTATGAAAAACTTGTTAAGTCATAACTTTCACGAATTTTATCTCAAATTTTGAAGGTGATCTTATTTGTGAACCTCATCACCACTTCATGTATGAATAATACAGTATTGTTTAGAATTCAAAACTTCCGCAAAGCATGTGAGAATGAGTTTGCTTGGGTATATTTTAAGTCTGTATTTCTTCATGTATTGTATCGATGCAGCTGGGCTAAATCTCTATGAAAAGGTCTTTGTGCTTTCATTATTTTTGACTGGAAAGGACTCGTATATGTCTTGACATGTGACTTATTTTTGTAGGGCGCAATAACGGTGACAACCGTTTTTTGGAAGGAAGCACGGTGTGGGCATGACATATAAAGTCTTGGCTCACGTTTAGTTGCCTGGAATGATTTATTAAAGTCTTGGGCTCACAAGTATCAAAGTGTCTTCATAATGTAAACTTTGAGTGGATTATTATACACTTTTATCATTTAGGTCTCTTTGTACCATAAGGCTTGTGTGATATGTACTCATTCTGAGTTTTCCCTTTGCATGCAACCATGATCTTGTAATTCTACTTGTTTAGTAAAAGTATGATTAATGATTATGATTTTTTTACTTCTTGATCCCATTTAGATAAACATGGCTTTGTAGTACTGATGATGTATGGGCTTAATCAAAATGATATGCAATATCCTAAATGCCATTTGATAGCAAACTTCTGCGGTTTGGCTTAAACGTAATAATACACATCCACTTGGGCATGTTGTGGTTCAGAAAATAACACATTTACGCATGGCTTGAGTCGTTCCTTGCAATTACGACTCATCTTGACAACCTTTAATAACTTGCAAATGACTTGGCATGTTCTAGCACAAACTCAGTACAAATTTTCTCATAACTTGAAACCACATGCAACTCACTGAAAATTTCTAATGGCTGGCCCAAGTTAAATAACCTAACTAATTTGGATTTTATGAGTCATCTTGAAACACAGTCCATCACCAAACCAAATACCTATTGTAAATGCCTTTCCTTGACTTAGCTATGAAATCATGCATCCATTTTAGCCTATGGGCATCATGGCTCAAAAGATAGAAATTATGATCTCACGATTTACAACAACGTCTCCACTTATGACTTGAAATATTTCCTCGAAACACCAACAACTTCTTGTTTGAACATCCAAAATATCCATATTTATGAGATTGGCCCTGATGCTAATGGATTTGTATAATATGGGCGATCCATTCCTCAAACGCATTATACCGTAAGCCTTTGAATTGAATCGAAATATCTTTTAGACTGTTTGCATCCAGATTCTAATTTAATTATGACTTGAAACTTGCAAGTCAAACCTAAGTTTGTCACAAACCGATGACTTGAAATTTGCTAGCTAAATCTAAGTTTGTCACAAACTGATTTTCTAATTCAATTATGTTTTGGAATTGGCAAGCTAAATCTAAGTTTGTCATAAACTGAATTAGAATCCAAATATAGCTCGACGGTTGCAATCAAATCGAACAAAGCCTGAGGCTAAATCGACCGTGTCTTATCATGTGAGGTACCTTTGGACAACTTGAATTAAATGCATACAAGCAACTTATTTAAAGAGAAGTCTTGGAGAGTCGTGGCCAGAAGTCGTGAAGCAGTAAAACATTCATTAAATACTGAAGTAGGACAAATTTGGGGTATGACAGCAGGTAGCCCTAAAAACAGAATCACTATGCCCCGGGTAGGACACAGGATTATACAATAATTGAGAAAACAAATCATTACTGTTTTGTAGTCACTGGGACAAGTTCCTGGATAGACCAGTTGCACAGATTCTGTCCTGGCACGCCGGGCTTGATCCACGAGTCCATATCGCAGTCACTATCTCCGTCTTCAGCATCAGAAATAGCATTAATCGTTTCATAACAGACTCCACCTGGAGTGATCACCACTGGTCCTTTGAACTTTGGCACGCCTGATGTGGAAGGTGACGATGTCGGGCGATACCCCAATCCAAACTTATCCATCTTGACCGGAATCTCTAAGACTTGGCCCCATCCTTTGGTTTCTCCAGCCTGAACCACAGCCTGAGCGTCTTTGTATGAAGACGTGGCCGCCTCTGGCCCTTTGCTAGGAACATGAGACTTGTCCTTGATCTGCAACCCCTCGAAGGCTTGGCATGGCGTCTCATGGATCTCCCCATCCACTTCGACGTACTTGAATGACGAAAGATGACTAACCAGAATGTCCTCCTCTCTGCAAATAGTAACAACACTGTCACCGACCATGTATTTAAGCTTCTGATGCAGCGTGGACGTCACAACCCCTGCAGAATGTATCCATGGTCTCCCAAGTAAACAGCTGTAAGCGGGATGTATGTCCATGATGTAAAACACTGTGTCAAACACTTCCGGCCCGACCTGGAGCGACAACGTTATGGATCCAAACACCGACCTTCTAGTCCCATCAAAAGCCCTCACGACCAAATCACTTGGCATGCATATGATTCCTCGGACATCTAGCTTCATCATAGCCTTCTTCGGCAACACATTCAAAGATGATCCAGTGTCTACAAGAACATGCGACATAACAGTGCCCCGACATTCCACTGAAATGTGCAAAGCCATATTATGGTCCCGACCTCTAGGCATCAAATCAAAATCAGTAAATCCCAGGCTGTGGCCGGTATTCACATGCGCCAGTACCCCCTCAAGCTGATTAACAGTTACTTCCTGAGGTACAAAAGACGTGTCCAAGATTTTCAACAAGGCATTCTGATGGGCCTCGGAACAAAGCAACAAAGATAGTATTGAAATTTTGGAGGGCGTCTGCTGCAAGTGCTCCACAATCTTATAGTCGCTTTTGCGAATTAACCTCATAAACTCTTATACATCCTTGACCGATGTTTCCTTCTCTTTTGATTGGGAAGGTCCTCTTTCATTCACTTTGGCTTTGCCTCTAGCAATTCTTTCAACCTCGATTTCGGGTGAAGTGAAGATTCTACCACTTCGGGTCATACCTCCCGCTTCAACAATATTGCCCACTGCCCCTGCTGGCTGGCTATCCATATTATTTTTCTCCCCGTTGCAAAAAACTTCCAACCCATAATTCCATGGAATGGCTTTCGTACTCTCATAAGGAACAGACCCTGCTTTCGTTATCGTGATAGTTGGCCGCTTGGCAGGCGCTGATATCGTAATAGTCTTTCGTGGAATTGTAATTGTTGCGACCTCACCCTACTTTTCACATGTTACCTCATCAGGTTTCTCAACAGCAGTACGGTCAAACTGTAAAGTTCCCTCATCCATCATGGCCTGAATACCTCTCTTCAAATCAATACAGCCCTCTGGTCGAGTCCAACAATCCAAACAGTACTCATCACATCCGGGGAAGACCCCTCCTTTCAACAATCTGCTTTTAACATAGCTTAAAGGTGTATTCAAATCATTTACGTCCATAACCAAATCCAAATCTTCTTCTGTCAAAATAGCATTCGCTCCATGATTCGGCATTGGTTTCTGTACAATATTGGGACCATCCTGACTGAAGTTAATGACTTTACTATCAATCAAATCTTGGACTTTGTGCTTAAAAGCATGACAACTCTCGATGTCATGTCCGGGTGCCCCAGAATGAAAGTCACACTGCTTACTGGTATCATACCCGTAAGGAAGCGTTCCTGTGGGTGGGTCCAACATTCTCTTATCAACCAGATTCAAACTTAACAGCGTCTGAAGCAGTTCTGCATACGTTGACGGAGGTGTATCAAATACCCTCTTCGGCTTCCCATTCTGGATCCTTCTCTGAGCAGGATTATACCTTTGTTGTTGTTGTTGTTGTTGTTGTTGTTGTTGTGGTATAGGGATCGTCACACTAGCAACCTGTTGTTGAAGATACTGATTCCGACCTCTACCTCGTCCTCGACCACCATACACTGCACTGGCGTCTCCTTGCCTCTTACCACCAAAGACCTTTTCCACACCTCCAGCTGAGGTCGATTCACCGGCTTGAATCTTACCAATTTTGATGCCATTTTCAATTCGTTCCCCCATGAGTATCATGTCAAAGAAACTACCCATCGAGCAATTGAGCAATTTATCATAATACATCCCAGAGAATGTTCCAACAAAAATATCAATCAATTCCCTTTCAACCATAGGTGGGTGGACTCTTGCAGCCAGATCCCGCCAACACTGAGCATACTCCTTGAAACTTTCCCCGTTCTTCTGTGAAAGACTTTGAAGCTGAACCCTATTTGGTGCAAGGTCACTATTGTATTGGTAATGTTTGACGAAAGCATCAGCCAATTCTTTCCAACTTCCGACCTGTGCAGGCTCTAGTCCCATGTACCATTCCAGCGATGGTCCTGACAAACTATCTTGAAAAAAATGCATAAGCATCTTCTCATCATCAGAGTACGCAGACATCCTCCGGTAATATGAACGCACATGAACCCGTGGGAATGTATCCGCTTTATATTTATCGAAAGTGGGAGCTTTGAACTTCAATGGTACTCTCAGCCCAGGAACCAGCCCCATGGTAGCCATGTCCAACCCTGTAGAATTTTGATTGGCTATACCTCTCATCTGTTCCTCCAGCATTTTAATCCTCCGATCACTATCAGTGGGACCCTCAAAGCCCATGCCTTGCCCATAAAAGGAATCTTCCTGACGATCTCTATTCCAGTACGGACCCTCATTACCATATCCGTCATAGGCAGCATTACGACCGTGACCATGACCACTTTGGAAGAACCTGGGATCATACCTCAGATTGCCAAGCTCTTGATTAGCAGCCACTGTCCCAAAACTAGTATTTAAAGGACCCATCCCAGCACCATTGGTATTCACATTGCCAAACCCAGCATTGTCGTAGCCATTATTACCATAACCTTGATTGTTATCACCAAACCCTCCGTTGTCGAGGCCCTGATTATCGAAACCATCGTTGCCATCCCGATTGCCAAAGCCAAGACCCTGATTGTTGTCACCGAAACCAGTATTGATACCAACATTCCTGTTGGTTTCCATGTTCCCATTAACATTATCAGCATTTCTGTTACCAGCATTGTCGTTGTCGTTGCCAGTACCAGTCTCACCAGCATTTGGTATCACTTCCTCCCTTCGAGGAGTCTCAACATGAGCAGAGTTGTATTCAGTATTACCAGCCGCTCGCGCCAGCAGTGGTTGCACCAGAGTTTGAAGATGTTCCTGGCCTTTAGCCATAACCTCCATTGTCTGCATGAATTGGGCCAACCTATCCCGGATCTCCTACATCTCAGATTGTACCTGATCCATGATCTTCTTACTGTTGCTTCTTGTAGCGTACCGGTGACTTCTCTGTTCGCCAATATTGAAACAACCTGAAAGACGCAGGAGATAAGATTCGAGCTCAAAAAAGTACCTGCCATGCAATATGAATATGCAAATGCACACGTGTAAATATGCAACAGGTTAATTTCCCCCCGATTCTAGTTCCGGAGAAGAAACCATAATGACAATGGAGTCCCAAGTAGGCCAACGCAGAATCAGAAACCTCATACATAAACAAATGCCAAGAGGCAAAGTATAAAGATACAACTGAAAAGACCTCAGCCAACAAGCCTGGCGATGGTCAAAATACAAGTACGAATAACAAGAGCAAAGCAAAGATAAATCAGGCCAAATGGCGCGCCTTGACATCTTCCAATAGCCTCAACGTCTCCGGATGACCTAGTCTGGAGATTAGCTCCTGTATCAGTAATGCGTGCCGCTCAACAGTGGATCTCAACTTTTTGGCGTCCTCTTCACAGGCTCCCCTGCCAAAACACTCATCAATCCTGCATCTTTTGAAGCCAGCCTTCAATTCACCACCCCTAGTTTCTTGGACCATGCTGCTCACTCTAGACTCACCGTTACGTCTAAGAGATGCCTCTTCAGCAATCTTCGCATCCTTAGCGCTGAGCTGCTCCTCTAACTGAGAAATCTGAAGCTTCAACTCATCTTCACGCTCCTTCCGTTTGGTAAGCGTTGTATTCCACAATGCTTCCCTGGAAAGTCGAGAATAAGCCTTATTCAGAAGCTCTTTCTTAGTAGCAAGTACACTACTAACATCATTCAGGGCCACTCCTACTTTCTCTCTCTTGCTGGTCTCTTTAGTCAAATCTGAACCCAACCTATTAATCATCTCAGTCTACTTCTTCAAAGTGAAGGTTGCCTCATTCTTCTCATGCCGAAGCTGGAAAATCTCTTTCTCTAACTCTTCATTTGCTCTTTGCAACTCTTCCTTTTCAGTCAGTAGCTTGTTATACTTCTCAATCTCTACTGAAGTAAATTCCTCAATCACCGAAGGACACAAAGGCTCTGCAGCAGGATATGGCATCAAAGAAGTCCTAACTCTCTCATGGATCTAGAGCCGATAAGGATTGTAAGCTCGACTATCACCCTTGCCAAGCAATGTCTTTCCTCTTCTGTGAATATTACCCCAAGCATGTCTCAATATGACCAAAACATCTCCATCTAATAAACCCGTGAGATACAGAGATTCCTGTATCTCGTCTTCAACCGGAGAGTCCCTCAAAGCATATCCAAATTGTCTCACAAGCAGAGAAGGGTTATAGTTAATACAACCTTTCCGTCCAATCAAAGGAACGTTCGAAAAGCCACTGCAACTATATATAATATTCACTCCGAGCAGGTTCCGATCAAACCAAACAATGTTCTCAACACACAATCCCATCAATTTGGAAGACCAATCTAAAGTACCAGCAGTATCAACGAAAGGTCCCGTCTTAGGAAGATGTCCCTGAAACCACCTGTATAGAAGAGGTACACAACAAGAAACATTCTTTCCCCGACGCTTCTCATTCTTATAGTGAATAGAATGATAAACGTCACCCAAGAGAGTAGGCACCGGATTCTTCGAGGCAAGAATAAAGAAAGCATCTAAATTAACAAAATCAGGCAAGTTGGGGAACAATACAATCCCATAAATGCAAACAGCCAAAATAGCATTGAAGACAATCCAACATCCATCCTTTGCATACTGCGTAGCCTTCTCAACCAAGCAAGAAAGATGAAAACCATAAGCTCCATTCAGCTTGATCAAACCTCCGGGGAACTCAGAAGCATCTAAACTGACAATCTCAGCAAGCTTAGCCAACTCAGGCTCAGTATCCTCGTGAACAAAAGGCATCTGATCTAACACAGGAACTCCCAGCATATCAAAATACTCCTCCAAAGTAGGAGCCAGAATAAAATCAGGGAACAAGAAACACCTCAACTGAGGCTCATAAAACTGCATCAAGGTATACAATCCAGTCATCTCAAACACAGAAGGTCTGTACAACAAACTGAGCAGTTTCCCATAAGACTCTCTAAACTCAGCCCTCACTCTCTGATCTGCTAGAGCAACCAACCGCAACAAGGAACTGATATCTGGAGAAGGCAACCTGTAAGCAACTGTTCTCTTCATGGACTCCATGTCTGGAAAAAAGAACACTAGAATCTGAGGGGGAAAACACACCTGCAACATAAATACATGTTAATGAAATGCAAACATGAAAATGCAAATGCATATGCAGACAGGGGATCAAGTGCAATAATGAAGAACTGTGTTGTGCTGTACTGCAGCTTGAGGACCATCAGATCTTCTCCTCAAACCAAACCAACCACAAAAGAACCCTCACAACCAATTCTCACTGACAGAGACAAATCAGGTGTTCTGAGGCCAGAGTTTTCCTGGAAAAAGACCCACCTACCCTCTCACAGGTATGTACTTAACTCGCAGACGAGGTACGACATCCTATGCAATCATCAGCGTCACAGACTTTCAAGAGCGATGATACGATACCCTGAAGGTGTGGCATCATCATCCCTTGAAGAGGCCTCACTTAGCCGAATCCCAAATGATAGGTTCCCAGAGTCGACAACCCTCAAATCCAACAACCTGTCGAGCCCAAAGGGCCAGGCAAGATGCCATCAAAGAGAATCTCATCTGAGTGTAAATTTCGTAGCTAGCTGGTACGAGCAAAGCAAGCAGGCTAACCACTACTCTCTACTTCTAAGTCTATGTGCACTCAAGCCCAGGTCCGGCTTATCTCTCAAACTAACCCTCTATCCACAACACAATAACAAATAATATACAGTACTGAAAGTAAAGACAGAAAGATAAATACATACAAAACCCCAGACGGGAAAACAAGCGCTAGGATTGACTCGCATAGGGAACCGTTGGAGTCCCCAGCAGAGTCGCCAGCTGTCGCTACTACGAAAATCGGCGTCGGCTATGACAGAAGAGTTGCCACCGTGCATTATTTATCCCACAAGCGGGAAAGGAAACGCTCAGAGTAAACCTAACGCAAAGAGGGAAAGGAATGGTCATCGCAACCAAATCCTGGATTCGGGAGTCGGTAACGCAAGGGGAAGGTATTAGCACCCCTCACGTCTGTCGTACTCGACGGGATCCACGCTTGTTTTATATCTAGGGTATGTTTATCTATCTACTCAAAAGGTCTGGGTTAAAAAGAAACGAAAATGACTTGGCAAAGTATCGCACTTTATGCCTACGTATTCCCGTCTGAAACGAGAAATCAGAGTCAACGTAGTTCGCCTAACTACGGGTTAAAGGGGGGAAGGTTGCTCGCCGAGATGTCGCATCTCGTGCCTACGTACTTTCATACGGCATGAAAGATCAGAGCAAACGTAGTTCGGGCTACGGAAGACACAAGCTTGTCTGACAGTTTTTTATCTCCTTAAGAAAGGGTTTTCCTGATTAACGGTCCAAGAGGACAAAATAGAGTTTGAATGTTTGTTTGAATTTTTTTACGAAAGAACTGTTTTTTAGGATGTTTGCAATCTCAGTCGCACTAGACACTATGACCCAGGAGTGAACGCTTCGTATGTCACCCAAAGGGTACCACACTAACATCCAGATTACTGGAGAGAGACCCTCCACCAACCTTTTCCCAAATAGCTTAAGGCTCGTAACGTACGATTTCAATTAACCTTATTACTGTGTTTTTGAATTGTTTTGAGATGACAAGAGAAAGACACCCTAAAACTATGGTTGAAAGGGGAATCTACCTACAGTTATCATGCATGGGTCAAAACCTAATGTATGTCATAATTCCCTCTTGCACAGAGGAAATCAGAGATCCTAGGGGAAACAGCAAAGGAAAGCAAGCAGTAAACAGTAAACAGTAAAATGCATGCTATGCAACAGTACAAGCGAGGCAAGGGAGTCCGGCTCAACCTCAAACCTAAGAAAATAACTGGCAAGAGGAGACAAGCTCCACCTCAAACCTAGAGGTAATCAACACAAGCAAACAGACAATACAACAAAAGAAAAGAAGCAAAGGAAGCAGCCCAAGCAGCAGCAACAGTCTTCAGCAGACATCAACTCTAAACAGCAAATCCTCTTGACAGCAAAGTTGACAGCAAAAGGCTTCATCTTCAAGTTAGCTTCTATCTTCAAGCTTCATCAAACTTCATCTTCAAGCTCTAGCAAGCACACTCCAAGCAGATAAATAATCACAGAGATCAAGGTTGCAATGTTGAGAACCAAAGGAAATCATCAAGTATCAACATTGAAATGGAGGGGCATCCTCAAAGTTCTACTCAACTATGGGCATACCACACATCCCTCCAAAGGAGAGATGGAGTTTCCCTAGGAGGACTTTATATCATTGGATAGAATAGAAGCACACTATGCATTCTATGTTTGATGAAAAAAATCAAAACTAGCTCTAATGGCTCTTCCTAAAACCCTAATTTCCTAAGCTCCTAAAACAACTCCTAAAAGAAAAGTAAACTTCAACTCCAAGCTCCAATCTTCAAGCCACAACAACTACACCAAGTCTAGAAGACCTCCCAAGAAGGAATCCAAGCAAATACAGCTCCAAAGTCACCAACAAAACCAAATAAGCAAGGGCACACAAAATAGAACACCACAAGCAACTTGCAAAATACAACTAAATTAGAGAACAAAGTTGTAAAATTCTAATAAAATTCCTAGGGGAGTATACATGTTTTAACAGCCTAGGGTTAAAATATTAAAGCCTAATTCAACTTCTAAGTCACCTAAATAATTCCTAGATTGAAGGGTATTAAGGTGATCCACAAGTTTGGGAAGGCTCTAATATCAACACCTAAAACAGAACCTAAAGTTGTTCTAAAATTCCAACAAAAGTCCTAAGGGTAAATCAATATCTACCCTAAAACATACTAAAAAATAAAATCCAAATTCAACACCAATAAAGAGAACAAAATTCAACAAGGCAGATGACCAAATATGCAAATATTAAATAATTAACAAAAATAAGAAAAATCAAATTAAATTGAAAAATGCATGAAAATGCATTTTATTGATTTCAGAAAATCACAAATTCTCTCAAGATCATGGAGATATTTTTAAAATAATTTTTGGATCAAGAATGAATTTATTGTGATTTTTTGAATCAATAATGCATTAAAAATAAATCAAAATCAAATAAAAGAAATAAAATGCTGAAATAAAACACGAGCCACTGGATCTGATGACTAGTCAAGCAATCCAAGCATCCACAAGCTGCCAGCACATTATTTAAACGCCTGCGTTTTGGACTCAAAATTTCACTTCTCAGATTAAAACACAATCATTGGATCTGGTGGTCAGTCAAGGTCAAAGGCGTGATCTGATGGCTCAGAGATCATCTTCTTCATTTCTCAGGCTGGCCAGATGGAGACTCAGTGTGGTGGCCGGAGAAGACTCTGGTCGTCTTCTCCGGTGAGCAGGTGGTTGCAGGTGTCCCGAAACAACAATCCTTATACCAATCTCATTCAGAATTTCATCAAGATTTCAAATCTCCTATCCATATATTCTAACTCTCCATAGATTTCAAAATTCGAAGCAATGTTCAGAACACACATCCAGATCAATCATCATCAATTGCAAATCTAAGGCTATAGAATTCATCCTCATGCTTCATACATCAAATTGATCTATCCAATTCAACTTAATTCCTCATGATCAAGCTAAATCGTGCCTCAACAGAAATTACACATCACCTAAATTTGTCTCTAATTGTCCAAAATTCTGTCCAGAAACGATCCACTCCTTAACTAGATCCTAACCACATATGCAAATTGATCTACATCTTCCTACAATGAAATTTGAAGATTACATACCTGGTGTAGATCCACTAACAGAGGTAGCTAGAGCTTGATTCAACCTTCAAAACTTTCCAAAATCATTCAAGGATGCAAGAGAAAGATGTTGTAAGCTTCAATTTGCTCTGAATCAGCCTGGAACTCAAAACCCGATCTGCACTTGCTTGCTTGAAAATGAAGTTGCCATCTCTGCTTCAGCCACGAAACTTGCAGCAAAATGATTCTGAAATCATTAAAGAACTTAAATAGAACATGTCTATGGGCTTTAGAAACTCAATTGAGCCCCAATCCAGCCAATCCAATTTTCTGTTTTTCTCTTCACATGTGCAATGTAACAGTCACGAATTGGCCATGAAAATTGCTCTAGAAGCTTCCCTTTCACTTGCAAATTGCCTTGTGAGTGTATTCAGACCAAAAGGAGTGCTTGAAATGCCTTGGTAAAGGATTTTGATGTGTGACTTGCAAATGAAGAAACCAAATGACAACTCACGAAACTTGGCCTAAACTCAAAATTTTGGTAATGCCAAAGTTCTTAGAATTCAATTTCCATTCAAAAAATGTGGTTACTTGACATGTTTTGGTCCTTTAACTCAAAAAATCAATTTTCCCTCCTTAATTCATTTGAAAATTTCCCTTTTTGAAACCATTTCAAACCAAATCTTGCTATGAGCCCAATCAATCCATCATGACCTCTTGGCTAGCCTAAAAACCACATTTTGAACAACTTTCATGTTGAACAAAATTGCATTTGACAAGTGCAAGTTAGAGATTTTAACCTATGATTGAAAATGACCTATAATCTCACTTTCCCAAAATACCCCTGACTTGTAAACCTTATAACTCGAGTTCTACAAATCATATGGAAGACTTCTAGTAAAATTTAGAAATCTAAGATCATGAGGAACAACTTTCATGTCGGCCAAAAGTTCAACTAAAACTTTCTTCTAGGTCAAAAGTAGCTTTGAAGTCAGATGATTTTCACAGACAAATTTCAGAGGCATCTGAGGACTTGTAACTTGTCTGGGTCATAACTTGAGTTCTTTAAATCCCCTTGAGGACTTCTAGTACTCATATTAAAGGTATTGAGATTATATACAAGTTTCATGTTGGCCAAAGATCCATTTGAAACTTTTATTTTGACTTATGTGGTCTTGAAGTTAGGCACTAAACAAGGAATTTTGCACTGAAACCCTAATTTAGCAACTTCCCACACTCTTGACTCCTCTTGACTTGATCTTGGCACAACACCACAAATGTCTCATCATATCATTTCATGAACTCCATGACATAAAAGTAGGCTTTGATACTCTTCAATTGCCCAGTTGACTTAGGATTGATCCAGATGAAACCCTAATTGCTTACACCTCAACTGTGGCTCTTGCATTTGACACAATGACTTGATTAAACTCTCCCATGGCCCTCTAGGCATCCTATGAGCTTCATACACATCTTCTTCTCACATTCAACACTTCACAACCCTCTGATGGTCTTCAGTTGATCCTCAAGTTAGGAGAAGATTCACACTCAAACATCTAAAACCTTAGGCACTCAAACCCCCTTCTGATGACTTTGATAACTTCTCAATCTTGAATGAGACCTCCTGTTAGGCTTCTCTTGAGAATAAACACACTTGATCCCCTTCTATATGAATGACACCATGATATGCAAATGATATAACTATGCAGATGATAATGCAATGAAACATAAACCAGGTAAGAAAAGGTTGAGCAAATTTTGGGGTGCAACAGTGAGCGATACGGGAACAAACTTGAAGTTTGTCGACAATACGACTAAGAGGTCATATGAGCTAGCAGAGGATGTACTGGTGACGATTGATAACTTTAACTTCCTAGTTGATTTTGAGATCATGGATATTCCAGAAGATGAAGAGACCCTCACCATACTTGGCCGACCATTCTTGCTTACTAGTCAGTGCAATGTTGATATTGAAACAGGTACTCTAACCTTGAAATATTTTAATGAGGAAATAACTTTAAAAGTGTTGGACATCAAGAAGCGTGGTAAAGAGGAAGACGATCACTCTGCAGTTGGAGTGATCCAAATAGCGGGAAAAAGGCAAAAGTTCAAAACCACTTTCTGAAAAAGTCTCTGGTGTAATATATCAAGTTGCAATATCTCAGTCGTCTAGGGCACATAGCGAGACTCCAAAATTCATTCGAGGAGTCAAGAATAGAAAAGTTGGATGTTATTTGATACACAAAGTTTCTCTTATCTCTGAACCTGACCAGTCCTCTGTTGCGAAAAGGTCAAGCAAAAAGTATGGAAGCTGAAATACCCCCCATAACAAGAGGGAGTGAACCGTCGAGCCATGCGACGTTAAACGAAGCGCTGGTTGGAGGCAACCCACGTTTTTAATGATTGAGAATTTTATTTTTTGTTGTTTATTTTGTTTTGTTTGCAGGTAATAAACGAGACCTTACAGGTGCAAGCTAGAATGTAGCAATTGGCGTTGCATTACCCTCCGTCTCCTCAGTAAAGATCTCTGTGAGTTACATCTCTCTCTCTCTCTCTCTCTCTCTCTCTCTCTCTCTCTCTCTCTCTCTCTTGTTCTACGACATTGAGGCTAATGTTTAGTTCAAGTTTGGGGGAGGATTTATTTTTTTAAGTTTTAGTTTTAAGTACTTTTTATTTGTGTTTTGTGTGATGTTATTTAAAAACCGCTTTGAATTCTCCCCGAATAAGGACCGTAAAAAATTTTCTTGTGTATACTGTAATGTGTGAGGTAGTCCAAAACGTATATAGAGTTGGAGGGAAGAGGAGTTATAACTAGGGACTTTGGGAAAGTTTGGAAGTTGAGGTATAACCTGAACACCCTAGATTCCACAAAGTAAGGAAACGAGTCCAACGTGTAGATTTGTGCCATAGTACTTGGATTTGAGAAGTATTCCCCGATTAGTCTTAGTGATAGTCTGACATGAATAAAAAGAGTTACATGTATAGGGTTGATTAAGAGAATGACTTAAGGCACCGGAAAAAAAAGTGAATAATGGCGATAAAGACAACTGGTCCTTCTAAGTTGGGTAACCCTCACCCGGTTACTTAGCCAAATGGTGGTTAAGTTTCAATTGTTATCCCAAAGTGGACTAATAAACTCCAATGAGCGAGAAAAAAGAATGAAGGTGCTTAGAAAAAGTCTCGATCAATCTTATACATGTGAGGGAAAATGATAAAAAAAAATGCCTTAATCTGATTATCCGAATGAAAGGGGTAGAAAATCGAAGAGAAGACTTAAGTCTAAAGCATAATTAGAGAGGTGGCTGAAAGGGGAATTTAGGTTCGTGGTTTTACCATGGTATGTGTTTGTGTAATATATTTGTTAACGGATGATTACCAAGAGAACTAGTTTTAGTCGATCGGAACAAAGGTTCGTGTATAAGTATCGACACACCTTACCTTCGCAAGTCTTTCATTTGATGTGTACTGTTTGATCTGAAAAATAATTATGCAAGCTTGTTGCTTGAGGTCAAGAAGAGGTTTAATTTTGGGGGAGTTTGACCAATGGTTTTTATGCGTTATTTTTAGTTAGTTTTCTTATATGTTAAGTTGCTTTTATTTTCTTTTATCGCATTTTATGTGTTGGTTTTGTATTTCCATTGTTTTTAGGTTCAAGTTAGCATTCAGGAAGAATCGAAGCGAAAAAGTGGACAATACAGAGTTTTCGGAAATGAAATTGACAAGTTACATAAGGCCTGACACGGCCACCCGTGTTGCCTGATCAAGAAAAAAGGTAAGAAAGTGAGAATCCAGGGGGCTGACACGGCCACCCGTGTTTCCTGGTCAAGAAAAAAGGTAAGAAAGTGAGAATCCAGGGGGCTGACACGGCCCGTATATACATACCTGGAATTGAGAAGTTTTTATTGCAGAAAGACAGTGAGCCAACACGGCCGTCCGTGTCAGCTGACACGACCCGTGTTGGCTGAAACATTCCATCTTCTAATTTCCTTGGAATTTTGACTTGTGTGATCCATTTGGGTGTTTTGGG
The DNA here is from genome assembly GCA_963859935.3 of Lathyrus sativus. Classification (NCBI taxonomy): domain Eukaryota; kingdom Viridiplantae; phylum Streptophyta; class Magnoliopsida; order Fabales; family Fabaceae; genus Lathyrus; species Lathyrus sativus. The sequence goes on from OZ012740.1 coordinate 467,325,859, forward strand.
TATTTCCCTACTGATGTGTTGATCTGTGAGTATTTTAGATGCTTTTTGAAAAGGAAAAAGGGACTTTTTGACGACGGAGAAATATTACGATCAAGATTGGAGCGATCAAGAGAAGTGGGGAACATAAGATTTTCATGAGCCTTCGCAATTGAAGATCAAAGTAACCACTATTCTTGTAATGTTTAACATAATTATGATTGTATTTTCCCTAATTATTATGAGTAGCTAACCCTCCAATGCTAGGGGGTTTCCCTAAATTGCTTCTATAATGATATTGTTCTTCTTGTTTTAATGATATAAGTGCTTATTTTCATAATCAATTTTTATCATTCAATGTTCTTAATGATTTTTCAATCGGACAATGTTCTTAATGTTTTTTCAATCAGAAAAATCGAATTAGATTTATGGTTAACTTTAGGTTGGACAAACCTTCTTTAACGCTTTTAAACAATAAGGCTTCAGTAGATATTACCTAGGACTAGGAATACCCTGTTGCACTTGGAACACTATTGACATTATTTGTAACGCTTGATTACAAACATAATTACCTACGAACATAGTAATTAGGTTATGAAATTAAGAGGTTTTCTCACTAAGAACTTAGGAGTAATAAATTTACAGTCAAGAAATTGATAATCTGAGCCATGTCTTTGAAATAAGAATTGATATTGTTACAAGGAAATTCATACATTATCCCTAACATGCTTCTCATATCTGTCAAAAACCTATTTTATTCTTTGGCTTTATTTTTATCATTGCAACTTTTAATTTTAAAAACAATTACCAAACCCCCAATTACTTTTGTTTGATTGAATTATTATAGAGCTTATATTCTCCTACGCAGTCCTTGAGATCGATACTGAGGATAAGACTCCTATTTTAACTACAATAGGCCAAAATAGTACACTTGTTATTTTTTTCGATCAGACTTTATTCAGTTTTACATAGTCTATTCACATTCTCCATCCAGTTTGAGTTCATTTTGCTATGGATTCCCCCTTTTCATTACTAACAACTGTAACACCTCCCTTCTTTGGTACGACATGTACTGGACTGTCCCAATTACTATCGGATATCAGGTATATAATTCCTTCTTCTAATAGCTTTTGTACCTCCTTTTTGACTACATCGCTTAAGATAGAATTTATTCTTCTCTGATGCTCTCTAGAGGTTTTACAATCCTCCTATAGCATAATTTGATGCATACATATAGAGGGACTTATTACTTTTAGGTCGGATATATTATACCCTAGTGCTGTCGGATGCTTTCTCAGGACATGTAGCAATTTTTTGGTTTTTACATGTCCTAAGTCAGCATTAACTATTACTGGTCGTTCAAGCTCGGTATCTAGGAAATCATACCTTAGATTTTTGGGTAGTGTTTTAAGTTCTATAGAAGGCTTCTTCGGGCACGGAATTGGATTGGGTGTTAGTTTCAAACATTCCCTCAGACTGTCATCTACGTATGGCTTGTGCCAATTATCGTCTTCAAATATAAGAGGTGTTGGAATCTTTAGTACTTCAATATACTTAGATGGTTCCATTTCCATTTCTTTCATGAATTCATTGATGACGTTTAGGAGGAAACATGTATCATCTATAGCTGGAGCCTTTAAGAATTAAGCTAAATTAAATTCGACTTTTTCTTCACCAACTTCAAAAGTTAGCTTTCCTTTCTTGACATCAATTATGGCTCTGGCTGTAGCTAAAGAGGGTCTTCCTAAAAGAATAGGTATGTCAGAATCCCATTTTATGTCCATTACTACAAAGTTGGTAGGAATATATAATTTACCTATACGAACTAGAACGTTCTCTAGCATACCTGTAGGAAATTTAACATAGCGGTTCGCTAGTTGTAGAGACATTTTTGTTAGTCTTAATTCTCCTAAATCGAGTTCCTTACATATGGATAATGGCATTAACTGACACTGGCTCCTAAGTCGCATAGAGCTTTGTCTATCACAAAATTTCCGATTTATGGAAAAACTACCTGGGTCTCTCAGCTTAGGAGGCATGTTATTTTGAATAATAGCGCTACACTCAGCAGTAAGCATAACAATTTCATTATCTTCAAGATTTTTCTTGTTGGACAGGATATCTTTAAGGAATCTGGCATATGAAGGAATTTGCGTAATGGCTTCTGTGAATGGTATAGTGATATTAAGTTGTTTCAGAAGCTCTATGAATTTCTTAAATTGTCCTTCATTTTTAGATTTAGCAAGTCTTTGAGGATAAGGTATATGAGGCTTGTATGTTGGCGGAGGCATATACAGTGTTTCTTTCTCTGCAGCCTCTCCGCTTTTGTCTTCCTTTTCATTATGGTTTGGTTTAATGTCTTTCTCAGTTCCTTTACCAGATTTTTGGTACATGGCTAAATTTTGGAGTCTTGGGTCAACTCATCCATCAAGTTCTGTTCCGTTTTGCAGTATGATAGCATTAGCATGACCTTTCGGGTTTGGTTGTGGTTGGCCAAGAAACATTCCAGTTGGGGCTGCTATCGTTGCCTAGTATTAGGCTACTTGAGAAACTTGAGTTTCTAACATTTTGTTATGGGTAGCCGTATCATCAAGTTTAGTTGCCATTTGCTTCAACAACTCACTTGTGTACATGTTTTGGTTGGCGAACTATTTGATTTATTGAGTTTGAGTAGTAAATAAATTTTCTAATAACAACTCAACATTTGAATTTTTAGGTGCTTGAGGAGAAGCAGGGGCTCCTTTCTGATAGCCTGAAGGAACAACGGGGGCTTGAGTTGGAGCGAACAAAGCATTGTTTCTCTTATAGAAATTTTTTGGATGATTCCTCTAACTTGGATTGTAAGTGTTTGAGTACGGGTTTCCTTGGGTGTAATTTACTTGGTCGGTAGGAATACCAGCCAATAAATGACATTTGGTGTTACCGTGTCTAGGGCTTCCATACAATTCACAATTTGGTGTCACAGCAGCCACGGTGGTTGCTAGAACTACAATCAAACTTTCAATCTTTTGAGTAAGCGCATCCACTTTAGCACTGACATGATCTAAACTGTTAACTTCATACATTATGTTCTTTGTAGCATGTTTTTTTTGCATGAGTTCTCTCACCTCCCCATTGAAAGTGGTTTTGAGCCATGTTTTCAATTAATTGATAGGCGTCTTCGTATGGTTTTGTTGTACCCCAAAATTTGACCAACCTTTTCTTGGCTTATGTTTCATCTCATTTTAGCATTTTGCATTTGTATAGCATTGTTCTTAACAGGGGATCAAGAGTGATGTGTAATTCAAGAGAAGAGTCCCATTGGTTTCAATCTCAAGCAAGGGTAATAATTCAGATCATAAAGTATGTGCCATCATCATAAGGTTCTCAAAGCTCCTAAGAAGGAAGGATTGATGTGTGTTAGTTGTCTCCAATCTTGGGGATCAACAGAGGATCATTAGAGGTTCATGATCGGTGGTTTTTACACGTTATTTTACCATTTGTTTTATCTTGTCGCATTTTATGTGTTTTTATTGCATTTTACACGTTGGTTTGGTGTTTTCATTGTTTCTAGGTTCAGGTAAACAATAAAGGAGAAGCAGAGCGAAAACCGGGGGAAATGGCAAGATTTCGGAAGAGTTTTGATGTAGAACCAGCAGCCTAACATGGGTGCCCGTGTCATGTGACACTGCCCGTGTCAGGGCTACTGAAAGTAAAATCTTTAGCAGTCTGCACGGAAATGATCATAATTGGAGTTCCAGGAATCCGTTTGAGGCATTCTAATAATCTTCGGAAAGCTAAGAGAGAGAGAGCTACAACTTTCGTGTTGGAGTTGAAGTCAGCTTTAGAGCAAATTTTTCCAGATTTTTGTTTGAACCTGCAACATTAGTTTTATTAAGTTTTGGTGTGCAATCTCGGAAGGGCAGTTTAGACATCTTGCATTGTAATTGGAATTCTGCTATATGAGGCACATCGTGAATTGAGAGAGGGGACTTTTGGACAGAAAAGAATCACACGAGAAAGATTGGAGTAGTCAAGGATTTGGGAAACTGAAGGTCCTCATGAGCGGAAGCGATTGAAGATCAAGGCAACCAATTATCTTGTAATGTTTAGTCTTATTGTTGATTTTATCTTTATGATTATGAGTAGTTAAACCCCCCAATGCTAGGGGGTGTCCCTGAATTGACTCTGTAATGACCTTGTTTCCTTTGAATTAGTAATTTCACTGCTTTTTAATCATCGTTGTTATCGTATAATGTTCTTAAGGCTTTTCTTATCTGACAAATAGGATTCAATTTACGGTTAACTTTAGGTTTGGAAAAATGATTGTTAACGCTTTTATACGATAATACTATAGTAGATATTGCCTAGGAATGGGGATACCCTATAGTAACCGTAATGTTTTAGATCAAACAAATTGATTGGTGTTGTTCCTATACCGCCAAGGAATTGGGGTATAGGGAAAATACCAAAGGGTTTTCTGCTAAGGAATTAGAGTTAACTAATCCTTAAAACTGGTAATGATGGAATTGAGCGGTGATTTCGTGACTTAGGATTAGTGTTATTACAAGGAAGTTCATACACCCTACCCTAGCATTGCTTCTCCTTCTGTTCAAAACCTTTATTTTACTCATTTTGCCTTTTGTATTTTATTTTTACAAATTAAAACCTTTGAAACCCCAAGGCTTTTGTTTAACTAACATAAAACCAGAATTCTATATCGTCAAGCAGTCCTTGAGATCGACATTCGGGGTATTTCCCCTTATTACTACATCGATAAAAATAGTACACTTGCTATTTCACCGGTCAGTTCATGAGATCATTGTAGAGCATATTCTTAGATTTCTTTTGAGTACGAGAACTCATCTATTGGATTTGTACATCTCAAGTTATGATGCCAACAAGTTAGAGGTCTCAGATGAATAGAATTTTGGTCAACTAAAAATCAACTCACTTCCAAGGCATTTTTTACCTAGAAGCAAGTTTCCCCTAAACTTTAGGTGAACATGAAAGTTGTTCTTCATGATCTTAGATTTCCAAAAAGTCCTAGAAGTACTCTTTATCATGTGGAGAACTCAAGTTATGGTCTTGGCAATGCAAGGGTATTTTGGGAAAGTTTCATTATATGTCATCTGTTTCAATGGTCATTTTCATGAACTTATGTACCTCAAATGCACTTCCAACCAACATGAAAATTGTTCCTAAGGGCTTTATTTACATCATTGAACTTAATATTCATTTTAATTATGGATTTATATGGCCATATGGGAAGATTTTCAAGTGAAAATTGGACTTTTTTAATCATGGTATGAGTTTGGTTCATTATAGGTCATCTTGGTCACTTATTTTGAATCACTTCACACCAAAATATGATCATGAGGGGTTTGGCACAAATTGAGCTAGTACCAAATGCCATGACATGTAGCATTTTAAAGTTTCTTCACTAAGGAGTTTGCATTCCAAAATTGCAATGTGGATTAAATCAAAGGTCCAATTCAATTCAAATGGAAAGTACGCCTCACACACTGCAGATTGATGAACTTATAAGGTGTGAAGCAAGCAAAACGCGTAGGCATGAGTGAGGTTTCTTTTTTGGGCATTTTTTCTCAAATTCACCAAACAGCCAACATGGGTCTGCATGGTGATCATAAGTCCATCATATATAAGCATTCTAGGGCGCCCTAATGCTCAGAAGTGATTTTTGGAGCTGGAGAGAGCAGATTGAAATTCAAATTTTCCAAGGATTCTTCAAATTCGAATCTGAGATTTCACTCCAAATTAATTGAAATTGAGGCTTGCATCTTCTTCCTGGGAGAATTTGGAACATGTATCTGAAGAACCAACGGAGTAGCTCCGTTCATTTAGCTTCTCCTCCTTATTTCTCTCATTTTATGCACCTATTTAGGATCATGTTCTGAAGCCCTACGTTGAGTAGGCAATGTTTGACCCATTATTGTTCTTGTTTGAGCACGTTTTCAGATGGCACATTCAAACTTCAATCCTTCGATTCTCCTTGATATTGAACATTCATGTTGTTTGATCTATGGATTTGGAATCCTTGTAGCAAGATCTTTCGTTTGGTACCATTTTTGTTCATTTCTGTGGAGGTTTTCCCCCTGAGCTCCGGTGAGTTCGCCGGAGAAGACGACCGAAGCCCTAGCTCCGGCGTCTGGTTCATCTCAGGTTAGATCTGATGTTGCCTGTTAGATGATGTCTTGGATCTAGAAGGAGGGTTGAATAGATCTCAATTAAAAACCAGTCAGCGCAACCAATTAAAAATTGGTTTTAAAAATATGATTTGCGGAAGCGGTCATGGAAAAATTACCGTCTAAAACGAACCGTTATTAGAAGACCGGATATGCGTCTAGCCTTATGGAAGTGATAATAAGCAACAAATAGATTCAACACACTAGTCACACTATCAATTGATTTTACCACTAATTAGTAGGACTAGTTCCAATGCTACCTAATCACCACAAAATATGCAAATAATCTACGTGAGTTTTGGTTTAGGCAATTTATCAAACACTTGGTGTGCAAGGCACTCCAAGTGAATTTTGACTTAAGTAACTCTAAATTCCTTGTACACTATACTATTGTACTAGAGTTCAAAACAGTGAAGAGCACTTACTCAACTCAATGAAAATTTTGATAGAATTGCTCATACTAAAGTGCAAAAAAAATAAAGGAGACAAAGATTTGTTGAGGCAGTTCCCCCGCCGTCCTCGCTTCAGGGTACGTCTGCCCTCAATTCTAAAACTAGAATTGAGATCAATATAATAGATATCACCTGTAGAGTTGAAATGTTTATACAAGGATAGATAAGCAAAATATACAAACAAGCTCTCTTGATGTTGATGATGCTTTCTCTCCTTGTTCCTTGATTCGAGTCGAATCAAGTTCTTCGATTGTTGTGAGTAGACCTCCGATTCTAGCCCTTTGTTGAACAACCTTTCGTTCTTCAAACCCTCGGCCCGACTGATCTCAAACACACACGAATCGAACTTGGAACTCTCTTGCAAACTTCACTAATTCCCGCTACTAGATTGACGAAACCTTCCGCTTCTCAATCACCTTCGCTCAGCTGAAGTTGGTAGAGACGATCCATACCAAAAACCCCCAAATTATTCGAATCTTGGAGGGAAAAACCTTCAAGGTTTTATTCAAGAAAAACCTGCTATAAACTCAACCCAAACCGGATTCCCAATCAACGGCTTCGGACCTTATCACCTTGAACAGAACCACAAAGCATAGCAAGAATTGTTGTGTGTAATTGTTGTGTTGTGAATTGTTGAGGATGAAGATGAAGAGATTTAGTAGCACCTATTTCATTTTTCTTGTTCTTGCACATTTGACTCAAAATTTCAATTGTTATTGAGAAATAAACATAAAACATCTATATATAGTAACCAACAAGCCAACAAACATAACAGCTTTTCACCCAAAGTGGAAAGCCTTCAGAAACAACATAAACGAGTGAACGGTCAACCATAGTAGGATTATGCATTGACGCATAGCCTGCAGATTTAGACAGATTGAAAAGTCTTCACAGTATGCGTCGACCCGTGGGCTTTTGCACAAATTCATGCGCCGACCATGCGTCGACCCGTGGTCGACTCAAACCCTGCAAAACTGCAAAAATACATATTTTTGTGGTTTTTATGCATCTAGTCATGATTACTAGTCTCCCATATATATTGAATTTAATATGACAATTTAGATGGATATAAGAAGGATATGAGAGGTGAAATATTGCATTTGTTGTAGAGGTAGAATCGAGAAAACCGATTCATTCATGATCGCATTTTGTTATCATCGAAACTCAAGTATGTATGCTATATGAGGGTTTGCCCTCACATGGCCTAGTTTGAACATTTGACTTGCGTGCGTGTTTGGTTGTGATTGGCTTGACTTGGCTTATTTGGCACATTGAAATCCAGCTGGATTAATGAAATGGTGTGTTTCATGCTTTGAGTTGAGTCTGGGTCAGATGGGCTCAGATTGTTATTCGTGCCCCCCTCATTCTTAGCCCATTTGCCTTTTGCACGTTGTTTCAGTTGTTTTGGCTTTTGCTATTGCACCCCCTGTTCATTTCTTTTATTTTATTTTATTATTTCATCATCTGTTTTGATTTTCAATTATTAAAAATAGCTCCAATTGTCCAAAAATTAAATAAAAATTGTTTTCCAATACCTCAAAACCTTATTTAATGTTTCATAATTTTTATTTCTGATTTTATTTTATTTTGCAATTTTATTTGAATTTTGCAATTGGAGATGTTCTTAATGTTGTTCTTGTTTGATCATCAACATATGAACCACCATTTGACATCACCTATGAATGAGGTTTCTTCTCCATCTAGAGGATGGATTGAGGTACTTTTGAGGCTGATTTTGGGTCCATGATTGATCATTTTTGTTTGACTTTGGTTTGACTTTTCTTGACCTTCGATAATAACTCAATAAGGTGGAGCACCCTAGTTGATCAAATAATTTGGTGATGCCTAAGATTGAGTTTGAATTTGAAACTTTGGACTCTGTTTGTCATTGGACTTGGTTAATTTGTGTTTTTTATTTGGATGTTATTAAACATTTCTTCTATTTTTGGTGAAGCTTGCAAGTCAAGTCACCTTAGAGGAAGTTCATACAAACTAGTTTGACCTAGTTCCTTCGGGAAATGACTTTGATTGATCCCATATGCACCCTATGAGTCTTGATACTCATTCTTGACATGATTAAGGTGCTGGTCTTGCATTTTTAGGTCATACACTTGTGTAACTTGTGTTACAATTTACTTTGAAGTTAAGGCATTCCACTTGATTTTAAGTGTTGATTATGAATTGAAATTTGTTTATTTCTCTTGCCTTGACTTGTTGCTTGCTTGTGCATTGTTTCCATTCTTGTAGTGGGCCTTTTATCTTATGGTTTCACTTCTTCCCCTTTGGCTTGGGTCACCATTTGAGACAATTTAGCATTCATGTTCATGCTTTAAGTTTGTCTTGAACGGTGGATCACCTTTAGCACTTGTTTGCTACTTCTTTTTGCATGATCAATGTGTTGTGTTTGGTTGAGACATTTTCCATGTGCTTGCTGACCAAGCTCCTTTCTCCCATCTACACTTTGATCATGATCTTTTCTTGTGCATTTTTGTTTACCTTTTGGTGTAAGTGATCGATGCATGAATGGTTGTAGGAGTCGTAACTTCTCCCATTTCCTCTCACTTGTTCTTTGACTTGTTTAAGTCATTTTGCCTTATTCTTTTGTTTGTGTTGCATCATTTGATCATTGTATATCATGTCTACCTTATTACTTGACTTGTTTAAGTCAACTTCATCTCTTTCTTGCATTTTATTTATGATTGATTTATCTTGTGTTTTCTTGGTCCTTTGCCATGATTCCTTAGGATTCCTAGTCCCTCCGTTTAGGATGGGAGTAGGAGAGACATTAAGTGTTCAATCTAAGTATGCTAACATTAGGATAGTTTCTTCCCTCTTAATCTCAATCGTAGGAGCATATTTCATGATAACATTAGGGTTGGTTAGTTTTCCCTTAGAGTTTGTGTCTTCTCTTCTCATCTCTTAACACCTTAAGACACCTAATAAAGGATAATAAGTGTTGTACGCTACGAGCCTTAAGTACTTGAGGAATGATAGTTGAGGGGCTTCCTCTCAAATATCTAGAGTGTTTAGCGTATGCCCTTTGGGCGATATGTGACGCATTCGCTCTCAAGTCATAGTCTTTAGTGCAACATGGGTTACAAACTTAACTCAATTCACTTCTTCATAAAAAACACAAAACAGAACATCAAAACTTTTTATTCTTCGGGATTGTTTGGAAAATCATTTTCAGAAAGAGTGTGTTAACTCTTGGTTCTACCGCACACAGGTATCGCCTAAGTCTCCAATGGTCTAGCAGCAATACACCTAACTGCTAGAACAAAGGTTTAACCCTACTCAATTAAAACACTTGAACCAATCTGTGGTCGTGTCAGCCCGAACTATGTTTGCTCTAATTTCTCGTACCAGACGAGGATACGTAGGCACAAGACGGCGATGTCTTGGCGAGCAACCTTCCCCACCTTCACCCATAGTTTTCCAAACTACGTTGACTCTGACTTTCCTATTGCACGACGGAATACGTAGGCATAGAGCGGCGGTGCTCTATCGAGTCTTTTTTTTCTTTTTTGTCCCTATGAGCCAGCCTTATAGATTAACACCCTTAGATTAGACTACAAGTATGGATACCGTTGAGTACAACGGATGTGAGGGGTGCTCATACCTTCCCCTTGCGTAACCGACTCCCGAACCCAAGATCTGGTTGCGATGACTTGTCTTTTCCCTTTTTCGTAGGTTTTCTCTATCTTTGTCGGCCCCTCTTCGCAGTGATGCGACAGCTGGCGACTCTGCTGGGGATTTTTCCATCCCCTATGCAAGTCAATCCTAGCGCTTGTTTATTTTATCTTTGGGTGTGTATATATGTGTATATGTGTTGCATTTGTACTTTACTGCATTTACATGTTATTTTCAGCATTTCTATTATCATATTGATATGTTGTTGGGTGGGAATGTTCCACTGTGTGATAAGCCAAAACCCAGGCTTGAGAATAACCATAGCATTAGAAGTGGAAAGTAGTGATGAACCTGTATGTTTGGCATGCACTAGTTCTCACGAAATTCGCGCTCAGACGAGATTCTCTTTGATGACTACCTTTCCAGTCTATTTTGGACAGTTGAGAGGATGTTGGATCTGAGGATTGTCGACTCTAGGGACCGATCATTTGGAAGTCAGCTAAGTGAGGCCGCTTCGTTAGACTATAATGCCAAACCAGAAATGGTGAATGTATCATCGTTTCTCGAAAGTCTGTGACGCTGATGACCGCATAGGATGCCAGACCTTATCAGAGATAGGTCCATACCTGTGAGTGGGGAGGGTTATGCAGGAAACCTTGACCTTCAACCTACCTGGTTTTATCGTCAGTGTGAACTTTTGATCCTTGATACAATGGGTTCCTTATGTTAGTGGTGTGTTCTCGCCAAAGCCAAGCGCTGGTTCATCTTAGTCAACAACACAACAATCTTGATCCCCTGATGCATTTGCATATTCATTTGCATATTAACATTGACATGTATTTATGTTTCAGGTGCATATTCTTCTCTTGATTCTAGTAAACCAACCCACTGCTGACATGGAGGTCTGTTTGAAGAAGAGAGTTGTGTATAAGTTTCCAACACCAGATATAGGGTCTTTACTCAGTTTGATTTTTGCTGCTAATCACAGTGTGATGGAAGATTTCAAGAAAGAGTATGGGAAGCTTTTGGGTTGTGTCTGTAAAGCTTCAGTGTTTGAGTTAGGAGGTCTTCACACCTTGCTTCATTTTTATGACCCTCAACTGAGATGTTTCACTTTCCCTGGTTATGTATTGATGCCTACTCTTGAGGAGTTTGCCATGTTGTTAGGAGTTCCTATTCTGGATCAGATGCCTTTCTATCATTCTGAAGAAGAACCTAACTTAACTATGCTTGCAAATTCACTTCATTTGGATGCTTCTGAGCTAGAAGGGAGGATGGTTAGGAGGAATGGAATGTCTGGTTTCCCATTGCCTTTCTTAGTTGGTAGAGCTCAACATTCTGCAAAAGAAGGTTGTTGGATTGTCTTGAATGCTATTTTGGCACTCTGCATATACGATATAATATTGTTTCCAAACATTCCAAACTTTGTGGACTTGGATGCTTTCCATATTTTTGTCTCGAAGAATCTTGTGCCGACACTCTTAGGAGATGTGTATCACTTTGTGCACTACAAGAATGAGAATAGGAGGGGTAAGAATGTCTCTTGTTGTGTACCTCTCTTGTATAGATGGTTTATGAGTCATCTTCCTAAGTTTGGTCCATTTGTAGACATCTCAGACACCGCTGATTGGTCAGAGAGGCTTATGGGGTTAACTTATGAGGACATTGTATGGTTTAACCGAGACTTCTTGGGTATGAAGATAATCTCTAGCTGTGGTAATTTCCCTAATGTCCCTTTGATTGGAAGAAAAGGTGGTATTAACTACAATCCAGCTCTTGCAATGAGGAAATTTGGTTATGCTCTAAGGGAACCTCCGAAGGAAGAAGAAATACAGGAATCTCTGTATTTCACTGGCTTGATTGACAGTGAGACCCTGATCAGATTGGAGAAGGCTTGGAGTAAAATTCACCGTAGGGGGAATCTTCTTCGGGAAAGAGCAATAGCAGAGCCTATGAGCCTTATGTGGAATGGATTCAGGAAAGGGTGGAGAGACTGTTGTTACCATTTCCAGCTCGAGAACCTTTGTATCCCTTCATGATTGAAGAACCAACAACAGTTGATATTCAGAGATACAATCAACTGTGGGCTGAAAAGGAGGAATTACGCAAGGTAAACGAGGAGTTGGAAAAGGAAATTATGCAGCTCATAAGTGAGAGGAATCAAGCTACCTACTCATCCAAGAAGTAGACAGAGCTGGTCAACAAGATGGGTAGAGAACTAAAAGAGGAGATTCGCGCCCGAGAGCGAGTGGGTCGAGACTTGAAGAGTGCTAGTGGTATCCTCAAAGATAAGAAGAAGGAGCTAGAAAGAGCACATCTAGAGATATATAAATTTAATGCTCAATGGAACGCTATTCTGACTAACAACAAACAACGGGAAAATGGACCGCGGCAACAAATTGTCAGGTTGAAAGCTCAACTCCAGGTGAAAGAGGAGAAAGATATAGTTGAATCCTCACGCCGATGCGAAAGTGACCGCAAGTTGAATGAAGCTCTTGCAACGTTGGAAGAGTACAAGTTAAGAGCAGATCTGAAGAGGCCTAAGCTCGAAGAAGCATTTGGGGAAGGCACTTGGGAAGATTATGCTCAGGGCTTGCAGGCTACCATTAGTCGGAGGGAGTTACTCATCCAGGGATTGATTTCTAGGCCATACTTGATGTTTCTTCTCCTTTAGTATTTGTTATTATGTTGCATCTCGACCATCACCAGGATTGTTGGATGGGGTCGTGTTTGATTCTGTTGTATTTCCTCAGTGACGTGGTGTGTATTGACTCAGGTCCTTATTTTATTTATGAGAAGATTGTGTGACTTCATCTGTTAGCTCTCCATTGTCCTGTGAAACTAGAATCAAGGGGAAATTTTCCCTAAAGCATATTTGCATGTCTGCATACTGCATCATTTCTCATTTTGCATCGCAGGTGTTCCGGGATCTGTTAACCTTATCTTTTCTGTGGTTTGTTCAGCCTTGTTTCATGATTGAAAATCAAGAGATTCATCGCTACTCTACTAGGGGAAATCAACACAAAGCTATGGACTAAATCCAACTCGAGCTACAGGACTTCCGTGACCGTATGGCCCAATTTATGGATATGATGCAAGGGGTCACCAACGGCCAGAAACAACTGAGAACACTGGTGCAACCTCTAATTGCAAGGGTTGATGGGAGTGGGGTTCTTCATGGCGGAACTCTTGTCGTTCCTTCTCAGAATGATGTGGGTACTCCATATGCTCACACTATTCCAACAGTTGTTGTCCCTCTGGGTGGAGGAAATCAGACTGGAGCTCACATGCCATGAGCGACATGTGTTGTACATGGGAATATTGGCCCTCAGTGGGATGAGGATGACCAAGATGATGTTTTATCTATGAGATAGCTTGGTGTTGGTCTGCAGTCTGACGCAGACAAAAGGTTTAAGCTGATAGAGGAAAAGATGGAGAATTTTGAAAATCAAAACTCGTTAGGTCTAGATATGTCAAATCTGGGGCTGATCCCAGACCTAAAGATTCCTCCGAAGTTTAAGGTTCCAGACTTCGATAAGTATAAGAGGACGACCTATCCTAGGGTGCATCCGTACTTATTACCGAAAGATGTCTGCATACTCCGACAATGAGAAGCTGCTCATGCATTTCTTCCAGGATAACCTTTCTGGTCCGTCCTTGGAATGGTATATAGGTTTAGAGCCGGTTAACATTAGAAGTTGGAGAGATTTGGCTGAAGCTTTTATCAGGCACTATCAGTATAACAGTGATTTGGCACCTAATCACGTACAGTTGTAGAACTTGTCTCAGAGGAGTAGTGAATGATTCAAGGAATACGCCCAGAGATGGCGCGAGCTGGCAGCGAGAGTTCAACCTCCTATGGTGGAGAAAGAACTTATTGACATGTTTGTTGCTACACTTCCTGAGGTGTATTATGAGAAATTGATAGGCAATATGTTGGGAAGCTTTTTAGACTTGATCATTATAGGTGAGCGGGTTAAAAATGGAATCAAATTGGGGAAGATACAGGTCGGAGAAGGATCCTCAGCCGGAGGAGGTAGGAAAAGTTTTGGTAAGAAAAGAGAGGGGGAAACAAATGCGATATCAGGTTTCAAAAACCGGAATAAGAACAGGAATCAGCAATATCGTCAGCAGCAACCTCAAGTTGCAAGCATTTCAATTCCAACTGTACCACCACCACAACAACAGCAATAGCGTCCACAACAACAACAACGAAATTATGCTCCGCTGTGACTCCAAGACCGTGGGAGAGTAGTGAACAGACACTTTGATGCACCGCCGATGCCTTACTCGCAGTTACTTCAACATTTGATACAGTTGCAATTGATCCAGGAAAGGACGCTAGCTCCTTTAACTGGCGCACCACCCCTAGGGTACGATGCAAATGCCAGGTGTGACTTTCATTCCGGTGCTCCCGGCCATAACATTGATAATTGTAAAGCTTTCAAGCATAAGGTGCAAGACCTTATCGACAATAAAGCTATCAACGTTTCACATGATGCGCTTAACGTTGTGCAAAATCCTATGCCAAATCATGGAGCGGCTGGGGTAAATACCATTGTTGAGGATCTGGTGACCGATGTTGAAGAGCTGAAGACTCCTCTGAGTTTTGTGAAGGATAGGCTGTTGAGTGGAGGGGTATTTCCCGGTTGTGAGAGAGACTGTGCAATCTGTTTGGCTCATCCCGAGGCATGTAAAAATTTGAAGAATCATGTACAAAGGTTAATTGATGAGGGTGTTCTACAGTTCGATAGAGTTTTGGAAAAGAAAAGTAAAAAGGTAATTGGTGAAGAAAGGGATGAAGTGGCCATAATTTCTATTCCTTATAGAACGATCAATATTTATGCGCCACCGAGGCCACCCACCATTATAATCACTAAGGTGGGACCAGTGCCCTACGAAAGCACCAAGGCGATCCCATGGAACTATGGGGCTGAGGTCTATTGCAATGGTCAGAAGCAAGCGCTGAAGAGTACGTCGTTTGATTCTGTTGATAACCTGGTAGGGACCGGTGGAATAACCAGAAGTGGGAGGATGTTTGCACCTCCAGAAGCGAATGTAGAAAGGTTGGATAAGGGAAAAGGGAAGGTTGTGGTCGAAGAAAGTTCTCAGCGTGGTGAGAAAGAAACTTTGTCGAAAGACGCAGAGGAATTTATGCGTCTGATCAGGAAAAGTGATTATAAAATTGTAGACCATTTGCAACAAACTCCGTCGAAGATTTCAATCTTATCTTTACTACTGTGCTCTGAGGCACATCGAAATGCCCTCTTGAGAATTCTGAACACTGCATACGTACCCCAAGAAATCTCAGTGAACCAATTGGAAGGAGTGGTGGCACACATGAACGCCGGAAATGGGCTAGGACTTACTGACCTTGATTTGACGCCTAAAGGAAGAGACCATAATCACGCCCTGCATATTTCCATTGAATGTAGAGGGGTTGTGTTGTTGCATGTGCTGGTGGACACTGGGTCTTCACTTAATATGTTGCCCAAGAAAGCTTTGATGAAGCTGGACACCCAGGGAGTAATGTGTAGCCCAAGTGATTTGGTTGTACGAGCATTTGATGGGACAAGAAGGTCCGTTTTTGGAGAAGTTACTCTTCCAATCCAGGTTGGACCAGAGGTTTCAATGTTGTGTTTTACATTATGGATATTCAGCCGGCATATAGCTACTTGTTGGGACGACCTTGGATTCATTCAGCGGGAGCTGTGACGTCAACTCTACATCAAAAGCTGAAGTATATGGTGGGTGGTAATATTGTCACCGTTTGTGTGGAAGAGGATATTATGATAAGCCATATGTCCTCGTTTAAGTATGTGAAGTTAGACGGGGAGATTCATGAAACATTGTGCCAAGCTTTTGAAACCGTCCAGATTAAAGAGAAGACGCCAGTTGTGAGCAGAGTGTCTGAGGTTGCTATGTCGTCTTTCAAGGAAGCGCAAGCGGTGGTGAAGTCTGGATCATCTCAGTGTTGGGGCATGTTTTGAGCATCCTCAATAAGCAAGACAAGTTTGGAGTGGGGTACAACCCGTCTTATTCTTCTTCACAGAGTGCTTCGCACTACAGGGGACCAGTCCAATTCACAAGTGGTGGGGTGATTTTTGATCGAATCAACGCTGTGTCTGACGAAGAAGGTGATAGTGACTGCGACATGGATGCATGGATCCAGCCATGTATCCCTGGTCATAGCTTGAACAACTGGACCATCAAGGAAGTTATCCAAGTGGCTCGTGAAGAGTAATTTTCCTGTTTTCTTGATTATGTGTAGCCATATGTTCTACCCGGAGCATAGTGGTTTGTGTCTGAAGGGCCTTACCTTTTATGTTTGAACATTTGTTTTATCATTAATCAAAGGGCGTTTTTCTTGCATTCAAATATTGTGATCTCTGTTCTTCTTGTTTTATTTTAACAATAAAATGGCAATGTGGTTTGTGCTTGTTTGCATATCATTTTAAGCATTAAATCATCATCATTGCAGGTTTCACATTGCAGATGCCACTAATTCAGATTCGTCTATGACTCGGTATGACTTTGATAATCTAATTTTTCAAGCTGAGAAGAGATTGAGGAAGACGAAGACCTGCCTGAAGAGCTCGCCAAGTTACTGAAATAAGAAGAGAAGGTTATTTTGCCTCATCAGGAGGAAATCAAAGTCGTCAACCTGGCCACAGAAGAGGATAGAAAGGAAGTCACGTTAGGGGCCGCATTGCAAGATAATGTCAAACAAAGATGGGTAGAAATGCTCCAAGAGTATAAAGATGTCTTTGCTTTGTCATATGAAGATATGCCCGGTCTTGATACAAATATTGTGGCTCATCGCTTGCCTCTTCCAGAAGAGTGCCCACCTGTGAAATAGAAGCTAAGAAGAACCAGGTCGGATATGGCGGTAAAGATCAAAGAAGAGGTCCAGAAGCAGTTGGACGCCGGATTTCTTGTCGTGACGAATTACCCTCCGTGGGTCGTTAACATTGTACCTGTACCAAAGAAAGATGGTAAGGTAAAAATGTGTGTAGATTACCGTGATCTCAATAGAGCGAGTTCGAAAGATGATTTCCCGCTCCCCACATTGACGTACTTGTTAATAATACTGCGCAGTATTCAGTGTTTTCCTTCATTGACGGTTTTTCTGGATATAATCAGATCAAGATGGCCCCGGAAGGCATGGAGAAAATAACTTTTATCACGCTGTGGGGGAATGTTTGCTATAAGGTAATGCCCTTTGGATTGAAGAATGCAAGGGGAACCTATCAACAGACAATGGGACTCTCTTTCATGATATGATTCATCATGAGATCGAGGTATATGTTGATGACATGATCGTGAAGTCACAAATGAAGGGGGAGCATCTGGTGAATCTTTTGAAGTTGTTTGAAAGGCTAAGGAAATTTAGGTTGAGGTTGAATCCGAACAAGTGCACTTTTGGTGTACGGTCAGGAAAATTACTGGGGTTCATAGTCAGTGAAAGAGGAATTGAGGTCGACCCTGCAAAAATAAAAGCAATTCAGGAAATACCAGCGCCGAAAACAGAGAAAGAGGTTCGTGGTTTCTTGGGTAGATTGAACTACATTGCAAGGTTCATATCTCACCTCACAGCCACTTGTGAACCAATGTTCAAGTTATTAAAGAAAGATTAGGCGATTGTCTGGAATGAAAATTTCCAAAGGGCGTTCGAAAAGATAAAAGAGTATTTGCAAGAGCCTCCGATACTGAAGCCTCCAGTGGCTGGAAGACCATTAATAATGTATTTAACGGTTCTTGAGAATTCCATGGGTTGTGTTCTCGGTCAACACGACGAGACAGGAAGAAAAGAGCATGCCATTTATTACTTGAGTAAAAAGTTCACAGATTGTGAGTCCAGGTACTCAATATTGGAAAAGACGTGTTGTGCACTCGCTTGGGCTGCCAAACATCTGAGGCAATACATGCTAAACCACACAACCATGCTAATTTCGAAGATGGATCCGATTAAGTACGTGTTTGAAAAGCAAGCACTTTTGGGAAGGATTGCTAGGTGGCAGATGGTTTTGATAGAATACGATATTCAATACGTCTCCCAAAAGGCCATTAAGGGGAGTGTTTTGTCAGAGTATCTCGCAGAGCAACCGATTGATGATTATCAACCGATGAAGTTTGAATTTCCTTATGAGGATATCATGTTCTTAAAGATGAAGGATTGTGATGAGTCGTTACCTGATGAAGGTCCTGAGCTGGGTTCCCAATGGCAAATGATTTTTGACGGTGCCGTTAACTCATATGGCAGCGGAATTGGGGAAATCATCACGACTCCCTATGGTTCTCATATTCCATTCACTGCCAGGTTGACTTTTCCCTGCACCAATTACGAATCTGAATATGAAGCATGTATCATGGGCATTGAAGAAGCAATTGATTTGAGAATCAAAAACCTTGATATTTATGGTGATTCAGCTTTGGTGGTCAATCAAATCAAAGGAGAGTGGGAGACTCGTCAGCCTAATATGATTCCTTATATGAACTATGTAAGAAGGTTGCTACCTTTCTTTGACCGGGTGGAGTTTCATCACGTGCCAAGAGCGGAGAATCAGATGGCAGCTGCTCTGGCCATATTATCCTCAATGGATAAGGTGAACTTTTGGAACGATGCTCCAAGAATCATCATCTCGCGCCTCGATAGGCCAGCATTCGTTTTCGCAATAGAGGAAGCTTCAGATGGAAAGCCGTGGTATTATGATATCCAGAATTTTCTCAAGAACCAAGAATATCTGCCTGGGGTATCGGTCCGAGATAAGAAGACCTTGAGGAGGTTGTCCGGAAATTTCTATCTGAACCAAGATGGTGTACTCTATCGAAGAAATTTTGACTTAGTTCTTTTGATATGCGTGGACGAAAAAAGAAGCAGGTTTGCTAATGGAAGAGGTCCACGAAGGTGCTTTTGGTACACATGCAAGCGGACATGCCATGTCTCAAAAGCTGTTGGGGGAAGGTTATTGTTGGTTGACTATGGAGTTTGATTGCTTCAAGTATGCGAAGAAATGCCATAAATGCCAGATTTATGCTGATAAGGTTCATGTGCCACCGAGTCCTTTAAATGTCATGGCGTCTCCTTGGCCCTTTTCCGTGTGGGGCATTGATATGATCGGTAAGATTGAGCCGACTGCATCCAACGGACACCGCTGTATCCGGTAAACAAATTTACAGTTCTATTTTTGCGGTTAGCAAATTTTCGGTTTCTTTGGTATTCAACCATCTTTTACCTTTGATTGTGTGAAATTCGTTCGCTTTTCACCCATTCAGGTCCAAGTCGTTTGAATAGGGGCAGTTGTTGTACCCAAAAATTTGACCAACCTTTTCTTGGCTTATGTTTCATCTCATTTTAGCATTTTGCATAGCATTGATAATCTGAGCCATGTCTTTGAAATAAGAATTGATAATGTTACAAGGAAATTCATACATTATCCCTAGCATGCTTCTCATATCTGTCAAAAACCTATTTTATTCTTTGGCTTTATTATTATCATTGCAACTTTTAATTTTAAAAACAATTACCAAACCTCCAATTACTTTTGTTTAATTGAATTATTATAGAGCTTATATTCTCCTACGCAGTCCTTGAGATCGATATTGAGGATAAGACTCCTATTTTAACTACAATAGGCCAAAATAGTACACTTGTTATTTTTTCGATCAGACTTTATTCAGTTTTCTATAGTCTATTCATATTCTCCATCTAGTTTGAGTTCATTTTGCTATGGATTCCCCCTTTTCATTACTAACAACTGTAACACCTCCCTTCTTTGGTACGACATGTACTAGACTGATCCAATTACTATCAGATATCAAGTATATAATTCCTTCTTCTAATAGCTTTTGTACCTCCTTTTTGACTACATCGCTTAAGATAGAATTTATTCTTCTCTGATGCTCTCTAGAGGTTTTACAATCCTCCTATAGCATAATGCGATGCATACATATAGAGGACTTGTTCCTTTTAGGTCCGAGATGTTATAGTGTTGTCGGATGCTTTCTCAGGACATGCAGCAATTTTTCGGTTTTTACATGTCCTAAGTCAGCATTGACAATTACTGGTCATTCAAGCTCGGTATCTAGGAACTCATACCTTAGATTTTTGGGTAGTGTTTTAAGTTCTATAGAAGGCTTCTTGGGCACGGAATTGGATTGGGTGTTAGTTCCAAACATTCCCTTAGACTGTCATCTACGTATGGCTTGTGCCAATTATCGTCTTCAAATATAAGAGGTGTTGGAATCTTTAGTACTTCAATATACTTAGATGGTTCCATTTCCATTTCTTTCATGCATTCATTGATGACGTTTAGGAGGAAACATGTATCATCTATAGCTGGAGCCTTTAAGAATTGAGCTAAATTAAATTCGACTTTTTCTTCACCAACTTCAAAAGTTAGCTTTCCTTTCTTGACATTAATTATGGCTCCGACTGTAGCTAAAGAGGGTCTTCCTAAAATAATAGGTATGTCAGAATCCCATTTTATGTCCATTACTACAAAGTTGGTAGGAATATATAATTTACCTATACGAACTAGAACATTCTCTAGCATACCTGTAGGAAATTTAACATAGCGGTCCGCTAGTTGTAGAGACATTTTTGTTAGTCTTAATTCTCCTAAATCGAGTTCCTTACATATGTGTCGCTACTCGAAAAATACGCGCAACGACGGGGAAGGCGAAAAGGAAAAGGACAGAAGAGTCGCCACCGAACTTTATTTATCCCATGAGGGGAAAGGAAAATATCGAGAAAACCTTAAGAAAAGAATGGACAAGATGGTCTCGCAACCAAGATTGGGTTCGGAAGCCGGTTATGCAAGGGGAAGGTATTAGCACCCCTCGCATCTATCGTACTCGATGGTAACCATTTGTTTGTCGTGTGTGATTTATTTGCTTAAATTTTACTATGAAGAGTGTTCCAAAGGATAGAGGGAAAGGTTAGAAATTGGAAAAAGAGAGATAACAGGGGAAGGAAGAGAAAGAACGGACTCGGTAGGACTTCACGGTCCTAGGCCTACGTATTCTCAATAGACATGAGAAAACCAGAGTCGACGTAGTTCGGGGAACTAAAGATATGGGGGGAATGTGCTCGACAAGGATTGTGGCCCTTGTGCCTACGTATCTTTACTTGAATGAAGTAAAGAATCAGAGCAGCCGTAGTTCGGCCTACGATTTGTTGATGTTTTTATGGATGATGCTATCGTATGCATTCTAGCAGTTAGGTGTATTGTTGCTCGCTCGTTAGAGACTTAGGCATTACCTGTTTGCGGTAGAGCGAACGTATCATATCCTTTTTGAAAGATAAGTTTTCGCCATGCGAGGCAAGATGTCACATTTGATTTGTTGAATTGTTTTTTAGGAGCGAGATAGGTTCTCGGCTAGTAACCCCTACGGGTAGTACCCAATTCTTTATCTCAAAGTTTTTTCTTATGAAAGGGTGTGGCGAACATAGCGTCTTCGTATTGAAAGACGAGTATCAAAACCACACACACTACAGTGAGCATCTCGATACTCGGAGAGGAAGAAGTCTACACTTAATCCTCTCTTTTTAGTTCAATACAAAGAGAAATTCATTCTCTTATTAAAGTGTTTTTTGGTTTTGAATGGTAAGTGCTTTTGCGACAGAGAACCCTACAGTAAACGTCAGCACTCGGGATAGGAGAAGGCCTATGCCTAACCACTCCACGACCATTCAAGTTTTTGTTATGAAAAGAGTTTTAAAATGCGCTCGGTACGGGACCGAGGTTTTTAGGTGACAAAGGTTGCGGAAAGAAGTTGTAGAGGGAGATGGGTGGCGGACAAAGTCACGTCTTCGTATTAAAAGACGAGTATCGAGACCACCCACACTACAGTGAATATCCCAACACTCGGAGAGGAAGAAGTCTACACTCAATTCTCTCTCTTTAGTTCAATACAAAGAGAATCGATTTATTTATTGTAAGTGTTTTGAAAATGCACTCGGTACGGGGCCGAGGGTTTTTTAGGAGAAAAAGGTGTGGATGAAAACATCTTCGTATTGAAAGACGAGTGTCAAAACCACCCACACTACAGTGAGCATCTCAACACTCGGAGAGGAAGAAGTCTACACTCAATCCTCTCTCTTTAGTTCAATACAAAGTGAACTTTATCGTTTTGTTAAATATGGTGAGTTGGTTTAACCATTATTTGAGAAAATCCGCTTGACGTTGGGTCAAGGGTTTAATTGCTTAAAAAGGCTTGAGGTGAAGCGAATAAGGTCGATGGCGACGCACAAGGCAATCGGCTTACAAGGTCAAAAATGGCTCGATGAGAATCGAGAGTTTGTTTTCTTGAAAATAGTTTTTTAGAACCAAAGGTAAAAACAATGACCAACAATAAATATGCACAAAAACCATACCAAACACAACGGGTTAATCGGCTAAAAAAAACGAAACACTAAAAAAGCGGCACAAAGTGCCATCAAGGAGTTCGCTGTGCGAACTCCTTGAAAAAAAATTTTTTGAGGTAAAAAAGTCGTAAAAACGTGAAAATAGGGGTCTGACACGGGCGGCCGTGTTGTGTGACACGGGCGGCCGTGTTGTGTGACACGGGCGGCCGTGTTGTGTGACACGGCCCGTGTCACAGTTCCAGGAAAAAAGTGAGTTTTGAGGCAAACAGCGGCATGACACGGGTGGCCGTGTTGTGTGACACGGCCCATGTCACAAGGTCTGGACCAAAAACAAGTTAAAATCTCAAACAGAGGTACAACACGGGTGCCTGTGTTGTGAGCCCAGGGCATTTTGCACTTTGAAAAGCCACACAGAGATGCAACACGGCCGGCCGTGTCGTGTGACACGGCCCGTGTTGGGCTACCAGATGAAAAATCCAAACTTTTCTCTTGTTTTTTGCTTCTTTTTGTGGTTCTTTAAAATGGTTTCTTGGTCCCTTTTAGGACCTTACATGATATATACAGTACAACAACACACAAGAGAATAAATAAAATGAATATAAAAGCAAAAAGTAAAGGGAGAAAGGTTTGAAGAAATGGTTACCCAAGAGCTTTCTATTCTTCTTGCAAGTCCTCCTTGGTTCTGGTTGAATATGCTTCACCACTCCTCACCTTGTGTTATGAAGGTTTTGTTTCTCAATGATCCTCTTGGTTCTATCTCACCTTCTTCTTTTTCTGGTTTTTAGGGTTTTGTTTGCTCTCTCTATTTTTCTGGTTTTCTCCCTTACTCTTTGCTCTCAATATCTCTATCTCCAAAATGTGTTCATGATAGTGAATGATAGTGAATGTGTTATGAATCCAATCCTTTTGTTGACAGCCCTCCTTCCCTTCTCATCTCACTTTTCTGTCACCTTTTTCTGCTGTACCAAAGTAATAGCTCTTGCACACTTCTCCATTTTCAGAATTTCCATTCTTGGCAATATCTTTTACCACCTTTTGGTGCAGCCCCACTTTCCTTCCATTTCTAGTATGTTTTTTGTTGCATCTTCTGTTGTACCAAAAGCATAACTCTTGCACAACTTTCAATCTTCAAAGTTTCCATTTTTGGGAGTATTTATCACCTCTTTCTTGGTGCAGCCCCACATCTTTCCATTTCTAGGCCTGTTTTGCTGTATTTTTCTGCAGCATTCTACCTTGCCTTCCAACCTTGTACCCATTGGTTGGTTATGCTTGGTCATATTCATGTAGCTAACACCATTACCTTTTGGACAGAATTTTCAAATTCTAATTTTTGATGTGTAGATGTATCAACATAAGCTTATAGCCTTGGTTTTGTGACATAAAATGATTTTGTAATATGATACACATTGCCACTTCTTGCATGGGGTTATTTTGGATCATATTCAAATTGCTCATGGTTGAACATGCATGGTATTGATCTTGAAATATTCCAACATTGAATTAGCTCTTAAATATTTTTCTTGCATGTTTGTAAGCACAAGGAGGGTCATGTGGACTTGATGGAGCATGGGGGATACCATGGCATGAAGTTATTTAGAATCTTGAATTAAGACTAGAAATAGCTTAATTTCCTAAGCATTATCAAGAGTTTGTATTTTGTAACAAATGTGACATTCTTGCAAATGTCATGAAATTTCTCTTTGTAATATTATTGAATCTAGCCTTGAATTCATGAACCTTGAATTTGGAATGATGGGTCTCCCTTATGTCATTGAATTTGAAAGAAATGAAGAAATGAGTCAAGCCTTGAAAGAGGGCAAATTTTGGGGTGCAACAATATGGATAATGGCATTAACTGACACTGGCTCCTAAGTCGCATAGAGCTTTATCTACCACAAAATTTCCAATTACACAAGGTATGGAAAAACTACCTGGGTCTTTCAGCTTTGGAGGCATGTTGTTTTGAATAATAGCGCTACACTCAGCAGTAAGCCTAACAATTTCATTATCCTCAAGCTTTTTCTTGTTGGACATGATCTCTTTAACGAATCTGGCATATGAAGGCATTTGCGTAATGGCTTATGTGAATGGTATAGTGATATTAAGTTGTTTCAGAAGCTCTATGAATTTCTTAAATTGTCCTTCATTTTTAGACTTAGCAAGTCTTTGATGATAAGGTATATGAGGCTTGTATGTTGGCGGAGGCATATACGGTGTTTCTTTCTCTGCAGCCTCTCCGCTTTTGTCTTCCTTTTCATTATGGTTTGGTTCAATGTCTTTCTCAGTTCCTTTACCATATTTTTGGTACATGGCTAGATTTTGGAGTCTTGGGTCAACTGGTCCATCAAGTTCTGTTCCACTTTGCAGTGTGATAGCATTAGCATGACCTTTTGGGTTTGGTTGTGGTTGGCCAAGAAACATTCCAGTTGGGGCTGCTATCGTTGCCTGCTATTAGGCTACTTGAGAAACTTGAGTTTCTAACATTTTGTTATGGGTAGCCATATCATCAAGTTTAGTTGCCATTTGCTTCAACAATTCACTCGTGTACATGTTTTAGTTGGCGAACTATTTGATTTGTTAAGTTTGAGTTGTAAAGAAATTTTCTAATAACAACTCAACATTTGACTTTTTAGGTGCTTGAGGAGAAGCGTGGGCTCCTTTCTGATATCCTGAAGGAACAATAGGGGCTTGAGTTGGAGCAAACAAAGCATTGTTGCTCTTATAGAAAAAAAATTGGATGATTCCTCCAACCTGGATTGTAAGTGTTTGAGTACGGGTTTCCTTGGGTGTAATTTACTTGGTCGGTAGGAATACCAACCAATAAATGACATTCGGTGTTACCATATCTAGGGCTTCCATACAAATCATAATTCGGTGTCACAGCAGCCACGGTGGTTGCTAGAACTACAATCAAACTTTCAATCTTTTGAGTAAGCGCATCCACTTTAGCACTGACACAATCTAAACTGTTAACTTCGTACATTCTGTTCTTTGTAGCAGGTTTTTTTTGCATGAGTTCTCTCACCTCGCCATTGGAAGTGGTTTTGAGCCATGTTTTCAATTAATTGATAGGCGTCTTCGTATGGTTTTGTTGTACCCCGAAATTTGACCAACCTTTTCTTGGCTTATGTTTCATCTCATTTTAGCATTTTGCATTTGCATAGCATTGTTCTTAACAGTGGATCAAGAGTGATGTGCAACTCAAGAGAAGAGTCTCATTGGTTTCAAGCTCAAGCAAGGGTAATTATTCAGATCATCAAGTGTGTGCCATCATCATAAGGTTCTCAAAGCTCCTAAGAAGGAAAGATTGATGTGTGTTGGTTATCTCCAATCTTGGGGATCAACAGAGGATCATTAGAGGTTCATGAGGTCATTGTTTTGGATAGGATATGATTAAGAAGCACATTGAGTACCTTGGAGGTCATTGTGGAGCTTATCTGAGCATTCATTTCACCTGCAAAGAGGCATGGTCAAAGGAAATGGAATTAGGGTATCATCTGGTCAACTCAAAGTCAACTGTGGACTTGAAAGGTTTCCAAACTGGTCTTCAAGTCACACAGGCCATGGGAAGTCATTTTGAAGCATTTAAGATGTCATGACAGGATCAAATCAAGAGGAATCAAGAGTGGAAGAAGTTACTAAATTAGGGTTTCAGATGATTTCAGTGTAAAATCCCCTTCTTTAGTGCCCAACTTCAAGGCCATTTTCATCTATGTTGCAAGCTTAATCTCATTTCCATGAAAACATGAGACTTTTAGAGCGTGTTCTTAGATTTTTTTTAGTACGAGAACTCATCTATTGGGTTTGTACATCTCAAGTTATGATGCCAACAAGTTAGAGGTCTCAGATGAATAGAATTTTGGTCAACTAAAAGTCAACTCACTTCCAAGGCATTTTTGACCTAGAAGAAAGTTTCCCCTCAACTGTAGGTGAACATAAAAGTTGTTCCTCATGATCTTAGATTTCCAAAGAGTCCTAGAAGTCCTCTTTATCATGTGGGGAACTCAAGTTATGGTCTTAGCAATGCAAGGGTATTTTGGGAAATTTTCATTGTAGGTCATTTGTTTCAATGGTCATTTTCATGAACTTATGTACCTCAAATGCACTTCCAACCAACATGAAAATTGTTCCTACGGGCTTTATTTACACCATTGAACTCAAGATTAATTTGAATTATGAATTTATATGGCCATATGGGAAGATTTTCAAGTGAAAATTGGACTTTTTATCATGGTATGAGTTTGGTTCATTATAGGTCATCTTTCTCACTTATTTTGAATCACTTCACACCAAAATATGATCATGAGGGGTTTTCCACAAATTGAGCTAGTGCCAAATGCCATGACATGTAGCATTTTCAAGTTTCTTCACTAAGGAGTTTGCATTCCAAACTTGCAATGTGGATTAAATCAAAGGCCCAATTCAATTCAAACGGAAAGTACACCTCACACACTGAAGATTGATGAACTTATAAGGTGTGAAGCAAGCAAAGCACGTAGGCATGAGTGAGGTTTCTTTTTTGGGCATTTTTTTTCTCAAATTCACCAAACAGCCAACATGGGCCTGCATGGTGATCATAAGTCCATCATATATAAGCATTCTAGAGGGCCCTAATGCTCAGAAGTGATTTTTGGAGCTGGAGAGAGCATATTGAAATTCAAAATTTCCAAGGATTCTTCAAATTTGAATCTGAGATTTCACTCCAAATTAATTGAAATTGAAGCTTGCATCTTCTTCCTGGGAGAATTTGGAACGTGTTTGAAGCAAGAAAGCAGAAGTAGCATGCATTTGAAGAACCAACGGAGTACCTCCGTTCAGTAAGCTTCTCCTCCTTATTTCTCTCATTTTAGACACCTATTTAGGATCATGTTTGTTGCATCTGAAGCCCTACATTGAGTAGGCAATGTTTGACCCATTATTGTTCTTGTTTGAGCATGTTTTCAGATGGCATATTTAAACTTCAATCCTTCATTTCTCCTTGATCTTGAACATTCATGATGTTTGATCTATGGATTTGGAATCCTTGTAGCAAGATCTTTCATTTGGTACCATTTTTGTTCATTTCTGTGGAGGTTTTCCCCCTGAGCTCCGGTGAGCTCACCGGAGAAGACGACCGGATTCCTAGCTCCGGCGTCTGGTTCATCTCAGATCAGATCTGATGTGGCCTAGTTTGAACATTTGACTTGCATGCGTGTTTGGTTGTGATTGGCTTGACTTGGCTTATTTGGCACGTTGAAATCCAACTGGATTAATGAAACGGTGCGTTTCATGTTTTGAGTAGAGTCTAGGTCAGATGGGCTCAGATTGTTATTCGCGCCCCCCTCATTCTTAGCCCATTTGCCTTTTGCATGTTGCTTCAGTTGTTTTGGCTTTTGCTATTGCACCCCATGTTCATTTCTTTTCTTTTATTTTATTATTTCATCTTCTAATTTGATTTTCAATTATTAAATATAGCTCCAATTGTCCAAAAATTAAATAAAAATTGTTTTCCAATACCTCAAAACCTTATTTAATTTTTCATAATTTTTATTTCTGATTTCATTTTATTTTGCAATTTTATTTGAATTTTGCAATTGGAGATGTTCTTAATGTTCTTGTTTGATCATCAACATATGAACCACCATTTGACATCACCTATGAATGAGGTTTCTTCTCCATCTAGAGGATGGGTTGAGGTACCTTTGAGGCTGATTTTGGGTCCATGATTGATCATTTTTGTTTGACTTTGGTTTGACTTTTCTTGACCCTCGATAATAACTCAATAAGGTGGAGCACCCTAGTTGATCAAATAATTTGGTGATGCCTAAGATTGAGTTTGAATTTGAAACTTTGGTCTCTGTTTTTCATTGGACTTGGTTGATTTGTGTTTTTTATTTGGATGTTATTGAACATTTCTTCTATTTTTGGTGAAGCTTGCAAGTCAAGTCACCTTAGAGGAAGTTCATACAAACTAGTTTGACCTAGTTCCTTTGGAAAATGACTTTGATTGATCCCATATGCACCCTATGAGTCTTGATACTCATTCTTGACATGATTAAGGTGCTGGTCTTTCATGTTTAGGTCATACACTTGTGTAACTTGTGTTACAAGTTACTTTGAAGTTAAGGCATTCCACTTGATTTTAAGTGTTGATTATGAATTGAACTTTGTTTCTTTCTCTTGCCTTGACTTGTTGCTTGCTTGTGCATTGTTTCCATTCTTGTGGTGAGCCTTTTATCTTATGGTTTCACTTCTGCCCCTTTGGCTTGGGTCACCATTTGAGACAATTTGTC
Organism: Lathyrus sativus; assembly: GCA_963859935.3. Taxonomy (NCBI): domain Eukaryota; kingdom Viridiplantae; phylum Streptophyta; class Magnoliopsida; order Fabales; family Fabaceae; genus Lathyrus; species Lathyrus sativus. Next base: position 467,354,744 of record OZ012740.1, read on the forward strand.
ATTCATGTTCATGCTTTGAGTTTGTCTTGAATGGTGGATCACCTTTAGCACTTGTTTGCTACTTCTTTTTGCATGATCAATGTGTTGTGTTTGGTTGAGAAATTTTCCATGTGCTTGCTGCCCAATATCCTTTCTCCCATCTACACTTTGATCATGATCTTTGCTTGTGCATTGTTGTTTACCTTTTGGTGTAAGTGATCGATGCAGGAATGGTTGTAGGAGTTGTAACTTCTCCAATTTCATCTCACTTGTTCTTTGACTTGTTTAAGTCATTTTGCCTTATTCCTTTGTTTGTGTTGCATCATTTGAGCATTGTATATCATGTCTACCTTATTCCTTGACTTGTGTAAGTCAACTTCATCTCTTTCTTGCATTTTATTTGTGATTGATTTATCTTGTATTTTCTTGGTCCTTTGCCATGATCCCTTAGGATTCCTAGTCCCTCCATTTAGGATGGGAGAAGGAGAGACATTAAGGTTTCAATCCAAGCATGTAACATTAGGATAGTTTCTTCCCTCTTAATCTCAACCTTAGGAGCATATTGCATGATAACATTAGGGTTGTTAGTTTCCCCTTAGAGTTTGTGTCTTCTCTTCTCATATCTTAACACCTTAAGACACCTAATAAAGGATAATAAGTGTTGTACGCTACGAGCCTTAAGTACTTGGGAAATGATAGTTGAGGGGCTTCCTCTCAAATGTCTAGAGTGTTTAATGTATGCCCTTTGGGTGATATGCGACGCATTCGCTCTCAAGTCATAGTCTTTAGTGCAACATGAGTTACAAACTTAACTCAATTCACTTCTTCATAAAAAACACAAAACAAAACATCAAACCTTTTTATCCTTCGGGATTGTTTGGAAAATCATTTTCAGAAAGAGTGTGTTAACTCTTGGTTCTACCACAAACAGGTAACGCCTAAGTCTCCAATGGTCGAGCAGAAATACACCTATTTCTAGAACGAAGGTTTAACCCTACTCAGTTAAAACACTTGAACCAATATGTGGTCGTGTCAGCCCGAACTACGTTTGCTCTGATTTCTCGTACCAGACGAGGATACGTAGGCAGAAGACGATGATGTCTTGGCAAGCAACCTTCCTCACCTTCACCCGTAGTTTTCCGAACTACGTTGACTCTGACTTTCCCATTGCACGAGGGAATACGTAGGCATAGAGTGGTGATTCTCTATCGAGTCTATTTTCTTTTCTTTTGTCCCTGTGAGCTAGCCTTATAGATCAACACCCTTAGATTAGACAACAAGCATGGATCTCGTTGAGTACAACGGACATGAGGGGTGCTCATACCTTCCCCTTGCGTAACCGACTCCCGAACCCAAGATCTGGTTGCGATGACTTGTCTTTTCCCTTTTTCGTAGGTTTTCTCTGATCGTTTCCTTTCCCTCTCTTTGGGATAAATAACGAACGGTGGAGACTCTTATGTCTTTGTCGGGCCCTCTTTGCAGAAATGCGACAGGTTTGTCCATCAGAGTGCCGCCAGCTGCAACTTTCATATTCAACTTTGTATTTTATAGAAGACCATTATAGAAAGTATGTATTATTGATCATTGTTCAAGTCCATGGTGCGGGCAGATCCTCAGCATGTCCTTGTATCTTTCCCAAACATCAATAAGAGAGTCATTATCTTTCTACCTAAATCCATTTATTTGGGCTCTTAGTAGAGCAGTTTTGTTAAGCGGAAAATATTGGAGTAAGAAGACTTTCTTCAACTCGTTCCAAGTAGTGATGGAGTTGGATGATAGAGACTGTAGCCAAACTCTAGCTCTATCTCTTAAAGAGAAAGGAAAAAGATGTAGTCTTATGGCCTCGTTACTAACACCATTCGTTTTTACAGTGTCAACGTATTGTACAAACATAGATAAATAAATGTTTGAGTCATCTGCAGGACTCCCAGAAAATTGGTTCTGTTGAACGGCTTGTAACAGCGAAGGTTTCAACTCGAAATCATTTCGATTGATGGCAGGGTCAGTAATGTTGTTATGTGGTTCATCTTGCGATGGAACAATGTAATCCTTAAGAGGACGGTTTGGTGGATTCTCAGCCATGGGAATTCTTAATTCTGGATAAGGGATTTCAGGTTCAGGAAGATTATACTTAATTCATAATTCGTTGATTCGGCATCTTAGATTAATAAACCGTTCGATATCGTCAATTGGTTGCTCAAGCTTATCGCCTCGTGTGCGAGTGTTTGGCATACAATCAACGAAGTAGGAAAAAGGAAATTTTGATGCCTTAGTCTATACTGCGCAACAATGAAATCACAATATTGACTAAATTAATCCCTGAAAACAACGCCAAAAACTTGACCGCGCGACACTGACGTGTCTTTGAGATAATAACTGCAAGCATATAGTTGTTCACGTATTTTTAAAAAGGTTGTCAAACCCACAAGGACTAATAATTAAACTAATGTTATTTATTGTTGCAGTGCAAAGCTAAGACTTAAGGTAAAATGAATACGAACAGAAATAAAACACTAATTGCTAAAGGTTTGATAATAATGGTAAAACGATCCCAAAATATGGATTTTGTGTTCCTTAGGGACTTCTAGAATTTTGGTGCTAATTACGATTAAATCTAGTTTCGTAGAAAATATCGACTTAAAGACTCCATCTCACACTCTCGCACTATTGACAAGACCCACACTTACCAACCACAGGATTTTGCTCTCGCTCGCTGTTGTAACCCAAATTTTACCCTTAGATTCCTTGATCCTTGGCATAACATCTAGGTGAACCATTCCTGCTTTAGCTAACCCTCTTAACCAGTTTGCTTGTTTTGTTTTGGGAAGTTAGGTTACTGCTGGAAGTTCAGGAAGTCCTGAAAACTTTAGGTGCATCTCTTATCTCCTACAAGTTGTGCTAAATTATTATGGAAGCATCTACCCTCAGTATCATGGTCTTCAAGTCAACACGAGGTTTACTCTCCAAGATTTCTCAGAGGTTTCTCATCCACTGGTTTCAAATGAAATTTCGTGGCAAGTCTTGATTTGCAAATGGCATTATCTAAAAATTTGTAGAAGATTTCATCAAATCGGGAGGTTGTCACGAATTCATTAAAAGGATCACAGTTGATACTCGGAAATAATAAGTTTTAAATCAAGGACTTTTAAAATGATATTTGGCTGAAGGATTATTGAGCATGTTTAGTTTAAGATTCAAGTAATAGGGGGTTTGTTCAAGATCAAGTTATTTGATTTGTTCATGACAAGGTTATGATTTCCAATTCTAAAGCCACCTGGACAAGATTCAAATAAGAAAAAGGTTATTTGCTTCAAGATCTCAAGGCATTCAAAAGTCCCTTACAAACTCAATTCTTTCAAAATTTCCAATTCATGTTATAAAAGAGAATTTTGATTTACGAAGATTAAGTGGAAGCTTAGCTAATTCAGGATATTCAAATTAAAACTCAAGGTTCTAAAAGAGATTCACTTTTCATACTTTTTTGGGAACATACAAAAATTTGTTCAATTTCAACCATGAAGGAGTTCCTCATTCAAGTTACGAGTTTAAAGGACTTTTGCATTCAATCACTTTCTCATTCTTTTTACAAGTTTCAAATCGATTCATGGTATTTGATTCCAAGTTTAAGATTATATGTTTGTCTCAAGACCTACGCCAAGGTTACAACTTTGCGTGATTATGATTTAGAGAAGGCAAGTTCTAGTAAGTGCGAGTGTGCGAAATACTTCCCAAGCTCATGATGATTCCAAGATATATGGATTCATTACAAATTACAAAAAGTTCAAGATTTAGAAACTCATGTTATAAGTGGTGTTCCAAAGGAGACTTGCTTTATTCAAATTAAGGTCCAACGTACCATGAAATCCTAAGCTATTACAAAACTCAAAGTTGTTGTTCCAAGATTCAACATCACAAATTCATGCTTCAAGAGCTTAAATTTAAGTCCCAAAACTACGAGTCCCATTTCCATTCAAAATTCCAAGTCACATGCTTGCTTGAGTCCTTTTTTTCAAGTATAAGTTCAAAGAAGTCAAACACAAGCAAAAGAAAATAAACATGTAGATTATTGAGTGTTATAAGTGGTTGGCATTAAAAAAAAGAAATCTATGAATATTAATGTTCGTGGAAAACATGTGTTTGCATGAGTTATGAATAAAGCTACAGTAAGAAAAGGTTTTATTGCTTGCAAATAGAGGTTTCAACCCTTAACAAGTACATTTGGATAATTAATTACAACTTTCTAAAAAGGGGTGCATTCTATCTGGTCGCTAAGCTTGAGGGTTTGTATGAAATTGGCGGCTATAACTTCAAACCGGGATTGATAGCCAATTCACTATGGAGAAGATGGGTTGGAAATAACTTTATCACCAAGTTTGAAAGCACCACCAAGTTATTGAAATATTAAGTGTGCATCGATTGTTGGCATGAGCTGGATTTGGTCCTTATGCTAACGTGTTACCTACAACCTGAAACAAAGCATAAAACGCAATATCAGGAGAACAAATCAGTTGTAGTAAATCGCGGATAGTCATCATTACCAAATTCAAACATTGTTGGAAATTTTTGAATTATAGGATTGAGCACAATAAAACATGTTCCTGTGAAAAAGGGAAAGATGTTAATAACATTCAAGAGGAAGCAAATCAAATTTGTATTCTTTCCAAGATGAAAACCGACAGGATAATTTCTCACATTCAATACAAGATATGCATAAAAGTCTATATAAGAAGCATTGTAAATGGAGTTTCAAAGGAAGCCTAAACACAAAACACAGATTCACAGAACACACACATACGAAAACACACCATCCACAAAAAAATCATATAAACTCGAAAAGCCTAAGTCGCAAAAAAGAAAAAGTTAGAGAAAACTTATCTTCAAGTTGTGACGTCGCCGTTCTCACCGAACGTGAAATGACGTGCCGCTAGGAGAGGAGAATAAGATTTTAGGGTTTCATGTGAAACCCTTTCCCCCTTTCTTTATATTGCTCGGACCGGGTCGGGCCATCCAACCCCTTGAGCCGGCCTGGTTTCCTTTTTTTTCTGTCTTTTTATTTGGTTTTGTTGTCTGGGCCTGGTGCACCTAATTAATAAAAAAAACTAAAAAAAATAGAAAAATATCCATAAAAATATAAAAATAATTAATAAAATAATTAGAATTTAAGTTTTTTAATTAATATAGATTTTAATTTAATTCAATTTTAAAACAAAACTAATTAAAAACAATTAGAATTTCTTTAGGTCTCGACTTTTCACCTTTATTCATCAAGTTAATCAATTCACTAATCCGAATCTAACTGTTTTTCGATATTCCATTCGAACTTAACCCCTGACTATACTGATTTAATATGTTTACACATTTCATTACCTATTATGTATTAGTTATATTATCATTGCTTTAAATCTACTGCTACACTGCACGTTTCGAAGGAAAGGTACCCCTTTGACTGCCATGTTAGTTACCTTCACCCTATCTCTTATCCTAGCCTTAGGATCTGAGTCGTTGTACTCACGCTTAGCATCCAGCCGTGGACAACCTTACCCATATCCTAGCCCTAGGATCTGAGTCGCCGCACTCACACTTAGCATCCCGCCGTGGACATTCTTACCCTTTATCCTAGCCCTAGGATCTGAGTCGCCGCACTCGCACATAGCATCCCGCCGTGGACATTTTTACCCTTTATCCTAGCCTTAGGATCAGGAGTCGCCGCACTTCATGCAAGTCCCCGCCGTGGAATACTTACTCACCCTTATCAACTTAACTTTTCACCGTAGATTCGGAGTCGCCGCACTCCTTGTAAGTGTTTCCCTATGAACGCTTACATCCCCCTGGAACCTTGACCACAGTCAAGAAGTTCCTCTCTCCTCTTTGAGGGGAACTACGAACACTCTGATTTCTTGTTGAGAATACGTAGGCACAAGATGCGATATCTTGGCGAGCTCACTAACAACTAACTTCATGTTATCTTTTGCAACTTAGGATTGGAGTCCCCGTACTCTAGGTAGTCGTCCCTCCGTGGATATCTTTCACCTTCATCCTAGCCTTAGGATCGGAGTCGTCGTACTCCATGTAAGTTCCCTCCGTGGATACTTGCTTACCTCTTCAACCCTTTAGCATACCCTTAAACAGATAGATACCAAATAACACATTTTAAACAAGCGGTTCTTGTAGAGTACTACAAAAGTTTAGGATGCTAATACCTTCCCTAGGCTTAACCAACCTCCGTACCCTAGATCTCCCCGCATTGTGTTTACGATGCAAATTAGGTTTTTCTTTCTTTAACCTTTTCTTCGGATAAATTAAAGATCGGTTGTGAATCTAAGATTGTGATTTAAATTAATCAGTAATTTGATATCCTATTCTCACTGCAACAAAAAATGGCGACTTCACTGGGGAACAGTGATCTAACTTTCGAGGGTTACCCCTATATTGTTTATTTGTGCTTGCTATTTTGTCTATATTATCTATTTATATGACTGTACGTGATGGGGTTATATACTATTGTGAGATAAGTCCTACACCCGGACTTGAGTGCAATTATGATAGGAAGGTGATATATTCGACGAGGCTTATAAGGAGTGATTCCCGACCAAGCTGACTTGAGAATCTCCGCTCAGTTGAGGCCCTCTTGAAAATTAGTATTGTTGAGCGAGTATTCGTGAAGACAACTACTATTTTCGACCTAGGAGCCTGTGATACTGGGGACCGTAGTTACCCTAAACACAACTTTGGCCTTTCTTAGGACGTAGTGCGATGACTATGAGGGAGTAGTCCCGAAATAGTTGTTACGCGATACTACACTCAAAAGAGATTCTCTTGAGAATATTGTTAACCACTGAGTTATTCGGGAAATTGACAATATTCGAAAGATGGACTGATGACTTTGGGCACTGCTTAGAACCCTTGTTCTGCAGGTACAATTAACCCTTAGTACATACCTTTCGGGATGGGTAGACCATGGCTCCATGCTTATGACCCTCTAACTTAGGACTTTGTTTGCTTATGTGTGTTTGTGCATCCATTCAAGCATCATAGCATTCCTAGTTTAAGGAATTCAACTGTGAGTCCTTTGCAAATTCAAAAAAATCTAAATTTCAAAGTCTAAAACTTTTCCAGTTTTCCAAAAATATTTGTAACTTACCGTTGAAATCCTTGAAACCACTGTATTGCATTTCATTCTTGTTTTTGCATGTGCATTTTCCTTCCGTTTTTTATTTTTGGTTCTCTCGCCTTCCAGTTCTGTCACCCTGAGTCCTCTGCATCAGTACAACACCAGAGCTCGAGCTCATAAAAAGATGACGGAACAAAATCAAGAGCTTGATTGTGTCAGCAATGAATTAGAAGACCTTCGAGGAAGTGTGGGGCAGATTATGGAGATGCTTTAGGTTATACGTGCGATGATGGATACTCAGCCTGTTGTTGTTTCTGAGATTGCCAATACTGTTCTGGATCCTCAACCGTCTGTTACTACTACAAGTGTACCTCCATACAGTATTCCACCTAGTTTTGTGCCAACTCCTGTTGCGATTCCTATTGCTCAACCAGTTCAACAAGTTGTTCCTTTGGTTTTTGAAGCTCCTTAAGTGATTCCCACTTTTGCGCCAATTGCAGTTCATACTCATGCGCAACCTTACTTCAATGAACCGGTATATGATATCCCTGATATGAAGGAATATGAAGATGAACATCATGAAAAGCTCCAGGAGAATGTAGAAATTATCGACAAAAGATTGAGAATGATGGAAGGAGATCACATCTTTGGCGTTACTACCAGAGAAGTGTGTCTTGTATCTGGTCTGGTTATTCCTCCGAAGTTCAAAACTCCTAGCTTTGACCGTTATGAAGGAGCTACATGTCCGAAGAGTCACTTGATCATGTATTACACTAAAATGGCTGCTCGTGTTGAAAATGACAAATTGATGAAAGATTGTTTCCAGGACAGTTTGAAGGGTGCTTCATCAAAATGGTACTTAACTCTGGATCAATCTCGCATTAAGAGTTTCCAATATATGTCTGATGCCTTTATCAAACACTACAAATATAACATGGATCTGGCTCCTGATCGAAGACAACTGCTGAGTATGTCCCATAAGAGTTCTAAATCATTTAAGGAATATGCTCAGAGATGGAGAGAAATTGCTTCGCAAGTATAACCTCTTCTGACCGAAAAAGAGTTAGCTGACTAGTTTGCTGACATTGTTCGTCCTGAATTCTATGAAAGAATGGTTGATAGTGTGACTGCAAACTTCTCTGATATTGTTGTTGTGGGTGTAAAGGTAGAATTGGGTCTAAAAAGCGGAAAAATGTCAAGTACTGCTGGCAGTTCAAGTTCTAATAAAGACCATGCTAAAAAGCCTTCATTTAGCTCTCACAAGAAAAAAAAAGGTGAAACTAATGTTGTAACAGCAAGCAGACGAAGAAATCAACCTTGACAACATCAACAAAACTATGTTCAACAACAAGGTTACCCTGTTCAGTTTGCTCAACAACCATATGTAGCTGCTGTTACACCTGCTTTCAACCAACAAGTTCCTGCATATAAGCCTGTGCAACCGGCTCCTATTTATCAGCCTCCTGTCTATCAACAAACTCCTGGTTATCAGTCTGCACAAGCTCCATCAAATTATCAACGAGCGCCCACCTCTCCTGCCTATCAACAACCGAAGAATCAGGCACCTCGCCAGAATGTTCCTAACCGGAGACAGTACAAGTTGTGTCCTCCTATTCCGATGACTTATACCGAGTTGTACCCTTCATTTGTGCAACAAGGTTTGATAACTACAAGAGCTTTGGGTCCACCTCCAAATCTATTTCCATCTAATTACAACCCTGTCGCTCATTGTTTATTTCATGAGAGTGCACCTGACCATGATCTAGAAAGTTGTTATGCTCTCAAGCATCTTGTCAGAGAGTTAATGGAAAAGAAGATCCTGTCTTTTGATGATCCCCAGCCGAATGTTAAAAGCAATCCTCTGCCTACTCATGGGTCTGTTAATGCTATCGATGAAGTGTCTAACGAGAGCCTAATTCTTTATGTTTCTTAGATCAAGACTCCTCTTCGGGTTTTCCATTCAAAGTTATTTGAAGCCGGTTTAGTGATTGTTTTCCATGATGATTGTACAAGTTGTGATGTCAGTACCAAGGGTTGTATGTTGGTTCAAAATGATGTTCAAGATCTAATCAATGATGGTTCCTACAAGTGGTTAGTAAAGTGAAGAAGGATGAAGTTGTTGTGATTGAACCCGTCTTCAACTTGCCAGAACTAGGCGCTAAAGTTCCAGCATTCAACATGTCAAAATAAAGCTCTGCAGTACCTGTGTTCAATACATCAAAGTCATTTACTTATGCAGTCAATCAACCGAAGCCAGTAATCATTCAGAAGCCTAGTCCATTTCATTTCAATGACTTTAAAGTCTGCCTTGGAAATATGATGGGACCATGATTGACAAAGAATCTTAGAAGGTTATTCTGAGGGAAGACTTGAGGAATGCTAATGAAGACGTGACTAATATAGCTGGGGAAAATAAGATGACACAAAGTGGTCGTATTTATACTCCCCATTTCAATGAGGCTCCACCTAAAGAGACTGTTACCAGTGCGCCTGCCAAAGGGAAAGAAGTGGCTACAAATGGTGAAGATGTTGAGTTCTTAAGGATCATTAGAAAAAGTGATAACAAAGTCATCGATTAACTTCATCAGACTCCTTCCAAGATCTCAATGTTATCTTTGTTGATGAATTCACATGCTCATAGAACTGCTTTGCAAAAGTTGTTGGCTCAAGCTCATGTTGCCCAAGATATTACTACCGGCCAGTTTGACAGTGTGATCGCCAATATTATTGCCTACAACACTCTTATCTTTATCAACGAAGAGTTACCAAGGGAAGGTCAAAATCACAACCGTGCCTTACTTGTGTCAGTGAAAAGTCAGGAGGACAATTTATCAAGAGTACTTGTGGACACGGGTTCTTTTTTAAATGTTTTACCTAAGAGGGTTCTTACCAAATTGGCTTACAAAGAGACTGAAATGAAGTCTACTTCTTTAATAGTCAAAGCTTTTGATGGTTCCCGCAAAACTGTGATCGGAAAAGTGGAGCTACCGATCTTGATTGGTCCACATATTTTCAACATCACATTCCAAGTGTTGGACATAAATCCTAACTATAGTTGTTTACTTGGAAGGTCGTGGATCCATGTTGTCGGTGCTGTAACTTCAACATTGCATCAGAAGATGAAGTTTATGGTTGATGAGAAGCTAGTTATTGTACATGGTGAAAAGGATTTGATGGTAAGCAACCTGTCTTCTTTCCGTTACATAGAAGCCGACGAAGATGCCCCGGGAACTTCTTTTCAAGCACTCGAGATCACCAATGTTGTCCTGTTGGAAGTCAAAGAAATAGTGGGCAAGAGTAATCCATCTTTCATATCTCTCAAGAACACCATATCAACAATCGAAGGAGGCATTCCTGAAGGTTGGGGAGAAGTGACAGATATCAAGACCAAGATGAATCACCATGGATTGGGTTACAAACCAACTAATGATAGAGCTTCTACAACTACCAAAGGTCGTCCGAAGACAATCCAAGAAGTGTTTATCAGCGGAGGTTTCCAAGTCAATGCTATTGACGATAATAATGAGGATGAAGACTTGATCAACTTGGTATTCAAGTGCGATGCAGCTTTGAACAACTGGGAAGCAATAAAGATCCCTGTGATTTTTCCCGTGTCAAAGTAATTTAATGCTTTTACTTGTTGTTTTCAAAAAACTCCATAGATGTGCCCAAAGCTATTGGATTATTTTGTAGGGCCACCTTTTCACTTCCAAATTATTATCAATAAATGCATTTTGTTGAATTCTTGTTTGTTTCATTTACCATTTTTTCGCTTTTACATTTTTAAAGAAATTGGCAATCTTTTTCTAAACTACAAAAAGCATTTCTTTCTTGCATTCTCCTTTGTTGCATTTAATAAAATAAGTCATCCTGGACATGCAGAATAATCCCAAACCTTGTTGAATCCAATGACCCTGCTTTCACTTATGACTTTGATTCACCCATTTATCAAGCTGAAGATGAGGGTGAGGAAGATTTCGAAGTCCCCGATGAACTGGAAAGATTGGTTGAGTATGAGTACACTGAGCTTCAACTGCAAAAAGAGCAGGTAGATCTGCTAAAGCAAGAGTATTCAGACAATGCTACTAATCTTGACAAAAAGAATCTGAGAAGATTAGCACCCAAGTTCTTCCTCGGCAATGATGTGTTATACAAAAGAAATTGCGACATGGTTCTGCTTAGATGTGTTGACAGACGTGAAGCAGACATGTTACTTTCAAGAAATTCATGAAGGAACCTTTGGAACCCATGCCAACGGTTATGCAATGTCCATGAAGATTTTGAGAGTTGGATATTACTAGTTAACCATGGAATCTGATTGCATCCAATATGCCAGAAAATGCCATAAGTGCCAAATCTATGCTGATAAGGTGCACGTACCTCCAACGATGTTGAATGTTTTGTCATCACTGTGGCCTTTGTCAATGTGGGGCATTGACATGATTGGGGCAATTGAGCCTAAAGCTTCCAACGGTCACCGGTTCATCTTAGTTGATATTGTCTACTTCATAAAATGGGTAAAAGCTGCTTCTTATGCCAATGTGACCAAGCAAGTGGTTGCCTGCTTCGTCAAGAAAGAGATTATCCGCCGTTATGGAATTCCAAGCCGAATCATAACAGATAATGGGACCAACCTGAACAACAAGACCATGAAGGAGTTGTGCGAAAGTTTCAAGATTGCACATCACAATTCTTCTTCCTATCGTCCTAAAATGAATGGAGTTGTCGAAGCTGCGAACAAAAACATCAAGAAAATCCTGCAAAAGATGGTAAAGACTTACAAAGATTGGCATGAGATGCTACCCTTTGCTTTGCACAGATACAAAACTTCAGTGTGAACTTCAATAAGGGCAACCCCTTTCTCATTGGTGTATGGAATGGATGTCGTCCTCCCCGTCAAAGTGGTGTTACCTTCCTTACAAGTACTGATGGAAACCAAGCTTGATGAAGCAGAATAGGTTCAAGACAAATTTGACCGGCTGAACCTCATCGACGAGAAGCACATGACAGCAATGTGCCATGGTCAGTTATACCAGAAACGGATGAAAAGGGCCTTCAATAAGAAAGTTTGAATCCAAGAATTCCGTCAAGGATAACTTGTACTTAAGAAGATCTTGCCAGTTCATAAAGACATGCGTGGGAAATGGATGCCCAACTACGAAGGCTCATTTGTTGTGAAGACAGTCTTCTCTAGAGGATCGCTAATTCTCACGATAATGGATGGTGAAGAGCTTGCACATCCTGTGAACTCTGATGCAGTATGAAAATATTATGCCTAAAAGAATCCGCTAAGTCGAAAACCTGGAAAGGCGACTTAGGCAACAATGGGTATCCCGGTGGATCACAACCTATGAAGGAGATCCAGAAAAAAATTAGGGATGTAAAAAAATAATGGCTTGCTAAGCTGAAAACGTGAAAAGGCGGCTTAGGCAAAAATGAGCGTCCCGGTGGATTGAAAACCCGAAAGGGCGATCTACGCAAAAGTTAGGGACAAAGGCATTTCACTACATCAGATGACGCCGATCATCGCAGAATATCAGATCAAATCCAATCCAACCGCTCTTGCTAGAAGCAGGATTTTGGGTAGTCTTAGTTATTAGGGTCAGTAGAGGTCGTTGGATTCAATGTAACCTTTCCCTATTACCAATTTCAATTGTAATACTCCATGGAGCTTTTCCATTAGCAAGCTACCATTCTTCAATAAATTAAAACCTTTTGCTTATTCAATTTTTTGCAATTTATGCTATCTCTATTTTCATTTTTCTTATGCAAAATGTTATTTGTTAATAATAATTTTGGAAGTGAAAATTTTTCAAATGAGGTTTACTCTCCAAGATTTCTCAGAGGTTTCTCATCCACTGGTTTCAAATGAAATTCTGTGGCAAGTCTTGATTTGCAAATGGCGTTATCTAAAAATTCGTATAAGATTTCATTAAATCAGGAGGTTGTCATGAATTCATTAAAAGGATCACGGTTGATACTCGGAAATAATAAGTTTTAAATCAAGGACTTTTGAAATGATATCCGGCTGAAGGATTATTGAGCATGTTTAGTTTAAGATTCAAGTAATAAGGGTTTGTTCAAGATCAAGCTATTTGATTTGTTCATGACAAGGTTATGATTTCCAATTCTAAAGCCACGTGGACAAGATTCAAATAAGAAAAAGGTTAAGTTTTGCTTCAAGATCCCAAGGCATTCAAAAGTCCCTTGCAAACTTTATTCTTTCAAAATTTTCTAATTCATGTCATCAAAGAGAATTTTTATTTATGAAGATTGAGTGGAAGTTTAGTTAATTCAAGACATTCAAACTTAAAACTCAAGTTTCTAAAAGAGATTCACTTTTCATATTTTTTTGGGAACATACAAGAATTTGTTCAATTTCAACCATGAAGGAGTTCCTCATTCAAGTTACGAGTTTAAAAGACTTTTGCATTCAATTGCTTTCTCATTCTTTTTACAAGTTTCAAATCGATTCATGGTACTTGATTCCAAGTTTAAGATTATATGTTTGTCTCAAGACCCACGCCAAGGTTATAACTTTGCGTGATTATGATTTAGAGAAGGCAAGTTCTAGTAAGTGCGAGTGTGCGAAATACTTCCCAAGCTCATGATGATTCCAAGATATATGGATTCATTACAAATTACAAAAAGTTCAAGATTTAGAAACTCATGTTATAAGTGGTGCTCCAAAGGAGACTTGCTTTATTCAAATTGAGGTCCAACGTGCCATGAAATCCTAAGCTATTACAAAACTCAAAGTTGTTGTTCCAAGATTCAACATCACAAATCCATGCTTCAAGAGCTTAAATTTAAGTCCCAAAACTACGAGTCTCATTTCCATTCAAAATTCCAAGTCGCATGCTTACTTGAGTCCTTTTCTTCAAGTATAAGTTCAAAGAAGTCAAACACAAGCAGAAGAAAATAAACATGTAGATTATTGAGTGTTATAAGTGGTTGGCATTGAAAAAAAGAAATCTGTGAATATTAATGTTCGTGGAAAACATGTGTTTGCATGAGCTATGAATAAAGCTACAGTAAGAAAAGGTTCTATTGCTTGCAAAAAGAGGGTTCAACCCTTAACAAGTACATTTGGATAATTAATTACAACTTTCTAAAAAGGGGTGCATTCTATCCGGTCGGTAAGCTTGAGGGTTTGTATGAAATTGGTAGCTTTAACTTCAAACAGAGATAGATAGCCAATTCGCTATGGAGAAGATGGATTAAAAGTAACTTTATCCCCAAGTTTGAAAGCACCATCAAATTATTGAAAGATTAGGTGTGCATAGATTGTTGACATGAGTTGGACTTGGTCCTTATGATAATGTGTTACCTACAACTTGAAACAAGGCACAAAATGCAATATTAGGAGAACAAATCAGTGGTAATAAATCGCGGATAGTCATCATTACCAAATTCAAACATTGTTGGAAAGTTTTGAATTACAGGATTGAGCACAATAAAACATGTTCCTTTGAAAAAGGGAAAGATGTTAGTAGCATTCAAGAGGAAGCAAATCAAATTTGTATTTTTTCCAAGATGAAAACCGACAGGATAATTTCTCACATTCAATACAAGATATGCATACAAGTTTATATAAGAAGCATTACAAAGGGAGTTTCAGAGGAACCCTAAACACAAAACACAGATTCACAGAACACACACATACGAAAACACACCATCCACAGAAAAATCACATAAACTCGAAAACCCTAAGTTGCAAAAAAGAAAAAGTTAGAGAAAACTTATCTTCAAGTTGTGACGTCGTCGTTCTCATCGAACGAGGAATCATCGCGGTCCTCATAGCTCATAGTCGTAATCATCGTCTTCTTTGCTTTTTCTGACATTTTTTTAAGCTTTTGTTTTTTGTTAAGGTTTGTTTCAGAATGGAGGTGAGAGGGAGATCGCGGTGGAGAATGAAAGAAAGACGGAAAGAAGAATGAACGGCGGGAAAGAGAAGAAAGAGGAAGAAAAAGAAAGTGAGAGAAGGAAGAGATCGTGAAACGAAGAAGAAGATGGAAACATAAATGGAGAAGAGGATCGGAGAGTGAGGAGAAGAGAAATTAAAGTGAAAAAGAAATAGAAGGACGGAGGACGGAAGGAAAGAAAGAGTGAGAGAACGGACGAAGAGTGGAGAAAGAAAGAAGGAGCAATGACGCGCCGCTGGGAGAGGAGAATAAGATTTTAGGTGTGAAACCCTTTCCCCCTTTCATTATGTTGCTCGGACCGGGTCGGGCCATCCAACCCCTTGACCCAGCCTGGTTTCCTTTTTTTTCCTGTCTTTTTATTTGGTTTTGTTGTCTGGGCCTGGCCCACCTAATTAATAAAAAAACTATAAAAAAAAAAGAAAAATATACATAAAAACCAATCAAAATATAAAAATAGAATAATAAAATAATTAGAATTTAAGTTTTTTAATTAATTTAGATTTTAATTTAATTCAATTTTAAACCAAAAATAATTAAAAACAATTAGAATTTCTTTAGGTCTCGACTTTTCACCTTTATTCATCAAGTTAATCAATTCACTAATCTGAATCTAACTGTTTTTCGATATTCCATTCGAACTTAACCCCTGACTATACTGATTTAACATGTTTACACATTTCATTACATATTCTGTATCAGTCATATTATCATTGCTTTAAATCTACTGCTACACCTGCACGTTTCGAAGGAAATGTACCCCTTTGACTGCCATGTTACTTACCTTCACCCTATCCCTTATCCTAGATTTAGGATCTGAGTCGCCGTACTCACGCTTAGCATCCCGCCATGGATAATCCTTATCCTTATCCTAGCCCTAGGATCTAAGTCGCTGCACTCACACTTAGCGTTCCGCCATGGACATTCTTACCCTTTATCCTAGCCATAGGATCTGAGTCACCGCACTCACACTTAGCGTCCCGCCGTGGACATTTTTACCCTTTATCCTAGCCTTAGGATCAGGAGTTACCGCACTCCATGTAAGTCCCCACTGTGGAATACTTACTCACCCTTATCAACTTAACTTTTTAACGTAGATTCGGAGTCGCCGCATTCCTTGTAAGTGCTTCCCTATGAACGCTTACATCCCCCTGGAACCTTGACCACAGTCAAGAAGTTCCTCTCTCCTTTTTTAGGGGAACTACGAACGCTCTGATTTATCATTGAGAATATATAGGCACAAGATGCGATATCTTGGCGAGCTCACTAACAACTAACTTCCTGTTGCAACCTAGGATTGAAGTCGTCGTACTCCAGGTAGTCGTCCCGCCGTGGATATCTTTCACCTTCATCCTAGCCTTAGGATCAGAGTCGCCGTACTCCATGTAAGTTCCCGCCGTGGATACTTGCTTACCTCTTCAACCCTTTAGCATACCCTTAAACAGATAGATACAAAATATCACATTTTAAACAAGAGGTTCCTGTAGAGTACTACAGAAGTTTAGGATGCTAATACCTTCCCTAGGCTTAACCAACCCTCGTACCCTAGATCTCCCCGCATTGTGTTTACGATGCAAATTAGGTTTTTCTTTCTTTAACCTTTCCTTCGGATAAATCAAAGACCGGTTGTGAATCTAAGATTGTGATTCAAATTAATCAATAATTTGATATTCTATTCTCACTGCAACACTCGCCCGTTTGAATTAAAAAGCATATTTTGAAAGTCAATAAGATCCTAAACGATGCCTAAAATGCTCTCGCTGTTATTAGGATCGTTGCCTAGTTTCAACTATCTGGTTCATTCCTCACACTCTCGCACTATCGGCCTGAACCTTAGTTTGCTTTTCACTCTTGTGTCAAAACAATATATCATACAACTGGAAACTACAACCAAAATAACCTATAATCATAATTCTGCACCTATGATTTTCTACTGAGTCCCTTCGATAACGACGGTCCTCATACTCCAGACTCAATCAAGTTTAGCAAGACATTACTTCAAATAAAAACAACATAAACACAATGTTTGAATTTAAAGGCAGCATGTTAACAAGAAGAATAATGCAATCACAATAAATAAATCAGAGCGATAAAAACCTGTAAAGTAAAAATAAAAGCAATACTTGAAGAAAACAAAAAATCTTCTATTAATTCCGGCAAGATTGTTGATTCGATCAAAGAGAATAAAAATATAATAAGTGTGACAATCCCTCGATGTGAGTTATTGCCACTTTATAAGTGATTTTCTGCCTAGAAACTATGTTAACAACGCTTCCACATAACTTGGAACCTTTGGAAACTTCCCCATAGGGCCTATATATAGAGGAATCTCCCTAAGAAACTGCTTTGGTCATGTCAGAAAAATGGAGGAAGAGCAGTTGCTCAAAAACTGCTCGAAAACTACCTCTGTTGCAGAACTTCCATCTGCGTCCTAATGGCGAACGCCATTTGGGCAATGGTGTTTCATTAATTGACGTGGCATGGGCTTGCAATGGCTAACACCATATCAGCAAAAAAAGGCAGAATCATCACTTTTTGCTGCTCCTTTTTCTGATTTGCTTCTGAATCCACAACAGATGAAGCTGACAATTGCAAAACATACAAAAATAAAGTAAAAGTGATAAAACATAATAAAATACGGACGAAACATGTATGTAATGGGCCTAAAAACATGATATGATTCCTTGTTATCACATGACAATGTATAAGAGAAAAAGAGAATCAACAAAAGTAATCAAGAAAACACAATTTTGGCATGCTCGTCTAAGTTATCCTAGAAAACTCAAAGCGATCTCGCTTAGCAAGCTAAAGGCAAGGCCACGAAAAACCCATTTCTCTAGTATGAACAGCTAGCCAACAACACACAGTCAAATTAAACATTTCCAACATGTAAAAACATCTCACAACCATACAATAATAAGCAGCATACTAAAAGCAAAACAACTTTCTCATGAACATGCAATCTAAAGTTTCTAAAGAAAAATCTAAAAAATTTAAGGCTTAACCTAAACAGTTCACAATAATCAATGGTCTTTTTTCAAGAATCTATCACAAGTCAAATGTCCTACTCAAGCATGCATTTCACAACAATAAACAAAAAACCTAGAGTTTCAGTTTCTAATTAAAGTCCACAACAAAACCTAACCACAAAATATGCAGTAAAGAAAATTGAAAAGGATAAAGAACCTGGACTTGATCAAGTATAGAATGAGATTTGGAACTTTGAAAATCTTCTTCTCTTGGTACGGTTGTGAATAGAGTGAGAATGTGAGAGTGTTTGGTTTTGTGTTAGATAATGTAAGTGAAAAAAGTGAAGGGAAATGAAGAGGAACAAATAACTTACACCTCTAATCATAAAAATAAGGGTGGGTCACTCACCACGAGCCCCATGGTAAAAAAAACAATTTAAACCAAAATTTTGTGGTAAATAAAATTCAAATCCATCATTATTTGAGTAGGTTGATCCATAATTATCAAACTCGCGAGTAGACTCGTAAACTCGTACGAGTTTATAAGTCTAGTGCCACACCCTAAATTTTGATACCTAGATTCCATCATCATTCTAGGAGCATCAAGCATGAGTTACCTAACCTTAACCTTTTTTTTCAAGTTGATCTTTGTCAAGATGCAGATGAGTTATAGTTTTACACTATCAAAATGAAGGAACCTATGGATTGATCAGTCAAAGTTTTGGATTGATCTTCTAAAAATTAAGTCTTAATATCATCAAGAGACTCATATCTTGCTAAGAACAATTGCTATTTGAGGTTGTTACCAAAAGAATAGGAGTAGTGAAGTGTAAAACCCTGATTAGGGCTTCTAGTGGAAAAAGTCAACTGAAGTTTGACTTTTGCCTTAAATGGGTTTCCAAAGCTTGAATCATGGTTCATGGTATTCCTATGACTTATTGAAGTCCCCTCAAGAATTTTGAAAGGCTCAAAGAACCCAAAACACTGAGGATCGATCTTGAAGATTTCAACTGTTCGGTTCGTTTGTTTGGAAAGTCAACTCTTTAACTTTTAGGTTTTTGACCCCAAATTGAAGCAAGCAAGTATTACAACATAATTTTATGCCTAACTAGTGAGTTTGGTGAATATTTAGTCAAGGATTGATATATAACTTGCAAACCAAGAAACTAGGGTTCATGAAAAGCCCTAATTTTAAGCCAACTTGAAATGATCAAAACTTTCTAACCACACATCCAAATGGTGTGGTTCAAAGCTTGTTGGAAAGATAGTGAGGATCCCTACAAAAGTTTCCTATAGGGTTGAGGTCCAAAAATGCATAGATTTTTAGTTTTAAGCTCATCAAGTTGTGAAGAAATTCAACACTTAGAAAATTTTCATGTTTCTTGACTTGTAAGTCAACTTTTGCGACAAACTTCAAGATGATTTTTGACATAGTTCCCTTTGTAATTTGAACTTGTGTAAAACATGAATGTTGTATATCATGTTTGGGGCTTTTTAAAAAGTACAAAATAATTTTCTCAACCTTTATGGTTAGGGAGAATCGAAGAAGGCAAGTTGGGCATTTTTCATGTCACAAAACCAAGTTCAGCACTTGCGTTTTCTTGCATAAACCATCCAAACCTCTTCTAATCCCTTTCTTAACTTATTCTTTGATTCTTATGGACTTAATTGAGGATATTAGAATGCATATCCACGAGTAAAACTTAGATTTTTGATTAATTGAATTGTTTAATCATGCAAGTGGATGCAAGTGGTATGAGAGAGAAACTTTTTTGCAAGTTCTGTCACGACTCAGCAACCACATCATCTTTTCCCTCCCTTTTACATAAATACCACTATTTGAAGGCTAAAGGTGATGGTCAAACTCATAGAGAGGTGGCTAAAACTCAGAAGAAATATATCAAGTTGATCTTGCACATTTTGCCTCCAAAAAGGGCAAAGTTGGCAAGATGAGCCAATCTGCCCATACCACTTGATTTCCAAGCTTGCTTATAAATAGAGCATCCTTATCACATCTAAAATACACCTGATTCATCTAGAAACCAAGTAAAATCTCTCCCATTCCATATATCACAACCTTCTTGCAAGCATTGGAGGTAACTTCCTTGTGAAGCAAAATCTGTTTTGCACAAACTCTTCCAAAACCTCATACAACCATCAAACACCTCTACCAACACTTAAAAAACATCATATATGATGTATTTAAGGTGTTCAAACACTCACTCCCACCATAAAGCTTCTCACTCAAAAAGTCAACCACCAATCCACAAAAGATTGACTTTTCTGCATTTACAAAGCCAAGACATTATCCAGACCACTTCTAATCATTCTAACACTTCTAAAACCTTCTATAAAACATCCCTAAGCTATTCAAAACTTGCTTGCTCAACTATAACTTCATTTGGTTAAAGTTCCATTTTGGCATTTTCTCATTTTTGTAAGAAGAGGAGCATAATTTATTTCAGTTTATCCCTTTGGGCTCCAAGTATTCAGAAAGCTTCAAAGAGGTTCAAGGAAGCAATCCAAATCATTGAAACATATCTATGGAAGCTTGTTAGGATTTTCAAGTTTTGAATTCAAGAGGTAAGTGCTCAAACTGAAACTCATTGAATCATGCCATATCTTGATGTACCTTGAACATAAAACTTGTTTGTCATGATATTGTGGATGTGTTCACTCATTTGTTTGCTGCTATTCTTGTTTGAATAAGCCTACACTATTGAAATTGCAAGTTTTATGTCATTTTCATATCACTATCCGGTTTTGAATTGGAGGAACTTTTAGCAGAAACTAATGGCACCATCATGATCCTTGTGAAATTCTGAGTGATTTTGTTTTTTGAATCATTGCATTTCAGGTAGAATTGAGTGAGATATGGTAGTTCTTGCATCTGGTCCAATTGGAGGTTTGTGACCAGCCATGGTGCGTATTTTCTAGGCCTCAGGTCATTTGTAGCCTTATCTATTTATGAATGAGGGTGATACAATGGATGTATCACCACCTCAGTGGTTTACCATGCGCTTTCTATACTCTGCTTGCCTTGCTAGTCCTAGGTTCGACCCTGCGGATCAACCTTTTTACTTCATTTGTGATATTTTGATGTTTTACTATGTATTATGTTTGATCCACTTGATTTTCACACGCGTGTGTTGGCTGAGTGGGTAAGGTTTTGACCTTTGAGCCCTAGTGTGTGGGTTCAAACCCCATAGGATGCTTTTCCTCTCTTTTTACCATTAATCTTCATGATTTTCTTTGTAAATTGATTTTTATCATTTTAATGCCACTCTTTTTAAAAAATTCTCCTTATATGTCTAGTTTCAATGTGTGAAGAAAAAACTCAAAAATTGTTATTTTTGAAACACTTTGATTCATTTGAAAGACATGACCTTTATAGGGTTTTTTTTACTTGTTTTCATGAGTTTCCTTGACTTAGTACTTGATTTCTCTTGCATGATTGATCGTTTATGAATCACTTATTGGATGTTTAACATGTTTATATGTTTGAAAACATTTGGTTCTTTGCTTTACCATGCTTGCTTTTGCCTTTGTAAAGATACAAACATGAAAACAATGCATTGAAACTTTTTGTTAATTTGTGGCATGTTCCTTGATGTTGTAACTTATTGAACATGATCCCTTAACCTCATATTACTTATTTATGTGTCTTGTTAGAACCATAACATTTTTAGGTTTTATTCTTACCTTGGTTGTTACCATGAATCTTATTCATCTTTCCCCTTGTGAAGTTTGAATCCATGCTTGAATTGTTATCACTCTTCCTGCTTACCCATGTTTGATTGTCATCAATATGCTTACCCAAGTTAAACTCACGTTGTAACTTGTATGCACGAGTTTTGCTTTATTTACCATTGATGAACTTGTTTTTGTTACACATGTTTCATGCTTGCTCTTGTTGGGATGTTACCTTCATAATCTTTGAATATTATCATGATAGAGCTTTCTTGGTTGTTACCATGCTCTTTATATCTTCATCATGTTTAAATGAATGTTTATGTGTGCCTTAAACTTTTTAAAGTTTCTTTCCCCAAGTGATGGAACTTGTTAGTTCTCGTCCACTTTGCCTTGTTATTCCCACATTCCAAAGGAAAGTCTCCCTATTCACTTCACAGTCATAGATAGCTCATTACCCTTCCCCTTGACTTGGTTAAGTCATTAGGTCCTTTAACTTAGTTAAGTTAGAACCTAGATCCATTAGACTTTGCCTTAAGTCTAAAGACCTACCCCTTGTTAGGAGTATCCTTCAATTAGAACTTTAAGATAAAGTTGTTAACTCTATGTGAGGATCATTGTCATGATTACTTGCTCCCCTTTTGGCTTTTGTAAAAGTTAATCCCTATGAATGTTTAACTTAGATCTAGAGAGTTTTGTTTAAACTTTGCACATACATTGTTATGTTTGTTCCCCTTGGAGTCTTGAGATAGTCAAGTATTCCTCAAACTTAGTGAGGAGAACTACGGTTGCTCTGATTCCATCCTAGTAAGGATACATAGGCATAAGATGTGATGTCTTTGTGAGCAAACTTAGAACTATCTTTAGGTATTTACCTAGAACTTTACCTTCACCTTAATCCTAATAACCCTAGCAAACAACTGAGATAACCTAGCACACACATAAAAGGTTCCTATAGGGTACTACAGATGTCTAGGATGTGAAATACCTACCCTAGGCATAACCAACCCCCGATCCCCAAATCTTTAGCATTATTGTTACATCGTGTAAAAGGTCTTTTTCGTTCTTTAACCTTTCCTTTGGATATATCAAAGCTCGGTGGTGAATTTTAATGAATTAAGATTCAAGTTAATCAATAGCTTGACATCCAATTCTCACCACAACATCTAGAAATCGAAAACGAGTAGACTTGCGCATATAATCATTTTTGATAGACTCGCATAAACTTGTATATACTCGTGAGTATATGGCGAGTTTACGAGTCTATAATTATTTTTTTGTATTTTTTTTAAACCCCAAAAAGGCCCAAATTCCCCAAAAGATTTTATTTTTATTTTTAAAAACCTTTTTTTTTGCTTGTACGAGAATTAGAAAGCCTTCCTCCTAGTCTCTTGTTTCAGCAAAGTTTCTTCCTCCTTTCATCCCTTCATAGACGATGTGTGTTTATTACCTCTCTTGCTTTATTCGTGTTTTTGTAAATTAATCATTTGCTGTGTAATTTTTTCTAATATGTTTCACTTGGATGTTTCTCTTGTACATTCTCTTATGTAAAGATGATGAATGGATAATTGAAGATCCTAATGAGGAAAATATGCAAACTGAAGTTAATGTTGAGTAACATGATGTTATAATTAACAATGTTGTGGAAGTTGATGTTGTTGTTAATAATGTTGTGCAAAGTGGTGGTGGAAATGTTGAATTAGGTGGGAGTGAAACTTCAAGCAATCCAACTTCAGTTAATGATGAAGAAGGTGTTTCATCCAGGGTAAAATTTGATGATGATACTCAAGATACCGATGAAGATGATGGTGATGATTTCACTGAAGTTTTGTATGTTTAAAGCCATTAACATATCTGTTTTACGATTTTTTTTTGCTTTATATAGTAGTCAATTGAGAAGAAATTTGTACTATACACACTTTGATATTTTGTTTGTTTTATTACTGAGTTTTTTTGTTAAGAAATTTATTATGGAGTATGGAATTTAAATTTTGATGTTAATTGGTATTCTATTATATATATTTGTATCATATATGGGGCATTTACAAGTTTAAAAATACATGTGTGTATCATGCATGTATCACATATAGGTTTTTAAAAGTTATTTTTAAATATCCATGGACTCGTACGAGTTTGCGAGTCGAGTCTACAGACCCTTTACGAGTCTGAGTAGACTCGTGAGTTTGAAAACCTTGGGTTGATCAAGATACCATTCTTTTGCTTTTTCTATCCAATAATGGGGGAATAGTCTCTTGAACACTTGCTCCTCTTCCGCTTTTGGAGCTTCAACTGCATCGACGATCTCATAGAACTTTATAAGGTGTGCGTAAGGATCTTCATAATCAAGCCCTATGAAGGGATTTGCATACAATAGTTGAAGTATCTCGGTCTTCATATTCGAGTGTCTTCTATTGTTTGCATTTCTAGCAAACTGAGCATTCTTCCTTTGAGTATTTGTACATGGTTCTTTTGCGGGAGGTGGAGGTAGAGGTGAATCCGCCATGGTTGGAGTAAAAGTGGGAGTTGTTAATGGAGTACTAATAAAAGTTCCTTCATGTTATCTTCTTTCCTTAGCTAGTTGTCTTCTTCGTTTGGTCTCTTTATTAAGATTATGCACAATTCTGTCAATCTCAGGATAAAAAAGAAGTTGATTTGTGGGTACACTTCCTCGCGTAAACAGATATCCGAAAAGCTAACCAAGCAAATTAAATAACACAAGGAATAGAAAATAAGATAAGAGCTAATAATATAAAACTTAAAACATGATAAATTATTGGAATGCTTGCAATATCATAACAACAATCCCCGACAACATCGCCATTTTGTTGAAAGCATATTAGGTGGGTGTTAGTTTTATCGTCTCCACATGGATTGAAGTGATATCATCTCTGTTCTATAGTTTATAAAGTCTTAAGTGAATGTTTTAAAATGGTTTTATTTGGTATCATTAACATTCGCAAGAGTTTTATAGCAAAGAGTAAAGTTTGGAAAGATGTTTGTTTTAAGACATATTAAAAATATATTTCATCAACCTATTATGCATGTATTCGATTAATCAAGCATGTGAACTTCCTATATAATCAACATAACCACGTATCGCCCATCTATATCCCTTATTTATAAGACGATATTGTGGTTTTTATCGTATTATTTAATCGATGATGTCTCAACCTATTAAACAATACAAATAACATTCATGATCCAATACAAAGTGAATATCAAATTCCATTTCCATGTCTAGACTTGGTCTTTGATAGATAATAACTTGAGATCAAGACTTAAAAGAAGTATCTCACAAACGTTTAAACCACAAATATTCAATAGAACCAAAAGTTATCATCTACATTGATTAAAAAGTTATTCACATACAAAAGATCAAAGGAAATACATAAAAGTTAAGGAAGATTACATATACTCTTGATACACAAGATTTGGCTACGCATAACCATGGTAGCTTGCTTCACAAGAAATGGAAGGACATGAATGTGCATTTAAGTTGAAGAATCGACAAAGGATGCGAATCCAACTCCAATTTAATGAAGATCACCTTTTTATTATAAATATGAAGTTTTTAGAGTTTTTTTATGTCTTAGGAAATGTTAAGAGAAAAGAATATGATCCAAAAAGTGACAAAAATGTTCATAAGTATCTTTCCAAATCTGTGTAGTTGAAGCTAGCGGGATTATACCTGAGTGAATCGCACACTGAAAGATACAATAGAGTCGCCACCGAACTTCATTTAGTCTCAAAGGACAGGGAAAATATCGATAAAATCCAAGGGAAGAGAAACAGGAAAGGGGGTCAGTTATGTGAAAGGAAGGTACTAGCACCTTAAGCATCTGTTGTACCCGACGAGAACCATTTCGCTTGCTTATAGACTTGGATGGGTTATTTATCTAAAGGCTTCTATCTAAAAAGGAAAGAAAAAAGAGAAAAAGAAAGAGAAAGAAAGAAAGGAAAGTGCTCATGGAGGATTGGGGCCCTCGTGCCTACGTACCCTCACAGTGCAATGAGGAAGTCAGAGCTTCGCAGTTCAAGGAACCAAGGAAAAGAAAAGGGAATCTGGGTGGACCAGAGAGATAGAAGAATGAAAGAAGACGGAGGAAGTTGGCTCGCCAAGATTTTTCAATCTTGTGACTATGTACCCTCATAGTGCAATGAGGAAATCAGAGCCTACGTAGTTCAAGGAACTAACACTAAGAAAGAAAACAAAGACGATGTCAAAGCCAAGAGCTAAACGAGAAAGCAAGACCCAAAAGGAATGATGTTAAAACCAAGAAAAAGGCAAAGGAAAACTCTACTGAGGAAAGGAGAAGCAAGGCAAGAACTTTGTCGGGAAATGCATAAGAAAAGAGATGAGTCCACTGGGGAGAAAACGAAAGAATAGCGACGTGGCCGGGAAAAAAAAGGAGCAAAGGACAAGAATTAAAATAGAGGTAAGATTCACGGGCGATTCGGTGCATTAAATGGTAAGCAATGATCAACCGAATAAAGATAAGAGTAAAACTTTGTGGGGAGAGCAAAAAGGGTTGGTGTCAACAGACGGACTGCGACGAACCAAGAGAAAGAGATTATTGAACCAAAAAGATGTGTTTGACTCTTGGGGGAAACCAGTATATTAACTGATAAGTAGTGGTTAATTGGAAGAAGAAAGGAGCTGGTTTTAACCGATAAACGGTGATTAGCCAAGAGACGGATGTGGAACCAAGCAAAGGTTGTGACCCAAAGAACGGGTGTGGAACCAAGCGAAGGTTGTGACCTAAAGGATGGTACATTGACTGAACAAAAAGCACTTGACCAATGGAAAGGGTATTCAAACCGAATAGAGGTTACTAACCCAAAGCTGATAGTATTTGAACCAAAGAAAGGTTGCTAACTGCAGGGGGTTTAGGGCTTAACAGACGAATTGTGATTAACCGAAAAGAATGAGTGATTAACCAAAAGAAGGTGATTAACTAAAAAGAAACTCAATATTTTAACAAATGGACTGTGGTTAATTGAGAAAAAGGGTGATTGGTTCAAACAGGAAGACTGTGATTGACCAAAAGGCGGGTGATTAACCAAGAGAAGGTGACTAACCCAAAGAAAAGCCGGTTTTAACGGGCAGACTGTGATCATCCAAAGATTGGGTGATTAGCCGGAAGAAGGCGATTAACCCAAAGAAAGCTCAGTATTAACAGACATACTGTAATCAACTGAGGCAAAGATGACTGGTGTTTAACTGACAGGCAGTGATTAACTAAACAAGAGGGAGGGAGAACCAAGAGAAGGTTGAGAACTCTGATGGGGATTAGGTTTTAACAGGAAGCATGTGTTAACCAAAGAAGAAAGATTGATTTCGCTGGGGAATAAGAGAATTAGGTTTTAAACCAAAGGACGGTTGATCAGCCAAGGAAATGAGTGATTACAAAACTCTGGGGGAACCAGTAATCCTCAAGAGAAAAGAGTGTTGAATTGAAAGGTGAGAGTTGCTTCCAAAGGGGAGATAAGGGTGCAAGTGATCAAGGATCGACTCGAACGGAGAAACAGGGATACCATAGTAAGGAGATAAAGGAGACTATTCCAGACACATGGTCATTCGTCCCTTACCTAAAATGCTCAGAATGAGTGTAGGAATTCTCCACTCTCATTCCTTCTCTAACACCAAAGTACGGTATAAGAAACGAACGAACAACATAACAATGCAAGTTTGTACAATGCTCCAATGCATTGCGTATCTTCAACTCCACAGGGGAAAAGAGAAGACACAACTCTAGATGATCCACCGGAGAAGAAAACAAGAAGGATCAACTAATCGAAACGAAGCTTCGATTAATCAATTAAAAGGGGATGATGCTAACAGTTTTCCAAATGGATGAAAAATTGTTGAAGCAAAGGATGAATTATTGATTGTATAAGATTAAGTTCATTTCAATAAGGAACAAACTTAATGTAAACATGAATAAAAGTGTAAAACAGTGCCATGTTTGATTAGTATGCATCACGAATCATGTAGCATGTGATCAAAGAATGTGCAAGAATGGTCATGATCATACAATATCAAAAATGTAAATAATTGAGAATCGATAAATTGCACATTGAAAGGTTGCATGTATGCCTCAACCAAAAGGTGAACATCTCATAAAACATCCACAAATACCAAGCATATCAAGCCATGGAAGTTACATGAGGAAAGTATGACAAACAAGCTTGAAAATAGGCTAAAATGACATTTTGTCACTATGGTAACCGATTACCACATGTAGGTAATTGGTTACCTGCTTAAAAAATGCAAAATCACATGAAAATTATGCAGCGTAACCGATTATCACATATAGGTAACCGGTTACCACTATAACAGTGGCAGAAACAACTTTTGAAAAAGCACTTTTAGCAACCAAAACACTTATCCAATCATCCACATGCCATGATTAACATTTGAGCACGAAAGATGAAGTTCACAATCACTTAGGAATCAATTAAACATCAATTGAAAGAATTAAACATGAAGATCAAAGATCAAACAATCACATGATCAATCAACACTGAAAAACGATCGAACTACATTGTAACCGCGCGAAAGTGATCAAAACAGTAAATCAAGTGCGAATTACCAACCTACAAGGCTGAGGATTGCCTTGGTGATTGTTGCTATTGATATGTGATGATAAATAAGCAAAGAAAACCAGAGAATTCCAAGCTTGAGATCAAATTGTAGCGAAATCGATAAAAACATGATAAATGCTCTGAATACCTATTTGCACTAAGGAAGCTTGAGATGATTACTTGAATTGGAGAAGAATCTACTGTAAATCTAGAAATCCGAGTAGGAATATGGTGGAATAAGGTTTAGCTCAAGAGAATAACAATTTTGATGTGAAGATTGTTACACTCTAATGGTGGAAATTGAGCTTTTGTGAGGGTTTTTGGGAGAGGATGAAGATGAATGTGACAATGTTGTGGAAAATTCAGAGAGAATGTGAGAGAATTGAGAGTGAAGAATGTGGAGATTGAGAAGATGATTGAGAACTGTTCCATCCCCCTGGTGAAATGGTGGTGATTTGCTTATATAGAGTTTTGCTTCGGAGTCACTAGGTTTGGAGTGAGCTTTGGATGTAGCCTTGGAACTAGCCTTGGAGTTAGTTAGTCTCAACTCATTGAGTTGGAGGTTAACTCAATTAGTTAGGTAGTTGACTCAGTAACCATGCCAGTGCAAACTTGAATCTAAGGGCTCACATGCTTGAGAATGAAGTAACATGGTGGCCTTAATCATAATTGATGTATTGGAGCAAATGCCTTGAAGTGTCTTGAAAGGTTTTGAAGTGTCTAGAGATGTCTAGAATGTTCCACATAATGCTAGAACCAAGTAGACCCTCAAAATGGTATAGTGAAAGTGGTTGTCACAAAAAATGCAACAAAAACTGCATTTTTGCACAGGGTAACCAATTACCCTAAAGTGGTAACCGGTTATCATAGACAAAATTTGCATATTTTGCTTGCAAAATGGTGTTGTGGCCACGGTTTCGACTTTCGACCATTTGCTTTTATTAATAGACAACCTTCATTTTGTGCTTCTTTTGGTGATGTGATATCTTTGAGAGGATGTGATTAATCGGGCTTAGAAAACCTGAATATTTCTACAACAAAAATCATAGAGAAAAAGTGTGAATGCGTTTGCCAATGATGCGACTGCACGTGCTTATGCACAAGGCAAAATGGGTGGTCAAATTTCGGGTTACGACAGCTGCCTCTATTTAATCTTCTTACTTCTGAATATTCGAATTGCGTCAGCTTTTCGATTATTCGAGGTAGAAGGAGATTAAATAAAAGAGTAGCTCGAAAGATTTGGCCGACAATGACTGATGGGGGAAAAAGGTAAAGATTTGCTTAAGAGCAAGGTTTGGCTGAGATCTGCAGGGGAGATAACTCAGTCAAAGAGAAGTATGTTATGATGTTCAATATGATTCTTGATATCATGCTATACAGCGAAAAAGGTTAAGATGTGGTTTCTCCGACGAATAGAGACTGTAGCAAAATGAACTCGACATCTTCAACTAGGGAACTCGATGATGTTGTTGGGGAAAGAGCTTAGAAATTCCAGACTTCCAAACTATTACCAACACTGCCGCTGGAGAGAAAGGAACTTTCTAACCAAAGCTGACCCTGGCTGGAGAATGAAGGAATCATGGATGTTCTTCAACTAACTAATTCTTCATGGGAAAGAATAAAGTCACGATGATCAAAATGACACACCATCACCGTTGGGGGATGACAACCTTGATCTGCTGGGGTGTTGTAAGAAATTCTGCTTCTATTGGGGAAAAGCAAACAAGTCTCCGTTTGGGGAATATGGTTCTCCTGAGGAAATGAAAGACAAATCCTTCTCCAAAACCAAAATGATGCCTGTTGGTGAAATTTTGGCTCCGTTGGGGAGAGGAAAGATACACAAACCTTCCAAAGAACCAAACTGGTACTTGCTGGGGAAAAGGAACACATTTATCATTCCTAACCAATCATGATATGTTTATCCGAGATCAAGCTCAAAAAGGAAAACTACCAATCTTACTTCGATAATTTCCGGTAAAGCATATAATGCACAATGTTTTCCTAGTTGATTTTAGCTTTTATGTTTCTCAACGCTTTATAGCATTATGTGATCACAAATAATTGTTCAATTTGCAAACAAAATACTGAAAAGAGACAAATGAGAAATTAAAGGATGAAAAATTTATTGAATGTAAAAAGCTTTTGTACATAAGATATGTACAAGGATGTAAAATCCTTGATGAGGAAATTTACAATAAAATTGAAAAACAAAGTAAATAGCAATGGGAAATTTGACTTTGCATTGATTACAACATTGGTTACCATCCTTTGCAAGTCCTGGTTCCAACACTGTATGTTAGTTGATGATGATTTGACTGATCATTTACTATCTGAGGTCTAGCCATGACGAAGATAGGCTCAAGTATTCACAGTCAAATGCCTTTATCCCTAATTTTTGCCTGGACATTTCTATTTTTTTTCGTCCACCGGGATACCCGTTTTTGCCTAAGTCACCCTTTTGGGTTTTCAACTTAGTGGGCTATTATTGTTTTTTTTTTGCTTTGTCCCTAACTTTTGCATGGACATTTTTTTTTGGTCCATCGGGACGCCTATTTTTGCCTAGATTTCCCTTGCGAATGCCAATCTAGCGGGTTTTTATTCATTATTTTTTTCAGGCACAATATTTTTTTACTGTATCGGAGTTCACGGGATGTGGCAACTCCTCCCCATCCATGATGGTGAGGATCAGGGCTCTACCTGAGAAGGCTTTCTTGACAATGAAAGGTCCTTCATAATTGGGAGTCCACTTTCCGCGTGGATCCAAATGAACAGGAGAGTACCTCTTGAGCACGAGTTCGCCTACTTGGAACGTTGAGGGAGAACATTCTTGTCAAAAGCTCGCTTGAGACGTCTTTGATACAATTGACAGTGGAAAATGGATGTCAGGCGCTTCTCTTCGATGATATTCAGTTGGTTATATCTGGATTGAATCCATTTAGCTTCATCAAGATCTGCTTCCATGATGACCCTAAGAGAAGGAATTTCGACTTCGACGGGTAGAACAACCTCCATGCCATATAAAAGCGAATACGGAGTTGCCCTAGTGGAAGTATGAACTGAAGTTCTGTAGCCATGTAGTGCAAATGGAAGCATTTCATGACAGTCCTTGTAAGTCTTGACCATTTTCTGGACAATCCTTTTGATGTTTTTTTGCTGCTTCGACGGTGCCATTCATCTTGAGCCGATATGGTGAAGTGTTGTGGTGCTCGATCTTAAATTCTTGACACAACTCTTGCATCATCTTGTTGTTCAGATTGCTTGCATTATCAGTGATAATGTTGCTAGAAATACCATAGCGACAAATTATCTCTTTCTTGATAAATCTGGCAACCACTTGGCGTGTAACATTTTCATAAGAAGCAGCTTCAACCCACTTGGTGAAATAATCGATAGCAACTAGAATGAAGCAATGACCGTTAGAAGCTTTCAGCTCTATCATGCCAATCATATCTATACCCCGCATAGAGAAGGGCCAAGGAGAAGCCAGAACATTCAATGGAGTTGGTGGCACATGGATCTTGTCACCGTAGATTTGGCACTTGTGACATCTTTTGGCAAAGTTATAATAATCTCCTCCATTATTGTCTAATAATACCCAGCTTGAAGGATCTTTTTAGTCATAGCATGAGCTTTGGCATGTACACCCTCACAACCTTCATGTATGGACCTTATGATTGTGTCTGCTTTGTGTCTATCCATGCATATGAGCAACACAGAATCATAATTCCTCTTGTACAGTACACCACCACTAAAGAAGAACTTGGCGCACAACCGTCTGAGAGCTTTCTTATCACTGATAGTGATACCTTTGAGATATTCTTGTTTTTCCAGATATCTTTTTATGTCGTAGAACCAAGGCTTATCATCAAACTCGTCCTCGATCACTAGATAGTATGCTGATTCGTTCAAATGATCAATGCAGATAGATGGAGCTTCGTTCTTCCACTTGACTTCGAACATGAATGACAGGGTGGAAAGAGCATCAGGTAGTTGAATTTCTTCCCTATGAATATGATGAAAAGAGATCTCATCAAAGTAAGAAATCAATTTCGCGATGTGTTTCTGGTACGGAACCAGCTTGGAATCCTAAGTTACAAAGTTCCCTCTGACTTGGCCAATCACTAGGGCAGAATCTCCGTAGACCTCAAGAATCTTGATTCTCGTGTCAATTGCTGCTTCAATATCGTAGGTACATGCTTCGTACTCAACCATATTGTTGGTGCATTCAAAGCATAATCTGGCGGTGAAGGGAATATGAAAACCTGTCGGAGAGATGAGGATAACACTAATTCCACGACCTTTAGCATTGGCAGCACCATCGAACACAAGCATCCATCGCGCCCCCGGTTCTTATACTATATTAGGGTCTGAAGTCTCATAATCTCTGATGAACAGGATATCCTCATCGGGAAATTCAAACTTCATCTGTTGATATCCTTCCACAGGCTGATGAGCAAGGTAGTCAGACAAGACGCTCCCTTTTATTGCTTTCTGGGTAACATGTTGGATATCATACTCAGTCAGCAGCATTTGCCACCGAGCAATTCGTCCAGAGACAACATGCTTTTCAAAAATGTACTTTATTGGATCCATCTTGGATATCAATAAAGTAGTATGGAAAATCATGTATTGTCTCAAGCGTCAAGCGGCCCAAGTCAGAGCACAACAAGTTTTCTCCAATAGTGAGTATCTGGTCTCACAATCATTGAACTTCTTGCTCAGATAGTAAATTGCATGTTCTTTTATTCCAGTGTCGTCATGCTGACTTAATACACATCCCATTGATTCATCAAGAACAGTGAGATACATGATTAAAGGCCTACCAGGAACCAGAGGTACTAAGATCGGTGGTTCTTGCAAATATTTTTTTATCTTATCAAAAGCTTCTTGATAATCATTGTTCAATTCAACCGATTGATTTTTTCTTAGTAATTTGAAAATTGGTTCGCAGGTAGCCGTCAGATGAGAAATGAATCCGGAAATGTAATTAAGTCGACCTAGAAAGCCACAAACTTTTTTTTCTATTTTGGGAGGCAGCATGTCTTAAATTGCCCGTGCCTTGTCAGGATCAGCTTCGATGCCTTTCTGACTTACAATAAAACCCAACAGTTTTCCAGATCAAACTCCAAAGGTGCACTTTGTCGGATTCAACCATAGTCTAAACTTTCAGAGTCTGTCAAACAGCTTCTTCAGATGGTCCAAATGATCATATTCAGTTCTGGATTTGGAAATCATATCGTCAATATAAACCTCAATCTCTTTATGAATCATGTCGTGAAAGAGGGTTGTCATGGCCCGTTGGTATGTTTCCCCTGCGTTTTTCAAACCAAATGGCATGACTTTGTAGCAATATGTATTATGTACCCCAAGGCGTGATGAAAGTAGTCTTCTCCATATCGGCTGGGGACATCTTGATTTGATTATATCCTGAGAAACTGTCCATGAAAGAAAAGACAAAGAACTGTGTCGTGTTGTCTACCAAAACATCAATATGAGGCAGAGGGAAATCATCTTTCGGGCTCGCCTTATTGAGATCTTAATAGTCCACACGCATTCAGACCTTCCCATCTTTCTTTGGAACCAGGACGATGTTGGCAATCCATTCAAGATACTCGGAAGTGGCTTGGAACCCAGCGTCAAACTGCTTCTTTACCTCTTCTCCGATTTTAAGTGCCATGTCGAGTCTGGTCCTTTTGAGCTTCTGCTTGACAAGAGGACAATCAGGCCTGAGTGGCAAGTGATGTTCAACAATGTTGGTATCCAACCCAGGCATATCTTGATAAGATCGGGCGAAAATATCAACATACTCTTTCAATAGCTTGACCAACTCAGAATGTACATGCTTAGCTAGGGATGCCTCAATCTTGACTTCTCTTCTGACATCATCAGTACCAAGATTGATAACTTCCACTGGCTCTTTGTGTAGCTGAATCCCTTTCTGCTCGTACTCAAGGAGCCTTGATAGTTCAGCCGGTAACTCACAATTTTCCTCACCATCTTCTTCGGCTTGGTTAACTGGAATCCCATAATTACAACAGATGTTTTCCAAGTTGTTACCAATGCAATTATTTGTTCTGCATGTTTATGAATTATGTTTAAAATGAAGCTATTTGAAAAGTGAAAAATAAAAGAAACTTTTTCCTTTTATTTATTTGTGAAAAACAAAGTAAAGAAAGAAATAAGAGCATGATTTGAATAAAAACATTTATTTATTGATCACATAATGTTTCAAAAGCGTGAGGCCCTTACAAGCTATCTACTCATCTTAGGCGAATACGAGGGAACAGGAAAACAAAATGAATTACATGTTTGCGGGAAAAACCACAGGAATCACGGTAGATATCCAGTTGTTGAGCTTGAAACCCGGTGGACATTTGCGTACAAATCTTATACTTCGGCTTCTAGGACCTGCATCGTTAATGGCTGACACAATATCCCTCTCTTGGAATCCAGCGCTTGCAAACTTGATTAAGTTGAATTTTTGATGACTACGCAAACTAGCTTGCTGATCAGGATGGTAGCCCAGTCCAAAACGATCATGCTTTTCAACCACATTCAGGATTTCCCCTCAGCCAGGCAAGACACCTCTCTTAATGGTCTCTTTAGCGCTCTTGACAAACGACATGGCCGTTTTTAGTAGTCTACCAGAATTGACAGAAGTATAGCTAACATCTTCAAATTCGAGACATTGCAACAGCACTTCAGTTATGCCTTCCTCAGTCTCGACATATCGGAAGGATGATAACTCACTTACTAGAAAATCTTCTTCACCATAAATGATAACCATCTGATCTCCAAACATGAATTTCAACTTCTGATGTAACATGGATATAACTGCCCCTGCGGCATGGATCCAAGGTCCACCCAATAAACAATTGTATGCAAGATTGATATCCATCACTTGGAAAGTAATGGTAAACAAATACGACCCAACTTTAATGGGTAAATGCACTTCGCCAATGACTTGCCTTCGAGAACCGTCAAATGCTATAACGATCAAAGCGCTTGGTCTCATTTTGCTCCCCTCTACCAATAGTTAACTCAATGTACCCTTAGGCATCACATTGAGAGAAGAACTGGTATCCGCAAGAACATGAGATAGCAAAGAGTCCATATAAGTCACTGAGATGAGCAAGGCTTTATTATGGGTAGTACCTTCAGGAGGCAACTCTGACTCGTTGAAACCCAAGTACCGACTAGTAGTTATATTCGCGACAACATCGTCAAATTATTCTACTAGAATATCGTGTATCACATAAGCGGTGTTCAAAACTTTCAACAAAGTTGATCTTTGTGCTGGTGAGCTCATGAGAAAATATAAGATATATATCCTTGACGGAGTTTGCCCTAGCTGCTCCACAATCTTAAAGTCGCTCTTCTTGATCAACTTGAGGAGCTCTTGATCATCCATGACTTCTTTGTTTTTGGTGACATCCGTAGACGGAGTGAATGGAACTGATGTTGTAGTTGATTCCCCTTGTTGTACAACAAGGGTTGTTGAAGTAGATTTCTCCTTAGGAGGAACAACATTTGGAATTTGCATTGGCTTAAATACGTCCTTCAGAGCAAGAACTCAGCCGCTGCGAGTCATCCCTCTAGTGGCGGTTACGTTCATAAATTTCGATTCTGAGAACTGGATTTTCGACCCCCAGAGAATACGGTGGGATCGTACTTCAAAGGAACCTCCTTCGGATTTTTATACGGGAATGGCTTAGCAACCCAGAGAGTGATAGGATGAATCTTCTTTTTAGGAGTTTCCACTAGAACCTTCCTATATACGATCATGAATGTCTCGATAGTAGCTATCTCTTCCACATACTTGGCTCTAGAAAACTGAACTACACCTTGGTTCATCAAGATCTGAATGCAACCTTTCAACCTTAGGCGGTGATTAGGATTATCGTCGCAGATCTGGCATTTCCCGTGCAGACCTTTTAATAACCCTTGTTCTTTCAACTTCTTGATCATAACAGTCATTGGAGTTTTCACTTTGTCGACATCTCTAATCAACTCATCCCTTTGATTTTTCTCAATCATATTAACCGCGCGTCCACCATGAGTAGGCAAGGGATTAGTTTGTATATTAGGATGCTCCTCAGAAAATGTCAGGATTTTCTGATCAACAAGCACATGAACTTTGGCCTTGAGAACAATACAATCTTCAGTAGCATGTCCTATGTACCCAGCATGGTAAGCACATGACGCATTCGGGTTATGCTTTGAGCCAAAAGGAGGAATTGGAGGTGCAATCTCTCTGGGGACTATTGCCCCTTGTTGAATCAAATGAGGAAACAACTCTGTATAAGGCACAAGAATTCTGTCAAAATTCACCCGCTTAAGGTTGTTCTGATTGTTGTTATTCTGTTTATTTTGATGCTGATTTATGTTGTTTTACTGAGATTGCTGATGTTGAGGTTGATTTTGATTCTGAGAATTCTAAACTTATTGTTGATATTGATACAACAGTTGTTGATACTGAGCAGCAACAACATAAGGATACAGATAATACGGCATGGGAGCCACGAGAACTTGATACTAAGGAGATGCCTTCGCCATCACAGCATTCGCTTCACTTTCCTTTTTCCTTGAATGACTTCTCTGAGGTTTCTTGGTTGGTTGTTGAACAACGGAACCAACAATTCTACCAATCTTCAACCTGTTCTTAATCCTTTCACCAATAGTCACAATATCAACAAAATTTGTCAAAGAATTGCCCACCATTTATCATAGTATAACCCTTGCAAAGTGCCCGTGAAAATGTCAACTAACTCATTGTCAGAAAGAGCAAGTCGTATCCGAGAAGCCATCTCTCGCCATCTTTGTACATATTCCTTGAATGTTTCAATTGAAC
The DNA here is from genome assembly GCA_963859935.3 of Lathyrus sativus. Taxonomy (NCBI): domain Eukaryota; kingdom Viridiplantae; phylum Streptophyta; class Magnoliopsida; order Fabales; family Fabaceae; genus Lathyrus; species Lathyrus sativus. The sequence goes on from OZ012740.1 coordinate 467,391,851, forward strand.
GCCGAGACTGATTCTGCAACTGCAATCTAGTAGGAGCTAGATCAAGATTATATTTGTACTTTTTTAAGAATGCCTCTGATAGGTCTCTCCACGAGCGAATCTTGCTACATTCTAAACCCCATATACCAATCTAAAGAAGCTCCAGACAGGCTATCTTGGAAACAATGCACCAGCAGTTCATCATTGTCAATATAGGACATCATCTTCCTATAGTACATGGTCACGTGACTGCGAGGACAACTCAATCCCTTGTACTTTGGCAGTTCAGGAATATTGAATTTCTGCGGCAGTACAACATTGGGAACCAGGCACAAGTCTTTGGCTTCCATGCCAAAAGCAGAATATCCTTCAATCGCACGGATTGTCCCATCCAACAACTTATACTCAATAGGCCTGTTATGATCAGTAGGTCTGATAAGAGCCTGAGGATTTGGAAGCTGTGATGTAGCTGGAGCAGGTATCTATGGGGAAGCAAACTGAGACAGATACACCAACCCAGAATTTACCATCTGACCAGCATTCTGACCCATTTGAAAACCATATGGATAACCGATAGGAAGTATCGCAACAACAGAAGATGCCCCAGGGTAGGGCATGGCATGAATATTCTGAACCATAATTTGAGCAGGATGAGACAAAACCGGAACATGAATATGAGGGGCCCTATACACATGCTCGTCTTCTTCAGGAGTTTCAACATCAGTAGACACAGGAGTCTGGCGAACCTGCGTCTGAGGAATCTCGTGATCATTATGATTCACCACAGGAGGTGGAATCGGAATAGGCATGCCCCAAGGATAAGCATCAAAATTTCCATTAGGCATGGGCACCATAAAAGGTTGATACGGAACAAAAGCACTACCACTGGCAATTTGAGGAGTGAAATTTGGAGGCATTTCCCACGGGAAAGCAACAGGCATTCTATTCAAACCAGGTTGAACAGAAGGTAGATTGACAGAAGGCTGAACAACAGTCTCAACTAGCGCTTCGATAATAGCTGGAGAAGAAGCAACGACATGAGTATGGATCACCATAGGAGTGACGAATTAGCATCAGTAGCAGTTGCACCAACAAAAATAGTAGCGACAATGTCCTTCTAAGCACAAAGGAAGTCCATAATAACGTCCATGTTAGTCTGAAATTGATCCATCCGACCTTGAAATTGAGCCAAAAATGTTAATGGTTTTGATGAATATGCAAAAATGTTAATGGTTATGATGAAATGGCATGCCACACACAAATCACAAAACCCAGCATAAATCCGAACAATCAAATCTGCACAATTCGAATATTTGCGTAATTCTGTGTCAGTGCAAAAATCTGACGTGTGTGAGAATAAAAGGTATGAAGAGTCTTAGTTTCCTGTAAAAAAAACCATATCCCTCTCATAGGTGTGATCTAGACACAACAAGGTGGTCCCTAGAAAGGTCGGCCAAACCATATGACTCAAATGAAAACCTCCCGCCGTAGCGAATTCTCGTAGGACAGAAGTATTCTCAAGCGAATCACGATCTGGGATGTGGCTCTCGTGACAACCCAACTCGCAAAATGTAGGCATCATGACTATCCACGTTCTAGCCTATGTGTATGCTCAGGCCCGATGATAGGACTTATCTCTCCAATAATATCTATGCATCCCAACAACAACAGAATATAGCATATATCCAGAATATGCAGCATATGAATATTTAAAGCAGTAAAGAAATGCAGTAAATAACATAAAAATAAAGTGAGTAAATTATAAAGATAAACACCGAAGCAAGCAAAACTAGGCGAGACCCCAACTTGCAAGCGCGAGGACTCCCCGGCAGAGTCTCCAGCTGAAGCTGGGAAATTCGAACTAGCCAGGAAACAAACAAAGCAAGGAGAGACTTCAACCTGCAAGAGCAATGACTCCCTAGCAGAGCCGCCAGCTAAAGCTAGTGGGATTATACCTGAGTGAATCGTACACTCAAAGATACAACAGAGTCGCCATCGAAATTTATTTAGTCCCAAAGGACATGGAAAATATCGATAAAACCCAAGGGAAGAGAAACAGGAAAGAGGGTCAGTTATGCGAAAGAAAGGTACTAGCACCTTAAGCATCCATCATACCCGACGAGAAAAATTTTGCTTGCTTCTAGGATTGGATGGGTTATCTATCTAAAGGCTTCTAGCTAAAAAGGAAAGAAAAGAGAGAGAAAGAAAGAGAAAGAAAGAAAGGAAAGTGCTCGCGAAGGATCGGGGCCCTCGTGCTTACATACCCTCATAGTGCAATGAGGAAGTCAGAGCTCCGTAGTTCAAGGAACCAAGGAAAAGAAAAGGGAATCTGGGCGGACCAGAGAGACAGAAGAATGGAAGAAGACGAAGGAAGGTGGCTCTCCAAGATTTCACGATCTTGTGCCTACGTACCGTCATAGTGCAACGAGGAAATCAGAGCCTATGTAGTTCGGGGAACTAGCGCTGAGAAAGAAAACAAAGACGACGTCAAAGCCATGAGCTAAAAAAGAAAGCAAGACCCGACTGGGGAATGCAAAAGGAATGATGTCAAAACTAAGAAAAAGGCATAGGAAAACTCTGCTGAGGAAAGGAGAAGCAAGGCAAGAACTCTGCCTGGGGAATGCAGAAGAAAAGAGATGACTCCACTGGGGAGAAAACGAAAGAATGGCGACGTGGCCGGGGGAAAAAAGGAGTAAAGGATAAGAATTAAAATAGAGGTAAAATCCATGGGGGATTTGGTGCATTAACTGATAAGCAGTGATTAACCGAATAAAGATAAGAGTAAAACTTTGTGGGGAGAGCAAAAAAGGTTGGTGTCAATAGACGGATTGCGATGAACCAAGAGAAAGAGAGTACTAAAACAAAGGGAGGTGTTTGACTTTAAGGGGAAATTGGTATATTAACTGATAAATAGTGGTTAACCGGAAGAAGAAAGGAGCTGGTTTTAACCAATAAACGGTGATCATCCAAGAGACGGGTGTGGAACCAAGCAAAGGTTGTGAACCAAAGAACGGGTGTGGAACCAAGAAAAGGTTGTGACCTAAAGGATGGTACATTGATTGAACAAACAACACTTGACCTAAGGAAAGAGTATTCAAATTGAATAAAGGTTACTAACCCAAAGCTGACAGTATTTTAACCAAAGAAAGGTTGCTAACTATAGGGGATTCGGTGCTTAACAGACGAACAGACTGTGCTAACCGAAAAGAATGAGTGATTAACCAAAAGAAGGTGATTAACTCAAAAGAAACTCAGTATTTTAACAAACGGACTGTGGTTAATTGAGAAAAAGGGTGATTGGTTCAAACAGGCGGATTGTGATTGACCAAGAGGCGGGTGATTAACCAAGAGAAGGTGATTAACCCAAAGAAAAGTTGATTTTAACGGGCAGATCGTGATCATCCAAAGATTGAGTGATTAACCGAAAGAAGGCGATTAACCCAAAGAAAGCTCAGTATTAATAGACATAATGTGATCAACTGAGGCAAAGATGACTGGAGTTTAACTGACAGGCAGTGATCAACCAAACAAGAGGGAGGGAGAACCAAGAGAAGGTTGAGAACTCTGATAAGGATTAGGTTTTAACAGGAAGCATGTGTTAACCGAAGAAGAAAGATTGATTTCGCTGGGGAATAAGAGAATTAGGTTTTAAACCAAAGGACGGTTGATCAACCAAGGAAATGAGTGATTACAAAACTCTAGGGGAACCAATAATGAGTTGGCCTCAAGAGAAAAGAGTGTTGAATTGAAAGGTGAGAGTTGCTTCTAAAAGGGACATAAGGGTGCAAGTGATCAAGGATCGACTCAAATGGAGAAACATGGATTCCATCGTAAGGAGATAGAGGCGACTATTCCAGACACAGGGTCATTCGTCCCTTACCCAAAATGCTCAGAATGAGTGTAGGAATTCTCCATTCTCATTCCTTCTCTAACACCAAAGTACGGTACAAGAAACGAACAGACAACATAACAGTGCCAAGTTTGTACAGTGCTCCAATGTGTTGCGAATCTTCAACTCCATGGGGGAAAAGAGAAGACAAAACTCTAGACGATCCATCGGAGAAGAAAACAAAAAGGGTCGACTAATCGAAACGAAGCTTCGATTAATCAATTAAAAGGGGATGATGCTAACAGTTTTCCAAATGGATGAAAAATTGTTGAAGCAAAGGATGAATTATTGATTGTATAAGATTAAGTTCATTTCAATAAGGAACAAACTTAATGTAAACATGAATAAAAGTGTAAAACAGTGCCATGTTTGATTAGTATGCATCACGAATCATGTAGCATGTGATCAAAGAATGTGCAAGAATGGTCATGATCATACAATATCAAAAATGTAAATAATTGAGAATCGATAAATTGCACATTGAAAGGTTGCATGTATGCCTCAACCAAAAGGTGAACATCTCATAAAACATCCACAAATACCAAGCATATCAAGCCATGGAAGTTACATGAGGAAAGTATGACAAACAAGCTTGAAAATAGGCTAAAATGACATTTTGTCACTATGGTAACCGATTACCACATGTAGGTAATTGGTTACCTGCTTAAAAAATGCAAAATCACATGAAAATTATGCAGCGTAACCGATTATCACATATAGGTAACCGGTTACCACTATAACAGTGGCAGAAACAACTTTTGAAAAAGCACTTTTAGCAACCAAAACACTTATCCAATCATCCACATGCCATGATTAACATTTGAGCACGAAAGATGAAGTTCACAATCACTTAGGAATCAATTAAACATCAATTGAAAGAATTAAACATGAAGATCAAAGATCAAACAATCACATGATCAATCAACACTGAAAAACGATCGAACTACATTGTAACCGCGCGAAAGTGATCAAAACAGTAAATCAAGTGCGAATTACCAACCTACAAGGCTGAGGATTGCCTTGGTGATTGTTGCTATTGATATGTGATGAGAAATAAGCAAAGAAAACCAGAGAATTCCAAGCTTGAGATTAAATCATAGTGAAATCGGTAAATACACCATAAATGCTCCGAATACTAATTTGCACCGAGGAAGCTTTAGATGATTACTTGAATTAGAGAAGAATCTACTGTAAATCCAGAAATCCGAGTAGGAATATGGTGGAATGAGGTTTAGCTCAAGAGAATAACAATTTCGATGTGAAGATTGTTACACTCTAATGGTGGAAATTGAGCTTTTGTGAGGGTTTTTGGGAGAGGATGAAGATGAATGTGAAAATTGTTGTAGAAAATTAAGAGAGAATGTGAGAGAATTGAGAGTGAAGAATGTGGAGATTGAGAAGATGATTATTATTCCAGCCCCATGATGAAATACTGGTGATTTGCTAATATAGAGTTTTGCTTCGGAGTCGCTAGGTTCGGAGTGAACTTTGGATGTAGCCTTGGAACTAGCCTTGAAGTTAGTTAGCCTCAACTCACTGAGTTGGAGGTTAACTCAGTTAGTTAGGTAGTTGACTCAGTAACCATCCCAGTGTAAACTTGAATCTAAGGGTTCACATGCTTGAGAATAAAGTAACATGGTGATCTTAATCCCAATTGATGTATTGGAGCAAACACCTTGAAGTGTATTGAAAGGTCTTGAAGTGTCTAGAGATGTCTAGAATGTTCCACATAATGCTAGAACCAAGTAGACCCTCAAAATGGTAGAGTGAAAATGGTCGTCACAAAAAATGCAGCAAAAACTGCATTTTTGCACAGGGTAACCGATTACCCTAAAGTGGTAACCGATTACCACAGGCAAAATTTGCATATTTTGCTTGCAAAATGGTGTTGTGGCCACGGTTTCGACTTTCAACCTTTTGCTTTGATTAATAGGCATAGAAACCTTCATTTTGTGCTTGTTTTTGTGATGTTATATCTTTGAGAGGATGTGATTAATCAGGTTTAGAAAACATGAATATTTTTGCAACAAAAATCACAGAGAAAAAGTGTGAATGCATATGCCAATGATGCGATTGCACGTGCTTATGCACAAGGCAAAAAGGGAGGTCAAATTTTGGGTTACGACAGTAGGCTCGCCCAACGAGCTAGATCTTGCATAGTGGGGTCACCTTTTTGGCACTTCAAGTGCCTTAGATCATTAAACTACCTTTGGGAAAATATCTTCCCTCACCAGACCTTGCCAGCAACCACCATGCACTTTAGCTATTGCCTCTATAGTAACATGCCTCGCCTTCTATTCGCCTATGCTCACTTGTTGACCTTGCTTTCCCTTTGCCCAAGCTTGCCTAACGAGCTTTCTGAATTTTGCCTTTTTTGCTTTGGCTTCCCTTTTCTTGCTTTTGTGTTTTTTTCTTTGATTTTTGTGCATAAGTCCCACACACTAACACACAAATAAGAGAATCCAAAGGCACATGTAATTCTAATGGCAATATACACAAAACTATGGGATTAAACATCTAAAACACAAAATTAGTATTGAAAAATGCCAAGAAAAATAGTGAATTTTAAGGCATAATTGGCATCCATCATTTGGCAAACGTTGTATACCAAGGAGTCAATACTTAGAGAGAAAGCTAGAGTGTGATGGATTCTCGAATGGGATTCGAACTCTAAATATTTCCACATGGTGATAAGAGAAACTATCCGCAGAATAGAATTGTGGAACTTCATTCTAGTAGGGGTAGAAGTGCTTAATTGTATAATTATCTTAGAGGACTCATTTCTAGAAGATAAAGATTGAGATAAATATCTTAATCAATAAAAAAGACAAAGATATAGAGAAAATCAAACTGAAATAAATAAAAATAAAGAAACAACCAATGACCATCAAGATCTACCCAAGGAATGGAGGATACAAAAGATCATCCAACCCATAACGTCATATGAGATATTTCTAAGGAGGTAACAATTTGACACTCCCTTAACTAGGTATGTTACTTCATGTATTTTGTCTCTAAAACTAAGCCAAAAAAACATAAATGAAGATCTCATTGACAAACATTAGTCTCTTGCTATGTAAGATGAGTTAAATCAACTTGAGAGAAATAATGTTTGGGAACTTGTTCTCAAATCTTCATCTAATACAATGATTGGAACCAAATGGGTCTTTTGCAACAAGCTTGATGAAAATGGAAATGTTTTAAGGAATAAATAAGGACTCATTATGAAAGGATACAATCAATAGGAAGATCTAGATTTTGATGACACCTATGCTCATATAACTATATTAGAGATGTTGTGAATCGGATACCTTTCTTCATCCATGGTTAACTCCGAACTTATGATCACCGGCTTGTTCTTCTCTTCATCAAGGAAAACATACTTAAGATGAGATGGTAACAACTTCAACTCAAGCTGCCTTGCCCATTGTTCTCTTTTTTCAAAATTTCCACCCTTTCTTTCAAAGGTGGGATTTCCTCTAGTTCTTGAAGTTCCCGCAAACACTTTTCAATTTATCTTTCTTCTTCTTCATTTACTTTTGAAAGAGTATTGGCAAGAACTTGTTGTAATGGTGTGGGAACTTGCAATAACTCTTTAACTTCTTCAATTGCCACTTTCGTTGCATCAATTCTAAAACAATTTTGTCCTTAGAAAGCTTCATGGCTTCAAAAAGATTGAAGCAAATCTCCTCATCAAGAACTCTCACTTTCATTAAACCATCGTCCATATCAATCGCCATGCATGCGGTCTTCATAAAAGATCGACTAAGAATCAAGGGAGAGTCTTCATCTTCTTCCATATCAATTACCACAAAGTTAATTGGGAACACAATAACCAATTAAATCACATACACTACCTTTAAGATACCATAAGTCGAAGTTTGTTTTTCCTTTGAGGTGCTTCATGATACTCTTCACGGAGGCAAGAAATGATTCCTTCAGACATTCTTGAAGTTGTGCACAAAGATAAACACTAAACATAATGCCAGGATGACTTATACGTTCCAGAACCCATTTGAGTGGCCATTGCTTTGCAATTGTCCATATCAAATCTTCTCAACAATTTTTTGCAATACTTGGATTGATTGATGAATATGCCATTCTTTAGTTGCTTAATTGAAGTCCAAGAAAATAGTTCATCTTACCCATCATAGACTTCTCGAACTCTCCTTTCATCATCAACGAAAATTCCTCACATAGTTCTTTGTTTGTTGAACCAAATATGATATCGTCAAGGTAGACTTGAACCGATAAAGTATGATTTTTTATTTTCTTAATAGATAAAGTATTATCAGCTTTACCTTTTTCAAATCCTCTTTCATATAGAAAGTTTCTAAGTCTATAATACCATGCTCTTGGTGCTTTCTTTAAGCCATAAAAAGCCTTTTTCAACTTGAAGACATGTGAAGGATTCTTGAAGTCTTCAAAACCGGGAGGTTATTTAACATAAACTTTCTATTGATGTATCTATTCAAGAAGACACTTTTGACGTACATTTGAAATAACTAAAAAATTTCATGAACAATAATAAGTAAGTAATAAATGAATAGCTTTTAACCTTCCAACCAGAGAGAATGTTTCTTCAAAGTTGATTCCTTCCTCTTAATTATAACCATGAGCCACCAATATTGCTTTGTTTCTCTTAGTTCCATGGTTCTATGATATAGAATTGTCCATGGTTCTATGACTCTTTGGGAGTTTGTTAGTTCCATGGTTCTATGATTGGCTAAATTGTGGTAAAACAAGAGTCTGCACAAATGTTAAGCAGGATGTCATTACCATAGTTATGACATCGCTAAAGAAGCAAGCAGGAGCTGGTGAAAAAACTGATGTGGAGTGTTTTAATGTGAATGTCATGCTGAATGTCGTGACATCCATCAAGACATCTATATGCTGTCATGACAGAACTATTGTCATGTGTGAGAAACAGCAGGAGCTTATGACAGAACTGCTATCATGTGTTTACATCTGGTGCAGTAGGAGCTACTAATGACAAAACTGATGTCATGTCATTACATTTGGTGCAACAAGAGCTATGTGCAACAGGAGCTAGCAGAGGCTGACATCAAGGTCGAGTGCAGCAAGAGCAAGCAGGAGCTAGCATAGGCTGACATCAAGGTCGAGTGCCGCAAGAGCAAGCAGGAGCTAGCAGAGGCTGAATAAAGGACAACTGTCATGGATGTCATTACCAAAGTAATGACATAGCTGTCTGGCACAACAGACACTGCTATGGGTTAACAATAGCCTAGTTCCTCACATGCAGTGTGAGGTGTATAGCCACAACAGGTTAAGTTGTGATGAAGCTCCTCACAGGCAGTGTGAGGTTTGCAACCACAACAGTGTGAGTTATGGTGAGTGAGGTGTGTTGTCATGTGTTTTAAGAAAGACTTAGTTGCAAGACATAGTTTCATGACAACAGAAGAAGCTGCTAGTGTATATCTCTTGACATAATTGGTTTGGATTGATGAGACCATGTTGAAAATAACTCATTAGTAAATATGTCAAGCAGATGGATTAGGAACAAGAACAGATTGTATTGGTATTCATAAAAGGATCTTGGAGACCTTTTAGGAAACTTGAATATACTTGTTTCTAATGTTATTATGCAGAAGATTGGGTGAAGCCAGGTCTAGTGTAAAGAAAAATCTGTAGAAGAGTGGATGTCATACTGAATGTCATGACATTGATCGTATGACATCAGTTGTGCAGGCATGTTGGTTTTCTGTTATCTCAGGCTAGATTTCAGGAAGACTTGTTATGAACCCTGAGTTATATCAGGAGAGATTCAAGGCAATGCTGACCATGCCATGACCTAATTGGACAGCACCTTGAATTGTGGAAATTAGTTTTATTTTGTTAAAACTAATATTTTTTACTTCTGCACAGTCCAAGCCCAATCTGCACGACTATAAAAGGAGGAGCAGAAGCAGAAGAAAAGCAAGCACTCACATCAAGAAAAACCAGAGTGTAAAATAGAGGTCTAGGGTTGAGAGTCCCTTATGTGTAAGTCACCCTTTGTATCTTTTGATACATTGAGGTAGACATATTTGTAAGTGAAGAAGGCTAGTCTTCACTTGTAAAGTCTGTTTAGGAATACTTGTAATCCAAGCAATTGTCTAGTGGATGATTGTTTTGGTTAGGTAGATTCTAGGCTGTGTCTCACTCGAAGCTGTGAAGCAAGAGTGTGTGAGTTCCTTGATCAAAGCTGTGAAGCAAGATCAAGTTGTGTATGAAGTGTCTCTTCATACTGTTTTGGTCATTGTTTGAAATCATTGTTGTGTGATTGATAGGAAGTGAGTGGGTATACTCAGGTACTAGAGTGTCTCTAGGCTGAAGTTGCATTGGGTAGAGATTAAGTGAGGAGTGTAAATTGGAGGTTTAACTCTAAATTAATTCTGCTAATAGTGGATTTCCTTCTTGGCTTGGTAGCCCCCAGATGTAGGTGTTGTTGATACCAAACTAGGTGAATAATTACTGTGTTATTTATCTTTCTGCATTTACAATTCTGTACTTTAAATGGTTAGATAAATAGTATGACAGACTGCAGATGTCACAACAGAGGTCGTGACATTGGTCATGACATTGGGACAATTTAAAGAAATTTAAATTGGCCATGGTCTGTCCTCATCCTTGTTGAGGAGAGACCAATGTTCTTGGAACACATGTGATTTGCATAGCCAGAATTTCAATTGGTATCAGAGCAGGCATCTTGTCTGTTCTGGATGAGATCTTGGGAGATACTTTCTGGTGTTTTGGAACAAGGAGAAGCTGTAGCTGAGTTGCTGATCTTGCTGAATGGTTGAGCTATTGCTTATGGAGCTAAAGAGAAGCTTGTAATTGCTATTGTGCCCTCTGATATAGGAGCTTTATGACTAGCTGTATAGTATGCCAAAGGAAGAGTGGCTACTTCTATCCTATGGCCTGTTGGATGATCAGATAACTTGTGTAGAGCATGTTCTTTTGGTGGTTCCACTGCATATTTCTCTGATAAAAGAACTCTGATGCCCTTGGAAGAAGATTGGCCTATATTCAGTTTGATGCATGACTGTGGCAGTTGTGTAGATGATTGGAAGATGGTGCCTGCAGCTATGTTTGGTTGTGTGCCTGGACTGTTCTGTTGTGTTCTACAAGTTTCTGGAAGCTGTGGAGAGAAGATAGTGGGAGGTGATTTATTTTCACCACTCATGACTTGCAAGGATTCTATCAGCAGAAGAAAACATAGGCAGGTTAAGTCAAGGGTGCTTCAGCCCTGGTATTCCTGAAGTTGTGTGGATTTAAGACCAATTGCTATTTGTGGACTACACACGTATTTAATTGGTTATCCATGAAGTTCAGAGAAGGATTCAGTAAAAGGATTTAAGATTCTTTGCTATTTGAGGTATTCTCAAATATTTAATGAATTATCCTTAGTTGATGATCAAGTTGTCTCCTCAGCATCAGGCCCTGATATGCTTGGTTTACTTCAAGGATCTGATGTTCAACCAGATGTTGAAACATTCCAGAACTCTGTTGATTCAAGGAGGGAATCATTAGGTCAATAAAGATAAAGCTGGATCTGACCTTATTTTAGTAGGTTTCCTGACACGAAACTAAGACTAGAATGTAGTGCTGATGGAAGTGGAGATGAAGACAGTCTCTTGAATCAGTCCATTGGAGTGCAGCAGGTAAGGCTAGAATGGAGTGTTGATGGGAATGAAGATGAAGACAATTTTCTCTATAAGAGTATTGAAGTGCAACAGTCTTGAGAAGCGTGAAGAAATAAGGCTTGTATACCCTTGAGGATGAGGTTGTAAGTGGTTAAGCAGATGTGGCATTCATAAAACCTGTGTCGAAGACTGGGTTATGGTACAAGAGACTTGGCTATGTCAGTAAAATAATCATGGTCGAATTGTTGAAACAAAATTTGTTATGTGGTGATGAAGTCAAAAAAATTGGAGTTTTGTGAACCTTATGTGTTTGATAAATCCTGTAGGATAAATTTTAACAAATGTAAACAAATAACACATGGATCCTTTGATTACAATCATGTTGGTCTTTAGGGCCGACAAAAAACCCTTCACACTCAGGTGCAAAGTATTTCTTATCCATAGTTAATAATTATTCCAGAAAGTTATAGGTATTCATTCAGAAGACTAAAGATGAAACTTTTGAAAATTTCAAAAGTTGGACGACTCTAGTCGAAAACCAAACTGTCAGGAGGGTCAAAAGGCTGAGGACCAAAAATGGTCTTGAGTTTTGCAATGAGGCTTTCGACAGCTATTGTATTATGCCTGGTATTGTAAGACACATAACTACCTCAAGTACTCCCTAACAAAATGGTTTGGCTGAAAAATTTAATCAAACTATTTTGTAAAGGGTTAAATGCATGTTTGTTAGTGCAAGAATGAAGAATGTGCTTTATGCAGAAGTTGTTGTGACAACAGCATACTTGATAAATACGTGTTCTTTAAATTGTCTTGAAGATGAAGACATCAGAAGAAATTTGGTCGAGGCATCCACCTAATCTCGAAGGACTTAGAGTATTTGATTATTTAGCCTATATTCATATTAGGCAAAGCTTATGGGTTGTGGTGCCTAGAGCCTGGTCACAAGAGGTGTATCATAAGTTAAGATGTAGTTTTCAATGAAACAGAAATGACATTCAAGAAAACTGATGATGTTGGTTGAAGTGCTAAGATTTATGAAGAAGAGATGGAATAAGAAGAGATTCTTGTTGAGGTGGAGCATAATGATGTTGAATTGCATAACCCAGATGAAGTTGAAGAAGATGCATAAGTTGTTGATGAAGATAAGTAGACTGAAAATGACTATCTGTTGTCAAGAGATAGATCGAGAAGAGTCATCAAGCCACCTCAGAGACTTGGTTATCCAGATCTCATAATTGTTTCTTTAATCTCTACAAGTGAGGTCCTTGATGAAGAACCTAGAGATTACAAGGAATTTGTGAGGATTCGAAACAAGACTGAATGGCTGAAATACATGGATGCGATGAAATATTTTTATGATAATAACACTTGGGAGCTGATCGAGAAACCTGCAGGGTCCAGGTTAGTCAATTGTAAGTGGATTTTCAAGGTTAAGGAAGGAATCAAATGAGTGATGTCGAAACAATTTAAGATGAGGTTGGTTGCTAGGGAGTTCACTCAGAAAGAAGGTGTCGACTTTAATGATGTGTTCTCATTTATTTAAAGCACAAGTCCATTAAAATGTAGTTAGCCATGATGGCAAAGTTTGACCTAGAATTGGAACAAATTAATGTGAAAACTGCCTTCATGTATGGTGATCTAGATGTAAAAAACCTGATGAGGCAACCTGAAAGCTATACAAAAGAAGGAAAGGAAGATTATGTGTGGAAGTTGAATGTGTCTCTATATGGCCTGAAACAATCTCCTCAACAATAAAATAGAAGATTCAACAAGTTCATGGCATACATAGGTTTTACTAGGAGGCATTTCGACCACTGTGTTTACTTCAAATTTTAACTTGGGAATTCACTTGTTATTTTGTTGCTTTATGTGGATGACATCCTCATAGCAAGCAACAATGTCGATGATGTTATAAAGGTGAAGGTTGAACTCAATAAGGAGTTCGACATGAAGGATTTGGGAGTTGCTTTTAGGATTCTTGGGATAGACATTCAGAGAGATATAAAGCAGTCGAGATTATGCTTATCTCAAGAGACATACCTAATGGAGATTCTCGATAAGTTTGGTATGTTGAATTCAAAGCTTGTTGTAACACCGACTAATCCTCAATTCAAGTTCAGTACAACTCAAAGTTCTAGTAGTGAGGTTGAAAGAGCCTATATAAATAACATTTTATATGCTAGTATAGTAGGTTCTTTGATACATGTTGTGATATTTACGAGGCCATACATAGCATACAAAGTGAGCATTATAAGCAGGTATATAGCCAATCTTGGGAAGGCGCATTAGCAAACATTAAAGTTGATCCTAAGGTACATAAATGAGTCTCTAAGTAGAGTCCTAATGTATATGATCATGTATGTGCTAGATTGGATTTGTTGGATTGTTTTCTATGTTTCTATTTCTAGGTCGGAAGTTTATTTAATCGGTAGAAACTGAGTTTTATCGGTTAGAATTTGGAATAGACGGTGTAGTATAGTCGGGTGATGAATGGGTTGTACTACTGGAACTGATTTGGATTAAATCGGTCGGTTTGTCAGGTTTGGGCTTTTGGACAGCCATGGGAGTTCTAAGTTCGCAGGTTCGCCAAGCGAATGGCAGCGAAGCTTCGCCGGGCGAAGCCCAGCGAGCAGCAGTGAATCAAGTCAGTAGCATCCACCTTGTCTTCACTGGCAAGTTCGCCAGGCGAATGAGCGTGGCGAAGGTTCGCCAGGCGAGTATGCTAGCGAGTAAATCCAGAATAAATCCCAGTGGTCTTCGCTGGCAAGTTCGCCAAGCGAGCGGAGTAGCGAAGGTTCTCCAAAGGCTTCGTTAGGCGAAGGTTAGCGAACATAGCAACATATTTTCTTTTCTTGTGTTTTCCATTCGTGGATCAGTTGTGTGGTTTGGTTGCGATCATTCCTTGTTTGAGATGACTAATTATATGTTGTTATATGTGTAGTGGGTAGCCGTGTGGCGTGAATCCTAGTTTATGATTTGTGAGGTGTGAAATGTGGCCGTTTGGAAATTTTGTGCATTTACTTGAATTGAATAGAAATGCATGGTGAGATTGATTGTGAATGTGAACCATGTATAAAAATTGGTTTGAATGGATGATGAATATGTATATATATGCTTTGTGATACATATATTTGAATTCATAATGAATGTATGCGACGAATGTGATGAATGCATGAGTATGTTGGTAAACATGTATGCATTTCAAGAGTGTCATGAGTCATGTTGCATGTGAAGCATCATGGTATGCATTCTTGTATCGATTGATTCCTCGGTGAATCTGCAGAACCTCGTGTGCCCTTGTGGGGTGTGAGCGATGGTTATTTATTGATTCCTCGGTGAATCTGCAGAACCTCGTGTGCCCTTGTGGGGTGTGAGTGATGGTTATATATTTATCCCTCGGTGGATTTGCAGAACCTCGTATGTTGCGATGGTTATTTATTGATTCCTCGGTGAATCTGCAGAACCTCGTGTGCCCATGTGGGGTGTGAGCGATGGTTATTTTGATTCTTCAATTGAACCTGCTGAAATGAGTCGGTACCGCATTTGCATTTGCATAGAGTCGTGTGTTGGTCTCTATGAGTTGCATGTAGACATCTGTGCATGATTGATGGTGAATAAACATGAATGTAGATGTTTATATAGATTGTTGATAATTGGCATGAATGGAAGGCTTAAAGATACATGTATGTGTGAATATATATGTATATGCGTGTATGTTTATGAATTGATATAAACATTTTTGATGCTTATTGTATATGATTGGTACTCTAATTGTAAATAATTTATTGTGAATACATTGCGATGTACGGTGTAGTGGGATGAGTTGCGGTGAGAACGCGGAAGACGTTTTTGGACGTTATGTGTGTCTATATATATATATATATATATATATATATATATATATATATATATATATATATATATATATATATATATATATATATATATATATATATATATATATATATATATATATATATATATATATATATATATATATATATATATATATATATATATATATATATATATATATATATATATATATATATATATCCTCCTCTACACATTATTGGATACGAGAGTTGGTAAACCTCATAACTTGAGTTATACAAATAAGATGAAAGACTTCTAATACAATTTGGAAAGCTATGATCAAGGCCTACAACTTTCATGTTGACCAAAAGTTGAGGAGAAACACCCTTCTAGGTCAAAACTGGCTTGGAAGTTGGTTGACTTTTGTTGACCAAAATCACATACCTCAAATGACCTGTAACTTGTCCGGATCATAACTTGAGTTCTATAAATCCAACTGAGGACTTCTAGAATTCAAATTAAAGCTAAAAAATGATCTAAAAGTTCCATGTTGGCCAAAAATTGAGATGAGACTTTTATCTTGAGGTAAGTGGTCTTGAAGTCAGGCACTAAATAAGGGATTTTACCCTGAGAACCCTAACTTAGTAACTTCTCACACACTTAACCCTTGATGAATTGAACTTGAAATGATGTCTCATATGTCTTAACACAACATCCCATGACCATAGAGACTTTGAATTGAGTTTCTATCTTCTTGAATTGCGCAGTTGACTGAGAATTTACCAGATGAAAACCCTAACTGCAATACTTTTAACTATGGCTTGTTCCACTTCACACAACCACTTGCATAAGCTCCACAAAGACCCTCAAGGCCCTCAATAAGCTTTCTTTACATCTCATACCCAAAATCATGCATTCACGAACCTCTGATGCTCTTCAATTGGCCTCCCAATTAGGAGCTGTCCCACACACATCCATCTGTCCTTTAACAAGACACTAACCAATTCAAGATGTCCTGATGACCATTCAAACTGGAGTAACAACCTCTGCTTAGGATCCATGCCCTGAGAAGACTCCTCTTGAGGTGCACAAACATCTTGATCCCCTGTTCCATGAAAAATGCTATGCAATGCAAATGCTAGAACAAAAAATGAAATGAAACATAAACCAAGTTAAGAAACGGTTGAGCAAATTTTGGGGTGCAACACTGACAAACTGATTTGGCAATGCAACTTGTTTTATGCAGTGCAGACAACTTCAACTTTATCACCAACTCTAAACGATACCAGAAGCCAATTTACATTCACCAATTGTAGAGACAATTATGTTGGTTTTTCTAATGCTGAGACCTTCAGCTTCAAAGTCTACGCCATACATCACTTAGCAAGTGTTCTTCAGATTCTGCATCACTAGAAGCTAGCAATTCAGCTTCTCTCAAGTGTGCCTTTATATATTATATTTTGTATATAATATTTACAAGTATTAGAACCTGCATACGAGAAACACACATAAAATTATACCATTGTTCTTTAAATATTTCGTTATCATCAAAACCCAAGGAATATATGTCATGAACAAATCTTATTCTAAAAAGTTTCTCCTTTAAAACCTACCGGAGAACCTTATCACTAAGGCTCAACACAATGACATTGTTGGCTTTTCGACCATCGTTGTCTTCTCCTTCTCCGTTAGGGAATCTTCCATCTTCTTCGATCCTTTCAACGTTTCTAGCAAACCTTGTTGAACAAGAAGGGCTTGCATTTTTAAGCGCCACAAACCAAAATCGTTCACACTAGTGAATTTCTCAATCTCATACTTTGTTGACGACATCTTCTCCTTCAAGCTCACCGCGACAGTTTGTTGTGAATTAATGTTGTCAAGAACAAACCAAAATATGAGAAAAAGATTGAATTTCTTGAACAAATACAAGAAATCCTATTAGGTTTTACAAAAGGGAGAGAAGAAGGAAAAAGAATATAATTGGTTAAAATTGTTTTACTATTCACTTTCTCAACAAGGGTTCAAAGATCACAAGTGAATACCAACAATTAACCTCTCTCAACAACATGAGAGAACTAGTCTATTTATAGACTATTAAACTAACTTAGGATACAGACTAACTTAACAATTGGACTTATAAGCCAGATTCAATTTGACATACTAACATAAATTACAAGTTAATATATTTCGATATTATGATCAAACACACTTTGACTACAACATACACAGCTGTTAAGCATAAAGAATGATATCAAACTTGAAATACTCACTCCTTTTCGACACTCTTTTAACGAGCCCATAAAACAAAGACCATCACTTCAAGGGGTGAACTTCAATTGTCTGTCTACGGCAAAATTAGCATTGATGGAGGAAACTTTTATGATAGAAGAAATGAAGGAAGTAATATGGAATTCTGGTAGCGTGAGAAGTCATGGGCCTGACGGTTTCAATATGAGTTTTTTCAAAAAATGCTGGAAGATAGTCAAAGGCAATCTCTTCATATGTGTTATAGAATTTCACTTAAATGATGTCATTCTCAAAGCTATCACAGTTTCCTTCATAGCTCTTATTTCTAAATCGAGTAATCCACAAGATTTAAAGGAGTATCGACCTATATGTTTGATTGGGTGTGTGTATCGAATTTTGTCGAAAATACTTGCAGGAAGATTAAAAAAACGGATGGACAACTTGATTTCCACGTCTTAAACGACATTTATTTAGATAAGACAGATACTAGATGGGGTCCTTGTGATTAACGAGGTGGTAGAATTTGCAAGAGGGAAGAATTAAAAATGTTTGTTGTTTAAAGTCGATTTTGAAAAGACATATAACGTGGCGTGAGAGTACTTGCGAGAGGTTATGAGAAGAATGAGGTTCGGTTGTAGGTGAATGAGATGGATGGAAACATGTGTTTTATTGGGTTCATTGTCTATTCTCATTAACAGAATTCCAACTAAATATTTCAAGACAAATAGGGGTTTCTGACAAGGCGATCCTTTATCGCTCTTTTGTTTCTGTTAGCAGCTGAAAGATTGTATGGTTTGATGTAGAATGCTGTTGCACAAGGAAATTTTCAGCCTTTTAGAATTTCAAATGCAGTCAGTCTCAATCTATTATAATATGCAGACAACACATTCATATTATGAGATGGTTCATGGCAAAATTTATGCTCAATCAAAGTAGTCTTTAGGGGATTCGAATTGACGTCGGGACTGAGTGTAAACTTCATTAAAAGTAAGGTGATTGGTATCAATCTTAAACATGAATTTTTGGAGGCAAATTCCTCATTCTTAGCACGTGAAGTGTGTAATATCCCATTCTGTTATATCTATATGAGCAAATTCGAGGAGGAAATCTACGTGGCAACTGATATTGGAAAAACTTAGACGAAGGCTATCTAAGTGGAAGGGCAAGCATTTATCTTTAGGAGGGTGCCTGACACTTATTAATTTGATTTTGAATTCAATTCTGATTTACATGTTTTCCTTCTACAAGGTGCCTAAATATGTGCTTCAAGATATTAGTCGAATCCAATAGTCTTTTATTTGGGGTGGCTATTCGGAGTCGAAGAAAATGGCGTGGATGAGTTGGTTATCTATTTGCAAACCAAAATCAGAAGGTGGATTGGGCATCAAAGACTGTGAAACATTTAATCTATTGCTCTTATGTAAGTGGAAGTGGTGAATATTAGTTGAACCGATGGCTATTTGGTCAGAGCTACTATCAGTAAGATATGGGGATATTAAGATGAAATCCATTGATGATATTAAACTGCCATTCAACAAATCTGCTTCTCTTTGGTGGAGAGATCTTGCTCTTGCTGGTTTCTTGCAGGAAGACGGTACCAATTGGTTTTCTCACAACATTTCTTGCAAGGTTGGCAATGGAAAATTGATAAGTTTTTGGAACAATAAGTGGCTGGATCAGTATCCTATTCGTACCTTGTTTCCACTCATTTACAGGCGAGTGGAGCAGCCGAGACACAAGGTGGCAGACTTGGGATATTGGAAGGATAATACTTGGTTTTGGAAGATTAAATTGGTGACAATATACAGCTACAAGAGGATGAACAATCTGAACTGGAGGCTTTACATATATTGCTGCAGGATATTCGGTTAAAGGAGCATGTTGATGATAAGCTTGTTTGGTGGAGAAACAAGACGAGTTTTTTTGGTTCAAGGGTGTTACCAAGCTTTGGTAGCTATCATAAATAATGGAAGGAGAGTTGACGACAACATAATTCAGCAGCTAAATAGGTTATGGATAACAGATGCACCAAGTAAAATTCTGATTTCCGGTTGAAAATTACTCTTGAATCGACTACCAACAAGAGAGTATTTGGCTAGAAGATGAATCTTATTTGAAACTAATATCATGGTATGTCCAATTTTCTCAGTTGAACTCGAATCCATATCACATTTATTTGTTGAATGTAGGATGGCATCACTTGTTAGGGAAATAATTTTTCTGTGGTTGGATATCAATCGTCAAAATTCGTTAGATGTAGCAAATACCAATTTTTGCTCATTCTTGTCTTCCATAAAAGATAGGGTGAATAAAAAGAAAAGGCTCCTTGTTTGGTTGGCGGTCTGTTAGACAATTTGGATAAGTATAAACGAATTAGTTTTTAAGGGTTCGTCGTTTTGAGTGAAGACTTTGTGAGAACGACCAAGGTTTTGGCTTAGGATTGGTTTATAGCAGAAACAATGGTAAGGTTGATTGTTGTTAGGCAGATTGGTGCGTTAACCCGATGTATTGTCTTACTAATCTGATTAGAATTTTGATTTAGTGTCGTATTGGTTTTTTCCATTGTATTATCATCTATCTTATAAGAGTTGTGTACTCATAATACTCCAATTATGCTTATAAAAAAATTATTAAAGAGAGATAAAAAATAAAGATTGAAATTTAAATCTATCTTACGAAAACAAGATATTTTAGTACATATAGAAAAATACATTATTTATAATAAGCGGTTTAAACTAAAGAGAACATATAATAATTTTATGATTCTTTATTTTTTCCTAAAGTATGTTTTGGAATTATAAGAACATAGGTTAAGAAAAACAAAGAGTATTTCTTACCCCATCTCTTGGGGTTCTTACGCATCATGTGTATTTCTAAAAATGCCTCCTGCTTTCGGAGATGTATCTCCGGGTGCACCTTTTTTTTACTCAACGTTGGTTTTTTCTGGAGCTACATCTACGGAAGGTTTTCATTTATACAACTCTAGAACAAATTAGAATTCCTACAAGCCAGAGTCTCTTCTCCTCCCTCATTCTTCATTTTTCTTCTCATTCTCAAACTCTCTCAACTAAAAAAAAATCTTTTTCCACCAAACTTCATTATTTTCAATCAATTTCGACAAGGAACGTTCATTTCAACAATCAAGAAACACCAACACATTCAAAGTTTGATAGTATCAGTAAATTTTCAAGTTATTTTCGAGTATTTTCTGTAAACGAGTTAGAATATAGTTTTAGGAATGGAAATCCTTAGATAGTTTTAGAAACATAGTTTAGAGACAATGTAGGTATTGTTTGTTGGCTGAAACGGACGATCAAGGCTTCAAAAATTACATTTGCATGGGTAGGGGACACCATTGCCGTAACCTTTGAGTTGTAGATTATTCCGGATCTACATATACTGAACAGTTTAACGTTAGGGCACTTTTGTAGATGCAGCTCCGAAACAACCCAAACGTTGTAAATTTTGGGTGCTTCCGTAGATACATCTACGAAACTTGTTTCAGGTTTGTATATCCGGAAGTAGAAAATGTTTTTTTTTCTTTTTTGATTTATTTGTATATAATTGGATTTTCTTAGTTATTCTGTTGCAGACATAATGCCAGACAGAGACGACAGGTTACGTCTTGGACGGGTTTGCGGCATGCATATGTGAGACGCGAGTGGAGCCATGCCACTGTTACTCAGGTCGATACATCCGAGGTATAACCTACTAGACAACCTTCTTCATCACATGTCCAGGACACTCCCTCGACCTTGTATCCCACCCAATCATTGACTTCGCCATCCTACAGGTCTCGTCGGGATACTTCTGTTCCTTATCTGGCCGGTGATGTTACTCCGGTGTCACCTCTAGAGGCTGATGACATATTAACGGAGGATGATGGTCACAACGACGATGATGAGCCTGAGGGTTTCCTAAGGGGTCCCTCAAATATGTCCCTACTGACAAGGTATGCTGACCATACTGCCAGACATATCTAGGATGAAGAGGTAACATTACTCAGTTTGTTTCTTTTTTTTTTCATTGGAAATTTATAATTTGTACAATTTTTGATTACTAATATTGATTCTTATTTACGAAAATTTTCCAGACTCGTGAGCCGCAGAAGTTCTACAACTATGGGCGGAAGATATCATCTTTGGAGCAGCCACATGAGGCTTGGTTCTAGGATTTCCTTGTCGCCTCTGGTTTGAAGGACCTTTGTGATATCGGTTACAGCCTGATCCATAACGGGATGCTGATGAGATTTGCGGAGAGATGACACCCTGAGACGTCCTCCTTCCATCTACCGCACAACGACCTGACTATTACACTAGACGAAATATCCTATCTGTTGCATATACCGATCAGGGGTACCCTCCTCCATCACGGTAGGATGACGAAGGAGGAGGCGAGAGAGATGTTGATCGATGAGCTTATGGCT
Source organism: Lathyrus sativus (assembly GCA_963859935.3). Classification (NCBI taxonomy): domain Eukaryota; kingdom Viridiplantae; phylum Streptophyta; class Magnoliopsida; order Fabales; family Fabaceae; genus Lathyrus; species Lathyrus sativus. The sequence goes on from OZ012740.1 coordinate 467,413,854, forward strand.
GATCCAGTGGATGCACTAAAAGAGGTGGATAAGACCAAAACGACTCCTGTGTGGTTCTCCTTTCTGACACGTAGATTCCGTGAGGTGCTCGTTGCTGCATGCCAGGCAAATGGTGATCCAGCTGAGTTTGAGATACACAAATATTGTGTGTTGAGGTGTTATTTTCTATTTTTAGTCGGCACACAACTATTTGTGGACATTTCCTCCACATATACCGATGTCGCTTACCTAAAGTACTTTTTGGATTCCACACGGATCCATGAGTACAACTGGGGGATGGCTACCCTGACTGGGAGATAATGCATGTGGAAGACCAGGACTGTGGCAGGCAGCGTGTCACTACTTGTGGTAACTTTTTTTTTCATTTATTTTAATTATATATTTCTGATAATACTTGATCCTGATGTTTTTTATTTTCATTTCAGGCTTGGATATTCCAGCACTTTCCTATGATTGCCGGGTGGGGAGTGTGCCTGACTACACAGAGCAGATGCCGCGTGCCATTACCTTTATCCCGCTCAGGGGGAACAAGGCGGTCGACCCTTACATAGTGAATCTCGATCGCCTGGTTTTTGAGGACATCCGCTACGACGTCTATGCCGATCACCGTGGGACGCGCCCATTTGACGACATATCATTATTCTCAAGATGATTGGCATACATTTTAACCACCACTGTTCCATATTTGCCGGAGTGCGTCATGCGACAATCAGGGTACACACAGACGATACCCAGACACCCAGCTGTCTCCGCTCCTCTCTGCTTGACCTGTAGGCAGATAAACAAGTTCATTGCTGACTACCAGATGCACATGATACCCGACGAGACTCGGACGACCAGAGGACTGAGAGACTGGAGTTGCGTTGATGGCTACATCATTTGGTTCTTCACCGCCTTACACCCATACATGATGCCCACTATAGAAGGATCACTGTCTCATTAAGAGATCTTAGAGGAGCAACAATCTCAGTTGGACCACACTCAGGATGTCCTGCCTCGCCGTCGTCAGATAGTGGAGATGGGGCGGGTAGGCATTGCCGCCGATTTCTTTATTGAGGGGTTTGACCACAAACGTGTATTGGATGAGGTCATTGAGGTTACACAGGAGCACTTATGTATCGCACGCGCCAGAACGAGTGAGATCGATGGCCGAGGACGCAGACCGGGCGGTCGAGGAGGCGACAGAAGCATAGACAGAGGAGGGGATACTGATGTTGTCAGACACACACAATAGTGACTGTGATATGTTTTTTGATGTATATATTTTGACGATACTTATGTACTTTTTATTTTTTTTTTATTTTTTTTACGATTATGATATATTACTACTCATATATATTATGTTATTTTATTTACAGATGTATGTTATTTTATATTCATCTATGACCAACAAAACATAATTTTTTTATAAAACAAATCTGTTCGAATAAAATTCCGAAAACATTCAAAAAAAAATGATAGGCTCGCATGTATATCCGAAAATAGAAGGCATAAAAAGAATTTCGCGAGTTTTTGTTAAGAGTAATTAAAAAACTCTCAAAACAAATACAATTTTGAAACATATGTTCAAAAAGAAAACAATGACGGATTAGTGTATTACTTAGGGCATTGTTTCGTGTGTGTGGAAGAAGAAACATTCCAACACTACGAAACGACGTAGCATTACCCAGAACCTGGGAATCGATAAACCCTCTTTTTCTTTTGAATTGAAAATTCAATGCCCTTGAGTTACGGTGATAATCATCAAAATTGTTTTTTTTTTTTTTTCCCGTTAATGTGACGAAAACAATTCAATGGAAGAAGAACAGGATCGAATTCTTCTTACTACTTTGGGCGTTAAATCTGCCAATCCTGAAGACATCGAACGCCGCGTTTTGGAAAAGGTATTTTTTTAGGTTGAACTTCACTGGTTTTGCTTAATTTGAAATTGATTTTGAACTTTAATTTGAAATTGATTTTGAACTTTAATTTGAAATTGATTTTGAACTTTAATTTGAAATTCAATCAAATAGTTGGGAGTATTGTTTCTGTTTACTTGAAAGTTGAAACTATTGTAGGCTAGTAATGGTACAGTTAATGTTACTGAAGCTGAAGGGAACACTGAGGAAAACCAATGTTCTACTGCTTTACCAGAAACCCTTGATCCATTAACTACTGCTAAAGCTGAACTTCATCAGAAGTTGAGGGCAATAGAATTTGAAATTGGTGCGGTTTCTTCGACTATTCAACAGCCGAAAGATGTTGATAAGGATGGAGAAGGTGGTGATGTTGATGAGGAGAATTTGGAGGAAGGGAGCGGTGAGGGAAATGGTTCTGAACTTCAGCGTGCTCTTGCCGCCGATAGGCTGAGAAGTCTTGAGAAAACGAAGGCGCAACTTGAGAAAGAGCTTTCTAGATTTTCAAAGGATAGTGATCCAAAAAGCATTGAGCGGAAAAAAGTTATATTTAGTTTAGTTAAGGAAGACCGAAGGCCCAAGAAGAAGGTTAAAGATGATAGGAAAGTAAGTAAAAGACCTGTGAAGCGGTTTAAGACGGTTTTGTTTGACGATGATGCTGATTTTGATGCTGCTCTGGATGCTGCCTCTACGGGCTTTGTAGAAACCGTGAGTTACTTGATTACTTATTATTTATGACTATTACTATTTTTTTTTTTTATCTTGGGTGGTATAATGTGCTAGGAAAGAATCAAATTTGAAGGATGTAGTTGGTGGTTCTAAATAAAATAACTAATTTCTGCTGCTTGTTTTTCAGGAAAGGGATGAATTAGTTAGGAAAGGAATTTTCACCCCTTTTCATAAGTTGAAGGGCTTTGAGCGCCGCATTCAACAACCTGAAGCATCTACTAGTCATAATGCCGCTGAGCAGGAAAATGGCAACAATTTTGTTTTGTCCAGTGTTGAAAGAGCTGCCAGATTATTTTCTCAGGCAGCAAGAGCTCGGCCAACATCCAAGCTGCTTGAGCCTGGAGAGTTACCGAAGCTTGATGCACCCACTGTTCCTTTTCGCAGGCTCAAGAAACCACTACAATTGCCCAAACCTCCAGACAGTGAGGGGGATTTGAATACAGATTCAAAAAAGAAAAGGAGGCGACCTTTGCCTGGTAGGAAATGGACCAAACGTGTTTCTTCGGAAGATAGACAACCGGAAGAAAGTGGTATGTCTAGTTCTTATTTATATGGGGCACAATGAATAGTAATAGAATATGAAAAATTGAGGTACCGGGTGTTCTGTATTCTTTTAACATCAATAGGCCTCCAAGCAAGTAAAAGATTTGCAGGCCTAATGGTATCTCTGGATTCTTAAGAAGAGCTGATTCTGATATTTATTTATCTACTTAATCTGAAACGTTACAACGCCTTTACGATTAATATTTGCAATTGGTTATAATTTAAAAATGTAAGGGTTCACATAAATATCTTTTATTTGTTATCTGTATCCAAATTTTTTTGATAATTTGCATGTTGATAGTTAATACTGGTGAATTAAAGAAATGTATTGGCTTATGATCCATCATACACCAGTTTCAGTTCATGTCACTCACTACTCTAGACCGTTTTTTTTTTGCTATAGTATTATTATTTTCATTTATGTTTTTGTTCATATTCAATAGTTTCAGTTAATTTATTTTATTGCAGAAAATGCAAATGGTGGCTTGGACACTTCCAGTTGTGAAAGTTTAGAAGGCCATGATGTTGAACTTTCTGAACACGAGTCTTCTTATGTAACATTAGAAGGTGGGCTGAAAATCCCAGAGAACATATTTGAAGCTCTGTTTGACTATCAAAAGGTTGGTGTTCAATGGCTGTGGGAGCTGCACTGCCAAAGAGCTGGTGGAATTATTGGTGATGAGATGGGTCTTGGGAAAACTATACAAGTATTATCATTTCTGGGTGCATTGCATTTTAGTAGCATGTATAAACCCAGCATTATTGTCTGTCCTGTTACACTCCTGCGACAGTGGAAAAGGGAAGCAAAAAAGTGGTATCCTAAATTCCATGTAGAGATTGTACACGATTCTGCTCATGATCTGGCTTCTGAAAAGAAGCGAGCTGAATCCGATGGAACAGACTCTGAAAACAATAGTTCAAGCGACAATGATTATGAGAAAAGTGTACCGTCTAGAAACCCAAGAAAGTGGCAAACACTGATAAATCGTATCATGAGATCAGAATCTGGATTACTCATCACCACCTATGAGCAGCTAAGGATATTGGGGGACCAGTTGCTTGACTTTGAATGGGGTTATGCAGTTCTTGATGAAGGGCATAAAATAAAGAATCCAAATGCAGAAGTTACCCTAGCTTGTAAACAGCTACAAACTGTACACCGCATCATTATGTCTGGTGCACCTATTCAGAACAAACTGAGTGAGTTATGGTCGCTGTTTGATTTTGTTTTCCCTGGAAAATTGGGTGTTTTGCCTGTATTTGAAGCTGAGTTTGCAGTTCCTATAGCAGTTGGCGGATATTCAAATGCTTCTCCATTACAAGTATCCACAGCATACAGGTGGGCCAATATTTCTTTTATTTTGGTTTGGGAGGGATCTCATTTTTAGTTAGTGCTAAATTTTTTTTATCGTAGCATCTTCTCCATGATCTATCACAAATGTACAAATTAAGACATTAGTCATAAGTCAGTTAGAATTTCTCTTAAAACTGTAGAAACTTGCTCCCATGATTATTTTGTTTGGTGTAATTTCCCTGCCAAGTAGCAACTATAGAGTTCAAAAATCAATTTTTAATGTCAGAAGAAATAAATTGCTCTTTCTGATGGATATATGGGTGTAATATCTTCCAATTGAAAATTTTGAGTTAAACAAGGTTAAGCGGTTAGTTGTTTTTTAATTTTTATTGATACATGTAAGCTGACCAAATTTTAAAAAAATGGAGAACTACAACTCAGAAGCTCCTATAGAAAAAAATTGTAGTTCAAAAAGAGTTATTTATATGATACTTTAATTTAGTCGATAATGTGTATGTTTGATTTATTCTCGACTGTTGAAAGACCCCAAACCAAATGCGGAGTTCCTAAGGGACCAAAAATAAGTTTGCAACTTTATGACGTTAATCCTAACAAATCCGACATGGTCTTTATTGTTAATAAACTAGAAATACTTTCCCAGAAAACTCTAAATTCTAATCCTTCAAACATTACATTTAATTAGTTAGAAATAACAACATATTCACCTATTGAGATTCTACTTTTTACAGGAAAAATGGAGCAAATGAAGCTTGTAGATGAATATTTTTAATTAGATTGTTAATATATTCCATGGAGGGATTAGGTTTATTTTTAATTAGATTGTTAGCATATCCCCATTTACCAATTAAGTTCAATATTATTTTATTGTTTTGCAGGTGTGCTGTTGTGCTGCGTGATTTAATTATGCCTTATCTTCTCCGACGAATGAAGGCTGATGTAAATGCTCAACTTCCCAAGAAAACTGAGCATGTTCTGTTTTGCAGTCTTACACCAGAGCAAGTATCTGCATATAGAGCATTTTTAGCCAGCACTGAAGTGGAGGAAATATTGGATGGAGGCAGGAATTCACTTTATGGAATTGATGTGATGCGCAAGATCTGCAACCACCCAGACCTACTTGAAAGGGAACATGCCTTCAGCGATCCAGATTATGGAAATCCAGAACGTAGTGGGAAAATGAAAGTTGTAGCTCAAGTGCTCAATGTTTGGAAGGAGCAGGGTCACCGCGTTCTTCTTTTTACTCAAACCCAACAAATGCTTGACATTTTTGAGAAATATTTGACCACTTCTGGTCATATTTACCGGAGAATGGATGGTCTCACTCCTGTAAAACATAGAATGGCTTTAATGGATGAATTTAATGCCTCGAGTGATATTTTTATTTTCATTTTAACAACTAAAGTTGGGGGGTTGGGGACAAATCTTACTGGTGCAGATAGGGTGATCATCTTTGACCCTGATTGGAATCCTTCAACTGATATGCAGGTATGCTTGTTTCTAAAATGTTCTTTTGGTCTTGAAGTGGTTGAAACATGACTGAAAAACGAAAACTTTTCCTACATTTTTTCATGGCCAGTTTGTTAGTTGTGTCTGAATGTTTTATTAAGGGGGAAAATGAAATTAAGGAAAATAGAAAAAAAAAAAAAGCAAGAGGAGTGAAGGGGTATGGAACAATGGCCTCTTTAACACCTCCATTCATTTTCCTTCCTTTTCCATCCCTATAAATATGCCCTGAAGTTTAATGCCTCTGATAATTTTCAGATTAATTGTTTGTTAATTTGTATCAACTTCATTCTCATGGAGAATAATGTTCTAGGCTAGAGAGCGTGCATGGCGAATTGGTCAGAAACGGGACGTGACAATATATAGGTTAATCACACGTGGAACAATAGAGGAGAAAGTGTATCATCGTCAGATTTACAAACATTTTCTTACCAATAAGATATTGAAGAACCCACAGCAGAAAAGGTTCTTCAAAGCCCGAGATATGAAAGATCTTTTTGTATTGAATGTGAACGAAGAAACTGGTTCAACAGAAACGTCAAATATTTTTGGTCAAATAGCTGAAGATGTAAATATTATTGGGACACATCAAGATTCTCAGGATAATGAATCTAGTCATACTGCTGAATTGGGTTCCGAAGATGCTGCAGTTGGTAATGATGGCAAATCACACGGAGGATCTTCAAGAGGAAAAGGGAAAGAGAAGGCTGACAAAAGTAACGGAGTTGGTGAAGAAGCGAATATATTGAAAAGTCTTTTTGATGCTAATGGGATACATGTAAGTTTCTGCAGTATTTTTCAACTTACATCTGAATTATCACGCATCATTACTTTTATTTGACCATATAATTGGAAACTACATTCGTTGTACGAGTAGTTATTCAAGAATTAAGATAATTATGAAACAAGTAAGCATATATTGATTTATACAAAAACTACTACCACATATTCAAACTATATTAAAATCTGCATATTGATCTGTTTCTTGTTTTTAGCGTTCCTCTTTTCAATGTACTGTTGTTATCCTTTGTGATTAACTTGATATATTATTGACAGAGTGCCATGAATCATGATTTGATCATGGATGCCCATGATGAGGAGAAGATGAGACTTGACGAACAAGCTTCCCAGGTTGCACAAAGAGCGGCAGAAGCTTTACGTAAGTCGCGAATGATTCGAAGCAACGAAAGCGTCTCTGTTCCTACATGGACCGGAAGGTCAGGAGCTGCTGGTGCACCATCATCTGTTCGGCGGAAGTTTGGTTCAACTGTGAATCCCCAGTTGCTAAATAATAGCAAAGCATCTAATGAATCACCTAGCAGCGGATCTAACAAATTCAATGGATATGCTGCTGGGGCATCTTCTGGTAAGGCATTATCTTCTGCTGAAATATTGTCCAAAATTCGAGGTAATCAAGAAAAAGCCGCCAGTGTTGGGCTTGAGCATCAGTTTGGTGTGTCCTCAACTTCCACGAATCAGTCAAGAGATGTTAGAACACCCAGGGCACCTGAAAATCCATCTGGATTCCAACCTGAAGTAATGATTCGAAAAATCTGCACCTTTTTCCAACAGAAAGGTGGCAGCTGTAGTTCATCCAGCATAGTTCAGTATTTCAAGGACAGAATCCCGTCAAAAGATCTTGCCCTGTTCAAAAATATGTTAAAGGAAATCGCGACTCTGCAGAAAGGATCAAATGGTTCCTATTGGGTTCTGAGGCCAGACTATCAAGAATAGCATGCTAATCGCAAATAACAAATACTTCGGTGCCCACTGCACAGTACTAGTCACAGAAGTTGAAGGAATACTCATCAAGTAGTCTGAACATTAGACTGGCAAAGCTTTTCCTGATGTTTACAGGTTAATTTTTTATACTGAGATTAAGTTTTTGTTGGGATACGGGTGAGAGGAATGCACATTTGCACATTGGTTGGTTTTCTTACCACAATTTTGTCGTGGAGAATGTGCTGCAAATACTCCTAGTAATTTTGTAAAGCCTCTTCTTTCTGATGTGCTTCAAATAGTAGTTTAGTCTCTGCATATATTTACTTATATATTTTTGTTCTAGATCCTTACTATTCAGTTTTAATCATGCAAAATTTAATCATGTTGGATTTTTTTTTGGACAAAATTCATATTTGATTTTAATGTTTTAAAAAAGTATTCAATGAATATTTCATTGTCTAATTTCAATATGAATTAATTTTAACTAAAACAAAACACCAAATATCAGAAGTGATATATTTAAAAAGATTAAAAACAAAAATAATTTTGCAGGACAAAAAGTAAATAATAATAGGCTTAAATAGAATCTTCGACTTTGAAATTTGGCATGTTTTTCTTTTTAGTCTCTAAATTGTTTTTTTCTTGGAAATAATTTGTGAATGTTAAATATTTTTTGTTTTAATCCTTGAAAACAATATTAGAAGGAAAATCTGCAACTGCAATTTTTTCATGCGGATTTAAAATCTGTATGTTTCATGTGGATTTCTCTTGGGATTTTCCTGCAAGAATTAAAATCAAAATAATTTTAACATTCAAGAATTATTTTTAAGAAAAAAAAGGACCAGAGACATATAATAATAGAGATTTATCCCTTAGACAACAAATTTTCGATAAAAGACTTGATACTGTTGCACGTGTTCAGACAATAAATCTAATTTATTATGCTGAAGATATTATAGTCAACTTTGCATAATAAATAGTAAATACATTAATGCATGGTAAGATTAATTTAATAAAATATTTTTTTTTTATTTAGTATCTTTTTAAATTTTATGAAACAACTTAACATATTCTTATTTTGTAATGTTATATGATGCTTATCGTAAGACTAAGAGGTATTCATTGAAGAAAAATTAGATTCAATTCATTCAGAATTAGGGCATTCACGCATTTTAGTAAAATCTTAAATTTTAATTTTTTTAATTTATATTTTTTTACACTTGTTTTTTTAATGACATATCATATTATTGACTATCTATAAGTGGGAGTGTTACAAATAATATAATGTTTATATTTAATACTCTCTTACAATAATCTTTTATTAATAAACGTATGTTAACTATCATTGATTAGAGCCGTATTCGAGAGCCTGTAACACTAACCATCACACATAATTTTAAATTTATCAATGTTAAAATATGATTAAAAATGAAATTTATAAAATATTTAATAGATTAAACCATAATTAAATAGGATCATTACTTATTTTATCATGATTAAATAATAACTAATCTACACAAACCTTTAAAAACTTTAGACGCTACCATTGATTATATTGTTAGTTTATTCGTGTTCTATATATATTCCTGATATTATAGTGTAAAGTTATACCTGTGAAGTATATAATACAAAAGTTTCTAATCTTCTGTTATTTTTCATTAGTTTTTATTTTTTTTACATTGTCCAATAATTGTTTTTACAAACTTTTCTAAGATTATAGTTCGACATTTATTGTTATGTTTATACATTAAATGGTACTTCTCCTTTCCTAAAATGAATATTATATTTGTAAAAATTATGTGTCTTAAAATAAATACCGTTTTCAATTTTTAATACAATTTTAATTTTAATTTTTTAATTATCCTATAATTAATATTTATAATTAACTATTTCTCTTATCTTACATTAATTATAATTAGAAAACAACAATAGTCAATAAATATAATTTATTAAAATTGTAATTTTCTCTATTCTATTTATCAATTTTCTTAATATATGTGAAAGTTTTAAATATAACACTTATTTTAGGACGGAGGAAGTACTTATTATATATTGAAAACGTAAAAAGTGTTTTAATTAAACTGCAATGCAAGTGTTATGTTAATGAATAAATACCAATACCAAATACCAACAAATAAGTGTAGATGATTATCGGACATGACTAGAAATCATGTGGGTTTTGCCTGTAACACCCCCTTTCTATACCCCAAGTAATCAAATAAATCATTTAAGCACATATAAAAAATTCATTTATCAGAGTATATTTAAAACACCAAATAATCAAATAAATCATTTAAGCACATATAAAAAATTCATTTATCAGAGTATATTTAAAACATAGTACAAAAGAGGTATGTCACATTATCCATGAAATTAAAACATACAACACCTGCTCAACAAGATATGCAACAATGTAGTAACTTTCAAAATAGAGGAACTTAGTCCTTACACCCACATCTCAATATTTAGAATAAAAGCGGAAAATCTAAACATTGAATCACAACCAGCATGTATATACATATATACATATTCACATCGTCCAATATAAGTCATCAACATCATTCATGTTTACATAAACATGCATCACCAAAAATACATATACAAATGTATCACCAAAAAGAGCCAAAGACTTCCTAGCTACCCGGTGTTACAAATTAGAGCCATCTGACCAAAACAATGAAGACACGCTTCACAAAAAGGGATCACCAGCATACCTAATCTGCAATGCCACAAGGGCACCATAAAACAGCAGAAGGGTGAGAAATATTATCATAATAACATTGCATATAATTATATATCTCAATAAAACATATACACATATCCCATTCTCACCACAACTCTTCATCACACCTCTCATATACATTGCAACGTGTGTGTGTGTGTATATATATATATATATATATATATATATATATATATATATATATATATATATATATATATATATATATATATATATATATATATATATATATATATATATATATATATATATATATATATATATATATATATATATATATATATATATATATATATAATCCAGGCATATTAATCCTGCACACTCCACAACTATCATCATTCACATAAACACACAGTTTATGTTCATTCCAATGTATCATTACAAGGACACAATCCTTACCATTCCCTCTCTCTCTCTCTCTCTCTCTCTCTCTCTCTCTCTCTATATATATATATATATATATATATATATATATATATATATATATATATATATATATATATATATATATATATATATATATATATATATATATATATATATATATATATATATATATATATATATATATATATATATATATATATATATTCATGTTTCTACACTTATTCATCAATACAATGATGCTATTCTCATCATTCCACATCAACATACATACATAGAAATGTTGATTCAATCATCAATGCACACATACAAGGATGACAAATGCAAATCATAGAGACCGACTCACGACTTTATGCAGATGCAATGCGGTATCGACTTATTTAGCAGGTTCAATTGAAGAACCAAATGGAACCATCGCTCGTTACCGAAGTAACTCCCCGTCGGGCCTACGATGTTCACCCATCGCTCACACCCCACATGGGCACACGATGTTTTAGGATTGCTCAAACCCCACACGGGCACACAATCCGATCACTCACACCCTACACGGGCACATGATCTTATCCCTCACACCCCACATGGGCACACGATCTGATTGCTCACACCCCACACGGGCACACAATCATACAACAGATTCTACACGTAATCAATCAGCACAAGAATGTATATCATGATGCTTCACATGCAAAATGACTCCATACACTTCTTGAAATGCATACATATTCATAATATTTTCATGCATTCATCTCATATTATCTCATACAATCCATATGTATTCACAACAAGTATGCCAAACGGCAACCGAACGCTCTAATTATTTAAGCCTCACTTACTTAAAATAATTAATCTCGATTAATAGATAAAATCGGATAAAATTTGGCTAAAAATAATATTTCTTTTCACCAAGTTATAGAACATATTATTAGCTTCCGTTTGATATAAAGAACGACAAAATCGATAAACGCTGAAGAAGTTATGAATCTTCAAAGTTTCGAAAAAAATAATATTTTCTCACACTTACAGTGTTAACGGGTTAACACATCCGTTAACCGGTTAACGGCTCCAAAAACTCAGTTTTTGGCCATTTTTAATACCGTTAATTGGTTAACCCAAAGTGTTAACCGGTTAACACCTGAAAAATTTGGAAAAACAAGCTACGGGTTTGTGCCCAAAACCCCCCAAAACCCGACCGATTTAATTATTTTCTCCCGATTAAATACCTACTCATCATTACCAATCATATAGTAACAATTTAGGATCATAAAGCGCAAATTCTATGACTTCCGATTTTCATCCAAAATCTTAACCTCCAATTGTCCAAAAATGTCAAAACTCACAAATTCAACAAAATTCAATTAAACGAAATTCAATAATCACGGCTAAACATTGCCCGACTAAACTATGCAATTTATTTCGAGTTTCATCCGCGAAAACATCGGTTTCTATCGATTTTTCCTAATTCGACCTAAACGGAAATGTGTCAAAAACAACCAAACAATTCCAATCAAAACATACATAATCATACACAATGATAAGATAATAAGATTTCACACCCTTACTCGATTAAATCGAAGCCTAGATGTTGTTCTTGATGATTCTCCAAGTTTTTCCTCTTTCTCCTCTTCTCTCTATCTTTCTCTTCCTTTTCTCTTCTTTCTTTCACTTATGTTTCTATTCTTTCTCTTTTTCTCTCTTATCTCATTCTATTTTCTTTCCTTTATATTTCTCTCAAAACATCTACCAAATCATTTTCTCACAAAATATCCAAGTTAACATTAAATACTAAATGTCTAAAATACTCTCCAATCTAATTTTCCCGAAAACTCTCAAAATCGGTAAAATAGCAAAACATACCATATTAACACATCAAATTCACAATTAATATAATTATTACTCAAATTAAATAAAATACTCAATAAAATATAATAATCAAAATCGGGGCGTTACAACTCTCCCCCACTTTAGAAATTTTCTTCCTCGAAAATATCACCTGATTTAAACAAGTCCGGATACGACTCTCGCATCTCACTTTCCAATTCCCAAGTCATATTGCCTTCAGAAGCGCCTCCGCACGCTACTTTCACAAGTGCAATATCCTTGCCTCTAAGTTTCTTAACTTCACGGTCCAAAATCCTAACCGGTAAAACTTCAACCGTAAGGTTATCTCTCACCTCAACCTCGTCCATAGGAACAACATGTGACGAATCTAGAACATACTTCCGAAGTTGCGAAACATGGAACACATCATGCAAATTCGAAAGATTCGGAGGCAACGTCACACGGTAAGTGTCGCGGTGAAATTTGGATACCAAACTATTGACGAGCTTGAATCTTAATTCATTTTGCAACCGAACTTTAATTTGTACAAAGGAAGGGAAAAAGATCGAATTACCCACAATGCAATGCAAATGCTAGAGAGTTATAGGTTCGGGGGTTGGTTAAACTTAGGGAAGGTGCTAGCATCCTAAGTTTCTGTAGTACTCTACAGGAACCTCTTATTTTATGTTTGTTTATTGCTAAGGGTTATCTGCTTAAGGATAAAAGACCTAGGGGTTTATTTCTAAGTATACTCGACAAGATATCGCATCTTGTGCCTACATATCCTGACGGGAGTGGAATCAGAGTATTTGTAGTTCCCCTAAAGGGTTTGAGGAGTTCTTTGACTGTGGTCAAAGTTCCTACGGGATAAAGGTAGTTGATTGATTGATTTTGGGAGAAAAGATGAGTTGTCATTTTAAGGGGGATTACTTGATTTAACCACCACAACTTTGTAGGAAAATAGTCTTTGCATCGTCTTAAGAGAAGGGCTCAAGTACTCGGATTGTCAACAAGTACGCCTCTATCTCTCCTAAGGCAAAGTCCCTACATATTGATTGAATTGTTATGGGGTAGGAGTTTTATCTCACTTAAGATGATTAACATCTTATTCTCTAATATGTTTGAATAGTTTGAATTGAGTTGTTGAATATGTTTGTCTAAGTTGTAAAGATAAAAGGTCCTCCTTATGGGGTAGGATCTAAACTTAGAAGATCAACTTGAATGGGATCAAGGATCAATGGGGAATATGATGCAAACGCATAAAAGCGATAAAGTGTGTGAATTGTGAGTGCGCGAACGAATCGGAGACGGAAGAATGCACAATTAAGTTTTATGCGGCGTTGATTAATTTGAGATTGTCAATCTTAGTTGAATTACACTTATGGGAAAGTGATACTTTTTGGTGAGGTTGATTTTAAGAAAAATATGTTATATTATGAGATTGATTTTAAAAAAATTGTATTAGTTCATTGATTTGGAGAGAAATTATCTAGATTAGATTATAAATTAGATGGAATTAATTTTAGATAAACAAGGTGGATTTTACAAAAGGTTAATTTAATTAAGGAAATATTGTTTTTAAAAAAATTGTTTTTGGTTAATGTTATTAAAGACCAAAATTTTTATTAAATTAAAAAATTGGTTATTATTATAAAATTCAAATTATTTAGATTATGAAATATAAAAAGGGAAATGCTAACGAGTGCCCGTAGGGCATTGGTTAAGAGATTAAAATGGTAAGTTGGGCATTATTTAAGAGATTGAAAATACATTTTTTTTCTAAATACATGTGTATTCAATTCAATGTCCTGAAAAGAGAAATAATCAGACTTTTTAAAGAATATTGTGTGTATTGAGTGCACTAAATATAACATATTTTCCTTATTTGGAATTCTTAACTAGTGCCCTGAGGGCACTGGTTAGCATGACCCATATAAAAAAGGTTGTCATTATTATAATATGGGAAAAAGTTTATTAAATAAGATAGTTTTTTTTATTATTACTAAATACAAAATAAATTATGTGAGAAATGGACCTCCTTAATTGAAATAAGAACAAATTAGTTATATCTTATCATTTTAAAAATTTATTAATTTGATGAATTGAAATTAATAAATAAAGGGTAAATTAAGTTGAATTAAAAAGTTAATTTGAAAAGAGAGTCCTTAGTTTAATTTTATAAAAAAAGGTTGATTAAGGTTGATGATTAGTTAATTAGTTAAATTGGTTTTAATTTACTGATTAAGTTAATTAACAGATTAATTAAAGGGTTAAATGAGTTTTTAAAAAAGGGTTAAGGAGGGGTTAATGGAGGACGGATTGGGTGTGGCGCGGACGCGTGGATTTATAGTGGTCAACAATATGGATCGCACGATGAAATTAGGTGACGGATCATACGGTGATGGTGCGTGTATGCACGGTGGTTATCGTGTGTGTGAGTGTAGGTGATTATATTACAATATTACACAAATCAACTCAGAAAGGGAAAAAAAACCCTAGTTCCCCCCCAAATCCCCAAATCGCCGTTCATCCTCTTTATTCTCTCTTGTCTCGATTCTTCTGCTCTCTCTCTGCAATTCCTCTCTATCTTCTTCTACCTCTTCTTCCATCGATATCTTCCCTACACAAATTAAACGAAACAAAGAAAACAAAATTAAAGTGTTAGCAGGAATCTCACGGTTTAATGTCGTCCACAGGGGTTTCTGAGGGTGGTTCGCGATGACAGATTCGCGGTGGAGGTGCGGGAAGGCTTGCGAAGGTTCCACGGTGGAGTTCCGGCGATGAAGATAAGTATCACTTCTTATGTTTTGCAATTTGATTTCCGGGGTTTTTTTACCAGTTGGGATCTTTCTGATTTTTGGGAGGGGTTCGTGAATCTGTTTTCTCTATGAAAGTCATCCCCCTTGTGTGATTCCGATGATCTCTTTTATAGACATATGGGTATGCTTGAAGGATGTTGATTTGCATTAAGTTTGTGGTTTAATCCTGCAGATTTTGTCATGTATTTGTGATTTATGACTTGATGGCCATTCAAAACTTACCATCCTAGTAATAACTGATTCAATGCTCCAATTTACATAATATTGTGATGAGAATGTTTCCGATTGAATGCGTAGAATTGTGTTGGGTATTGCCTTGTGAAGAGGCAAACGTGGCCACCTATTTCCATTTTGGGATTATTGTGTTTTGGCACAAATTACTTTGCTATCCTCATATCTAATCTTATTCATTAGTGCTACTCAAACTGCTTGTATCACTGATAGTGAATGATTAATGACTTTGTTCTTTGTGACTTAAACTCAGGTTTTGGGTGATGAATGCTGGATTGCGTGATTTTTTTTGAAGTCCTCAATATCTGAGTATTCCTTTAGTTTGTACACGTGCTGCTCTTGATATTTCTTCCTTGTCTTAACAAATTTTGAAACGAGTTGAAAACTTAACGAATAAATGTGCTTGTTGCAGGATAATGATGGTTGTCAAACGTGAGGTTTGGTTCTCAACTCGAGATACGGTTCATTCTTATGCATTGATTAACTCAGAAATCATGCAAGAGCTTTCTTCAAAACTTGTTTCATGAATGGTTCTGGTTAAATTCAGGCTTGTATCGGTACTGACTTAGTTTTTCGCTTGTTTTGATAGGTCGCATGAAGTGGTTAAAGGGACCTTCTTCAAAGCCAACGCAAAGGTGATTTGCTCGCATATGTGACGATTATCTCATTCAGCAGAGTCGAAGCGTCATTGTACATAGGATCTGGATTATTAAGATGAGTAGCTAGATCCCTCTTCATACCTTCAAATAGTGACTCATGGATTGATATATCTTGGTAATTGAATCCGCCGTATCATATCATATTTGAAACTAAAGGCTGCCCTTTCAGGTGTGGCAGAATGCAACTTCCAACTAATGGTAAAGAACAGGGCATGCCTCTAGGCGGGAGACATACCAGACAGATTGAGGCTGCATCAGATGTAAACTTTGTTCCTAGATTTGCTCCGAGGAAGGACCTTCCGTACATATTTCGCGATCAATAATTGAATGCCTTTGGGAGCTGCTGTTGTTTACTTCAGGAATTCTTATAAGGGGTGTGCTTGTGAATAAACCTTTTGAGAACAAAGGAAAGGTTCATTGTAGTGTTAGCTTTTGAATTTCCACTTTCCATGTGAGCTACTGGTGCAGATACTAAGGTGTAACAGTAGGCGTGGATCTCCAAGGATGCTCACTACAGCTTGGCGCTGCTTTCTCTTTAACTGACGTTTGGTCGCTTATAGGTGAAGATACCAGCGGCTGACGACTTCATCGTTATAGCAGCTTTTGCACGGTCAAGTGATGAGCTCTCCAAATGCCTCATAGATTGATGTCCTCTGGTAGAACTGAGAGATTCCCGTAGCCAGAGGTTTACTACCTGGTGGCTACATTACCATGTACTGCAGTAAGTTACAGAGGACTCTATCTCTTTCCAAACGGGTTTCTCCTTGAATTAATTTTCTTACGGCATTCTAATGTGTTTTGCAGGTGCTGCTAACCTTAGATTCCTGTTTGCCGGACAGGTTGTTTTTTGATGGAACCTTGACCCACACGGTTTTCGGAAGCTGGAACATGTCGCAACAATGGGGTATCCGGGGTGTTTGAGGCAACAGCTGTGGGTAACAAATGTCTCTATTTATGTTTTCTATTTAATGATGCTGGTTGTTTTTGTAAAACTTATCCTCTTCTTGATTGAACATGCCATGTTGGGGAAGAAGAGTTTGAAATTGTTGCGGACTTCGACAACGGCGGTTATCTAATGTCCAGCTGATTGTCACGGAGCCTGCACGGTCAGATTCACCATCTTCCAATCTTCCGTTCACCACTACTCCTGCATCCGGTTTCACAAGTTCCCTTTGGAGTAAGAGTAACACTGCTTCTTCTTTTCAACCATATTCTCACCAAGTGAAACAATATTGCCGCTGCAGCTCTCAAGCATGCTTTTGTGATGGATTCCGGTTTTGAAGGCCACGAAGCATATCTTATTGCACATGCAATAGAAAAAATAGGAACTCTGTTTTTTCCTTTTTTATGGTAATTTTAATTGAAGTGGCTCACTTCCGGTTCGGTACTAGACTGCCGGTTAGTGTGGTTATAAATATGAAGTTTCTTGTAACAATTGAACTCCCCTTTTAATGACAAGCTGTTGGGTTTAAATCCATACTGGTGAAACGCGGATGGATCAAAATGGTGTTAGGAAATAAATGCTTACTTTGAAATCCCTGTTATTGCAAAAATAAAACCGTAGTAATCTTATGTAGCTCTGAATTGTTAAGTTAATATTTCAAGCATTTTGTCAAAAGGATCTGAAATATTGCCAAACCGTGAATCGTATGTCCTAAAATAGGAAAGTTGGAAAAGGCAACCTTAACACATACTTCTTAATAATTTAACCGAAAATCAGAATCCACTCCTTCAACATGATGAAGTTCCTGATGTGAACCAATGTTATTCATAACCAAACAGGATCCTTCCAAATAAAACTTGTGGATGAAAGGCGACTGTCTCAAAATAAATGATCATAAACCGCCAAATAGGAGAAAAAACCAACTCTTCTTTTCAAGGACTTAGATGGTGTTTTAGCCTCATGAATAAGAAAAGGATTCAGATAACACCGAAATTTGGTACACGATCCATGTCCTGAGAAGAACCTTCGAAAATAATGACACAACCCGCGATGCAGCTTCCCACGAAAGTCATAACAGACCTCAACTGCTTATGCCTTGAGATACCTGACTGTGAGGCTCTATACTGGTTATCACTGCACCTGCACAAGCTGGTCAAGTGAGAAAAAAAACGCAAGGAGGTGGAGTCTTAAGGTCAAAAATTAGGGTGTGACAATAAGCTACAGCACCAACTCGTGCAGTGATCTGATACGGACCAATAAAACGAGAAGTCAACTTATTTGACTTCAAAGCACGACCCACACCCGTAACCGGTGTAACTCTCAAAAACACATGGTCGCCTTCTTGAAACTCAAGATCTTTCCTTCGCTTGTCATGATAGCTCTTTTGTCTACTCTGAGAAGCTTTCATCTTTTCCCGAATAAACTTCACTTTTTCCGTCGTTTGCTGTACCATCTCCGGTCCAACTACCGACTTCTCACCCGTTTCATGCTAACACAAAGGTGTTCGACATCTCTGAACATACAAAGCCTCAAATGGTGCCATACCAATACTTGAATGAAAACTGTTATTATAGGTGAACTCAATCAATGCCAAATAACTATCCCAAGCACCACCTTGTTCTAGCACACAAGCACACAACAAGTCTTCCAATGATTGAATTGTCCTCTCGGTTTGACCATCCGTCTGCGGATAATAAGCCAAACTCAATCTTAACTTAGAACCCAAAGCACTTTGCAAACTTTCCCAAAATCTTGATGTAAATCTAGGATCTCTATCCGACACAATACTCTTAGGAACTCCATGTAACTTCAAAATCACGTGAACATAAATCTCGGCTAACTTCTCCAAAGGATAACTAATACCAACCGAAACAAAGTGAGCAGATTTAGTAAGTCTATCAATAATTACCCAAATAACATTATGAACTCTTTGCGTATTCGGCAATCCCGTAACAAAATCCATAGATATACTATCCCATTTCCATTCCGGAATGTCCAACGGTTGCATCAATCCACTAGGCTTCTGATGTTCCACCTTAGACTTCTGACAAGTCAAACACGAATACACAAAAAGAGCAACATCCCGCTTTAACCCGGGCCACCAAAAGATTTTCTTCAAATCTTGATACATCTTGTTCGCACCCAGATGAATACTTAAGTTACTTCGGTGTCCTTCCTCCAATATCATCTTTTTCAACTCCGACTCATCGGGAATACAAATACGACCATGAAATCTCAAAACTCCAAAATCATCAACCTTGAAATCCCCACTCATTCTTCATCAAATCAACGAACTTCAAATCCAACTTTTGCTTTTCACAAACGGTTGCAAGAAAATCATTCGTAACATGTAGCATACCAAGTTTCACACTACTCAGCGTCATTTCACAAACCAAACTCAAGTCTCTAAAATCTTCCAAAAGTTCCCATTCTTTCACCATCAATACAAACATATGTAACAACTTGCCACTTAAGGCATCGACCACCATATTCGCCTTACCCGGATGGTAATTCAAACCAAAGTCATAATCTTTCAAAACTTCTAACCATCTTCTTTGCCTCATGTTTAATTCTTTTTGATCAAATAAATACTTCAAGCTCTTGTGATCACTAAAAACTTCAAATCTTGCACCATAAAGATAGTGCCTCCAAAATTTTAAAACAAACACCACGGTCGCTAATTCCAAATCATGTGTAGGATAATTCTTTTTATGTACTATTAATTGTCTCGAAGCATAAGCCACAAATTTTCCATCTTGCATCAAAACACCACCTAAACCTGTCAATGAAGCATCACAATACACCACAAATGGATCCGTAGAAGTCGGCAAAATCAAAACCGGCGTCGTTGTCAACCGTCTCTTTAGCTCCATGAAACTCTCTTCACAATGAATATCCCAAATAAAAGTTTTTCCTTTACAAGTCAACCGCGTCAAAGGAAGTGCCAACTTTGAAAATCCTTCAATGAACCTCCGATAATAACTCGCCAATCCTAAAAAGCTTTGGATTTCCGCAATCGACTTAGGAGTCTCCCATTGTCTCACTGCATCAATCTTGGATGGATCAACACTAATACCACTACCGAAAATAACATGCCCAAGAAAACTTACTTCCGACAACCAAAACTCACACTTAGACAACTTAGCATACAATTGTTTCTCTTTCAAAATTTGCAACACCATCCTTAAATGCTCTTCATGCTCCTCTTGAGACTTAGAATAAATCAAAATATCGTCGATGAACACAACCACAAAACGATCCAACTGCTCATGAAAGATACGATTCATGTATTCCATAAACACACCCGGCGCATTAGAAACTCCGAATGGCATCACGAGGTATTCGTAATGACCATACCGTATCCTAAAGGTTGTCTTTTGAATATCTTCCTTTTTCACACAAATCTGGTGATAACCTGATCTCAAATTAATCTTGCTAAAAACACGTGCACCAACCAATTGGTCCATTAAATCATCGATCATTGGAAGCAGATACTTGTTCTTAATTGTCACCTTGTTCAATTGTCTATAATCAATGCACAAACGCATACTTCCATCCTTCTTCTTTACTAACAATATCGGAGCACCCCAAGGAGAAACACTAGGACTTACAAATTTCTTATCTAACAAGTCATTCAGTTGCTTCTTCAATTCCACCAGCTCTGATGCCGACATACGATACGGTGCCATCGAAACTGGTCTAGTACCCGGAACTAGATTAATAGAAAACTCAACTTCTCTTTCCGGCGGTACATCCATAATATCCTCCGGAAACACTTCTGGAAAGTCACACACCACTGGAAAAACATTAAGTTCCATATTACTCTCCACTGACAATGATGCAAACAAACCGAACAATTGAGCTTCGTCCGCTAAAAGTTTCTTCAACTCTTTAGTGGATAGAAAACTCACATCTTCATCATCTTCCAAAGAAGGAAACCTCACCAACTTGTGATAACAATCTATATGAACTCGATTAAACTGCAACCAGTTCATACCCAAGATTACATCCAAACCTTCCAAAGGTAAACACACTAAATCCATGACGAAGTCTCTACCATACATGGTCAGAGGACAACTTACACACACCAAAGACGTAGTTACCGACCCTGAAGCAGGAGTCTCAATAACCATCTCACCATCCCAAGAAGTCATAAACAAATTCAAACACTTAGCGCACTCATGAGAAATGAATGAATGAGTCGCTCCCGTATCAATAATAGCAATTAAAGGTGTACTATTAATAAAGCATATACCTTTAATCAAACGGTCTGCACTGGTAGTATCCTTCCTAGCTAATGCAAACACCTTACCACCTGCCTGAGCTTACTTTGGCTTAGTACACTTAGTACTAATGTGTCCCACTTCTCCACAATTAAAGCATTTCACCGTATTCCTCCTACAATCAGTAGCAACATGACCAAGACCTCCACAATTAGCACATTTCATCACGGTCTTTCCACACTCAAAAGACTTATGTCCTATCTCGCCACACTTGTAGCACTTTATGGAACCAGAACTTCCTCCTCCAGAACTCTTCTCAAAGTTTCCCTTATGCTTGCCCTTATCAACAGGTGTCACATAAGGTCCACTCCTAACTTGTTTTTTTCCTTTCCTCTTGTCGTGGTGAAATTTGGATACCAAACTATTGATTAGTAAGAATCTTTAATTCATTTTGCAACCGAACTTTGATTTGTCCAAAGGAAGGGATAAAGATCGAGATTCCCAAAATGCAATGCGAATGCAAGGTTTAGAGAGTTATAGGTTCGGGGGTTGGTTAAACTTAGGGAAGGTGCTAGCATCCTAAGTTTCTGTAGTACTCTACAGGAACCTCTTGTTTTATGTTGTTTATTGCTAAGTGTTTATCTGCTTAAGGGTAAAAGACCTAGGGGTTTATTTCTAAGTATACTCGATAAGATATCGCATCTTATGCCTACATATCCTTACGGGAGTGGAATCAGAGTACTTGTAGTTCCCCTAAAGGGTTTGAGGAGTTCTTTGACTGTGGTCAAAGTTCCTACGGGTTTAGAGTAGTTGATTGATTGATTTTAGGAGAAGAGATGTGTCTTCATTTTAAGGGAGATTTAACCGCCACAAGTTGTAAGAAAATAGTCTTTGCATCGTCTTAAGAGAAGGGCTCAAGTACTCGGATAGGGATCAACGAGGTACGCCTCTCTTAAGGCAAAGTTCCTACGAATTGATTGTATTATTGTGGGGTGGAGATTCTATCTCGCTTAAGATGATTAACATCTTTCTCTATTGTGTTTGAATATTTGTATGAGTTGTTTAATGTGTTTTATTTCTATGTTGTAAAGATAAAGACGAAGGTCCTCCTATGGGGTAGTATCTATCCTAAGATGGTCGACTTGAATGGGATCAAGGATCATGTGGGGAGAATGATGCAAAATGTGAATGCATACGCACAATTGTTGAGATCATGTGCAAATTCTTCCTTTGGACGGAATGCAGTGCGAGAATGTAAAATTACTGTAAAATAAATTGCGGAAGAAAGTAAAACATACACATACGCATGAAAGCACTAAGGTGTAGGTGCAAGTGTCGTGAATGCGAGTGTGCACGATCGATTATGCCGTTGATTGATTTTAAGCGGAGTTGAATTGATTTTAGTTTGAATTATAAGAAAGTGTTGAAAAAGTTGTATTTGATTTTAAGTAGAGTTATATTATATTATTTTTTAGTAAAAGGGTTTTAACGATTAAATTAATAGGAATAATCTTAAATGATTTTAAAAAAAGTCTTCTTATTAAATAAAAATAGTTTTTGTTATTATAAATAAATAAAATTATTTTGAATTGGATTGTAGGAAATGGTGTGTTTTTTATTATTATTGAGAATATGACTAAATTATTATATAGAAAAAGGGTGTTAAATTGATGACCTAAATTAGTTGATAGAATGATTAAAGTAAAATTGAGTTATTATG
Source organism: Lathyrus sativus (assembly GCA_963859935.3). Lineage (NCBI taxonomy): Eukaryota > Viridiplantae > Streptophyta > Magnoliopsida > Fabales > Fabaceae > Lathyrus > Lathyrus sativus. Next base: position 467,437,101 of record OZ012740.1, read on the forward strand.
AAAAGAAAATTGATTAAATAGGTTAATTAAAGAAAATTAGTTTAATTTTATAAGGGTCATTAATTGGTTTTACTAACTAAAAGGGTTAGACAGATGATTAGTTAAGTGGTTGTTAACAAAATGGTTAATTATATTAGTTAGATTAATGATTATAGGCTAATTAGGGGGAGATTAACAGTGATTAGGAGGGATTGTGTGGTGCGCGGTGCGTGTATGTAATTATTACAACAAAATTAAACAAACTAAATCAAAAACCCTTCATCCCTAAATCGCCCCCCCTTTTCTCCGATCGTCTTCTCCCTTCCACCTCCTCGCTCTCTCGATCTTCCTTTCTCCTTTTTCCGATTGTTTCCGTCTCCTTCTTTTTCTCTGTTTCTTTCTCTTATCCTTCTTGCCTTTAACCTATAAACACGAAAAAACCTCAAAAGATCCAGACAAAAGATAGATTCACGAGATTACCGAGAAAGGGAGCCAATGGTGGCTTGCGGCGGTGCGGAGGAGTTGCGGTTGATCGCGGTAACTGGGGACAACTTTCGCGAGCTTCAGAAAGATAAGTCTCTTTGCCTCGATTCCTCGGTTACGAAATTAGGTTTGCGGTAGCTGTGATTTTGTATGATAGTTTCTTCCCTTTTTCGTTTTCAATCTTCTCTTTATATAGGCTTCAATTTGGGATTTCCTGATTGAATTTGATTAAAATCATTTGAATGCTGATTGATGGTTTTCTGTTTTAAGATGAATAAAAAATGGAAACCTTTCCTTTTCAGTTCCAATCTCTGTTAAATGAGAATCAGATCCTTGATATCGTTCTACGATTTGGATTGGGATATTCGAAGCATCTTGGGGATATTTTCCACTTGATTTTTGCTGACTTGGAAATTATAATTTGTAGGTGTAACCAACGATGGATTTGGGCCTGAGAAGAATTCGAGTGGTCCAGAGAAGAGACAAGCCTGATACGTTAGGGTGGTGTTGTACTTTCTTGGTTTGGAAGAATTCTGATACACGGTGTAGTCTTCTGTCAAGTGAGTTTTGGTTACTCTCAAACTGGCGAAATGTTCGACAAATCCCTGCTTGGTGGGATATCAACTCCTGGTTTTGCGCAAACTGTAGGAACATAAAGGTTGCAGGTGATTCTCTAATGATCTCTACTCTGCTTTAGTTTGGAAGTTTGCTTATGGTTTTAGGATTGTTGTTTGAGGGGTGTCTGAGAGGATTTAACGTTGTTATTGATAAATAGGTCTTGTATGAATAAAGGATTAAATGAGACTCCATATTAGTGTGATTATCAGCCTCTATCTGCAAAAGATTTCCTTGTTCTGCACGACTAGCACCGAATGGAGCTGAGACTTGAGTTCGAAAGCCAGAAACGATGAAGGTTTTCACTCGTTGCAGCAAATTCTTCTCCTAGTCAATCTCTCCAACTGCCTCAGCAGCAGCACACAACTGATTCGCAAATTCATCAAGCCTTCTAACAGCCCCGATGGTACGTTGGTTCGACATACTCATTCATATTTACTTCCACTCTGCACCAGTGTTGTATCTCTGCTATCCTTTTTGCATTGCCTTGCAAGCTCTGATCTCAATTGTATCTGTTCACTTGATTTATCTGCAGGTATAAAACAACTTGCAAGAGCAACCACTTGGTGATGGTCCAGGTCAATAACAGTGCCATTAAACAACAGTTCAGTGACAAGGAGTTCATCCCGAAATTGCAGCTGGGAGTCTCGCACTTTTGCTTTCAGGTGTTGAATTTCATGGTTCGCTTAAGCTTTAACCTTTAATGCTTTCACAAGTGGAAGCATCAGCGAGTATGGTGCATTATTGCAGAAGAAGAATATTACGTGATAGTGAAAGGAAGAGACTAATATTGAAGGTGGTGGTTTTTCGGATTCATCAACAGCAGTAACAAGTCTTTCAGTAACCAATAGCGGTGTTATATCACTTGATTTGTAAGCTTTGGGATAATCTATTATCACCCAGCGACAGAATGAAGGTTTTTTCTAGAGATATAGGAAAACAATCTATTGTATGCTGAACTTTCTCAGGCGGAGATAAAGAAGAATCTACTTCATTTTCTTCAATGTCTTCAAATTGATGTAATGGAACATACAGAGGTGACTCTTCAAATTGTTTTGAAACGGTGTTATGATTATTACAATTCACACGAGTCAGAAGCTAGCTTGTGATGATAGAGGCAGTAGTTAGGTAGTGTACTAATGCTGCTGTAGTAATTGGTCCATCTGGAGTTTTGTAATAACCACAAACTTGTCTTGTAATGATTTGAAATGAGCTATTAATATTGATCTATTTAAATCCCATTGATATTTTGACAGAGCTGGAACCCGAAGCATTGTTGTAGATTTTATCAATCCCATAACATGCTCTACTTAATAGCAGCAGAGTTGTCTTGTTTAGTTTATTAATACTTTGGATTGTGAATCCTGCCATCCTTATCTCCAAATGTTTTCTGTCTCCCGTGGGCTTATAAACACATTTGATATCCAAGTCGGATCTACAAAGAATGAGAACCAAAATACCGGAAAACTGGGGGTCTCGACACCATATCCCATAGCACCACTTGATTAAATTGCATATGCCGAATTGAAAGCCCAAATGAATGGTCTTCATGCCTTAAATCCAAACTCTTCTTCACTTTCAATTGATGATTTTGATAGAGAGATAACTGACAACCTTGACTTATAAGATACCAAATCCTGATCGAGATGTAATCGGAAAGCGCATCCAAAGATGTCTTCGGTGTAATGGTCCAATAATAGCTCAAGAGTGAAAGTAATGTTAGTAAAAAAATAGATGAAATAATAATAATAAATATGATAGAAATAAACATAATATTAGTAATAATAGTCGCAAAAACATAAATATTAAAATAAAGTCAAATAAAAAAAATGCGCAAAAAGAGGCGGCATCTTAGGGTCAAAAATTAGGGTGCAACAAATGCCTCTATTTAAGTTATTCCTATTCGGAGATATGGAGATTGAAATCTCCGTCTCGATGAGATAGGAAGGACTTAAATATAAACACTGAACAAATTTTTGGCCCTAAGAAGCCACCAAATGCAAATGATATGCAACGATATGGAATGCAAGACAAAGGATCCTGTGGAGAAATGGCGCCACAGGGGAGAAACTAGACACAACACACGGGAAGAACAAGCTCAACAAAGGAGACTCCACGGAGAAAGATTGGCAATCACAAAGTATCTGTAAATATGCTGTGAAGAAACTTTGGAAGAGAAATCCTCTGGAGGAATCTACTGTATATGTCAAAATGTAATTGATTCGAGATATCAACTAAAGAAGCCTATTGTCGAGACTTGTAACTGTAATTGAGAATACTTTTGCCAAAATATTTACTGTTAAAATCTGTAAGGAATCTACTGCCGAGATTCTGTGTTGAAGTCTGTTGGAGAAATACTTCTGACGAAGTCTTCTGGAAATCTACTGCCGAGATTATCCAGGAACTAATATAGAACTACCTACTGCCGAGGTCTTCTGGGAATCTACTGCCGAGATTAACCAGGAACTGAAATAGAACTACCTACTGCCGAGGTCTTCTGGGAATCTACTGCCGAGATTAACCAGGAAATGTAATAGAACTACCTACTGTCGAGGTCTTCTGGGAATCTACTGCCGAGATTAACCAGGAAATGTAATGGAACTACCTACTGTCGAGGTCTTCTGGGAATCTACTGCCGAGATTAACTAGGAACTGTAAGATGTTCGAATGATTGTCGTTGTAGATTGTAGATGTCATTGTAGACTGTAGTTGTCGTTGAACTTCTTGGCTGCGAGCCATAATATGTCGTTAGTTGTAGAACTTTGTGGATTGTGGAACTTCGGCTGTAAGCCATAATGTACTGAGAGTTTGTAAAATTTCACCGGGGATCTTCGAGAGAGATGTGAGCCGGTTGAATTGTAATGTATGTCTTCTCAGATAAAGAAAGACTATTGCGATAAACTTCTTCAACTTCTTCGGGGAGATATCGCTGATGGAAGTAAACTTGTGATGAACTCACTGGGGAAGTCATTCCTGAGGAATGTCTTAGTTGCTGTAAAAAAATGGGCGAATTCTCAAATAAAGAGAAATGTCTGTAACTGTCTTCTCTGATGAATCAATAATGTTGAGGGACCCACTGAGGGTAAATGAACTGTCTTGTAGAAATCGTCGTTTGTCATTTTGAATAAGATCCTGATCAAAACGAGTTGCCCAAATAAAGAGCTTGTTATAGTCCAAATGTAGATGTTCGAGAGAAATTTGTTGAAGAAATGTCTGTCTTCATAAATACTCTTCCTGGGGGAATAGGGTGCAAAATAAATGCATGCTTAATCCATGTTCAAAGGTTGGAGACGTCCGCAATGTGATTGCCAAGGACCGAAGTTCAATTCAGGAAATATCTGAAGAGAAACTGTTAAGCAAGACTTGACCATTGAGGTATGAACTCAAATAGGATATGCTGAAACAACCGTCTTCCACGAGTATCAATCTTCGTGGGGAAACAGAAATATTATGCTTTTTCTGCCTAGGGTCGACAAATCTAATTGGAGGGATAAGACGCACCCAAACACCTAGGGATAACTACAGCCAAAGCGACAAAATAAAATAAACACAGAATGAAAACAAATGCACATGCCATGCTGTCTACTTATATGCTATGCGTATGCTTATGTTGACAAAACAAACGGACAGAGAAAGAAAACGGAGATGAAATAAACATCTCGAAGCAAACATCCAACCAATCTTCAAAGATAGAAGTACCGTTGGGGATGGGTGGAGAACCAAATATGGGATCACACTCCTGCTTCAGGTCTCAAAAACTTATATGGGGAATAGAGTACATTCCACCTGGGGATAAAACACCTTGATCAATCTTGGTTATCTTGTTGAAGATGAGAATAAAGATCTACCAGGGGTGGATTAAACTCATTACTATAAAAACTTCATGGATAAAATAAATATCCGCTTTACTAGAGAGACTCATGCTGGAGAAGATCAACGTTGTAGAAGGTCCATTGGGGAGTGAAATACGTCCACTTTATTAGGAAGGTGAAGTTGGAGAAGATCCACTAAGGATTAAAGTAATACCTACTTCATTGGGGAAGTGAAGTTAAGCAGACCATTGGGAATTCTGCATCTAAAAGCTTCATCGAAGAATGTCATGACCACCTGAAGTAAAGTACCGGGGACATGAAGAATGTTGAAAAGTAGTGGTAGTCGCCATTTTTGAACAATAGTTTGTTGCACATGGATAAGATAATCTTCACTTCTCAGATGCCCCAAGTCAACTGGTTATGAGAAGAACTCATCCTAAGAGGATTTTATAGAAAATATGGCGTCCCAAAAATTTCAAACCTGGAGAGATTCCTTGAATCTCGACGTAACTGGCCCTGATTGATGGTATTATGAATGAGTCTTCAAAAATAGCTCTTCAATAAGTCAGATTTGCACAGAACAAACCACTTGGAAATAACTTGCCCCAGGCTTAGCAGAGTTTTCAAACTTCAATAATGATGTCTGTATGTAATCTTTCTAAGATGTCGAGCAAAGTTAGCAAGTCCGAAATGTTAATTTTGAAACTGTTAATGCAACCCACGTTTGTCTTGAAGTTTTGAAAAGAGATATTACGATAACTTGTGACCGAAATCATTAGTTAGGGTATGGAATTATTTTATAAAGCCAATCATTAAATTGAGCATAGCTCGTAGGAGTCAGGAAACGTTATCTCGCTGAGTATGCTTTCGAAGTAAACCCTACCTCAATTAGGACTTCGAAGGTTGTATCAGGGCTTAGTTCAAGGTTTGTGAAACAAAGGAAATAAAGGTCAAAGTATATTTGCACCCATCCATTTTGAAAGATGTTCACTATTTTGAAAGGTTTTAAGTGTTCAATCGAGCTGACTGAAAATTTCCTGCCCCAGGTTTAAAAATGAGATTGGAAAGGGTTAAAAAGGATTTAACTTCCTTATGTCTTTGGTGTTTAGGAGGTTTGAAACAATGCCTCACATCATTAGTAGGTTTTATTCGAAAGCATACCACGAGGGAGATCTTGTGTTTTACTTCATCATCCTCCTTCCAATTATTCACCAAAGTGAGAGAATCGGGTATAGTCGGCGTTATAAATTATGAAAAACATTTTGCGAGTGAAACGAATGGGTTTCTTCAAGACAAATGCTTATCGCACTACTTATTCAAAATAACATGTTCTTACATGTCAATTATGCTTTTAATCAAAGAAATAAAACACATAAGCGAACGAAAATAAATAGGTGATCAACATAACAGTGCTCCATTCACGACCGGGCTTCCTCCCTTGAAAGTCAGCACTTCATCATCTATCATTTCTTGCACTTTCTCTTGAAAAACTTTGCACTCTTCAATCGAATGCCCCAACACTCCATCAGGAAATTCACAACTGGCGTTTGGTTTGAACCACGGCGGGTGAGACTTCATGATTCTAGTCTTTTTGGGAGTCATTACTGAGTTTCTAGCAAAATGAGACCATAATTGACTATAAGTCATTGGGATAAGATCAAACCAACGAGTTTCTTCTTTTGGAACACTTAGAGGTGTCTTCTGATTCTGAAACCGTCTTTGAACCTGTCGATCTTGATGTTGATATGGAGATGTCATTCTTTGCTTACGAGGTAGTCGTTTCTTGCGCTGAACAAGCGCTTCATGTTGAGGATAAAATACTGGAACCGGATCTGACAGGACTTGAGAGGAATCCCAAACTGCATTAACATCAATGCTTCTTTCCTCTAGGGAATCATCAACTGAAACTTCTTCATTAGTTTGGTCATTCAAGTTATCCTGAATTCTTCCACTCTTGAGTGCATTCTCGATGTTTACTCCGACTTCTATAATTTTGGAGAAATCTGATGGTACAGTACCTACCATCCTAACATAATAAGAGTCTGGCAGTGTTCTTAGAAACATCTTGGTAAAATCTTTCTCTGGAAGTGGTGGACGAACTTGGGATGCCAACTCTTTCCATCGCTGAGCATATTCCCTAAAGGCTTCATTGTCATTCTTACTTATTCTTTCTAGTTGATCACTGTCTGGAGCGATGTCCAAATTATAATTGTATTGCTTCACGAACACATCGGATAAGTTTCTCCAAGACTGGATTCGATTCCTTTATAGCTTCATGTACTATATCAAGGATGCCCCAGATAAGCTTTCTTGAAAGCAGTGAATCATCAATTCGTCATCGTCAACATAAGCAACCATTTTTCGACAAAACATTGTCAAATGGTATCTTGGACAACTAACACCCTTGTAAACTTCAAAGAGAGGCATCTTGAACTTCGGAGGAATGATTACACCTGGAACCAGACATAGTTCACGAGCATCAAGGTCAGATGCATTATCTTCTTTCACTATTTTCAATTGTTCTTTAAAATCACATAATTCTTTCTCCATTGCTATGAATCTAGGATCATCCATCTTCATCTTAGCATGAATACTCTGAATATTAGGTACATGCTGTAGAGGTTGGGAAGCTTGACCAACCAAGTTATCTTGCACGGGCCGAGGTTGTGTAGAAACATCCACTTGTTGAACATTGTCATTAGACGGAAGATCAAATAACAGATTAGTCACAATTCTGAAGCTAGTCATAGAATCCATATCTTACTTTCTCTTTGCTATCCTTTAGTAATACTTCAAGCTCGGTCAGATGGTCGAGATGTCAACTGACAGACAAAGACAGAAGACCGGGATGAGCCACAGAAGAGGAGAGACACATGCATATGCAAGATGCTAAATGCTGATGCAAAAAATGCAGAAATGAAAGGTTTCATGGAATTCAAGTTCTTATAAACGTTATAGAATGCCAAAGAAAATTTATTTACTATTTTTGATATATATATATATATATATATATATATATATATATATATATATATATATATATATATATATATATATATATATATATATATATATATATATATATATATATATATATATATATATATATATATATATATATATATATATATATATATATATATATATATATATATATATATATATATATATATATATATATATATATATATATATATATATATATATATTATATTTTATATTGGATTACAAGTGAATATTCTTATGAGAGTCCAAAATAAAAGCTAGAAAAAGTCATAAGGAAGTCCTTCATCATGCGTGTTGATTGGCTCTTCTACTTGGATCTTCTTGAATATAAGTTTTGCATGATCAACGTCTAAAGATTAGTTTGATAGAGGAAAATAAATCCTCCATCCCTTCTTTCGTTCTTGTCGGAAAGGTGAGAAATGAATCCCTTGTTTTCTTGGATGAGAGTCCTTTGAACTTCTAATGATCCTTCATGATAAGGGAAGCCTCTTGTATTTGTCTTCTGAGTTTTCTTCAATCTGAGCTTCTACTTCCTTAGGCCATCCAAGTTAGGACTCTTAAAAGAATATTTAAAAATATTTTCTTTTGTAATCCTTATTGGTTTCTGTAATGTTTATAAATAAACTGAGAATCCCATGAAACCAATGCGATATGATGCTGTATGGATGCAACAAACACAAGTAGGCACATAAAGACACACAAAGATAAACAGACAAAGGGGACCCTAGGGTTGCAACGAGCATGGAGCAAAGGGTATACCCATTCCCAAAGGATTTGGACTAAAGTTTGATTGTACCTGCAAAACAAGGTTCTAAAGCGGTTCCCAAAGTCATTAGTCCATCTTTCGGATATTATCAATTTTCCAACTAACTCGGAGATTAATAATATTCTCAAGAGAACTTCTTTTGAGTGTAGCATCGCGTAGCACTATTTCGGGACTTACTCCCTCATAGCCTCGCACTACGCCTTAATAAAGGCCAAAGTGGGGTTAAAGGTAACTACGGTCCTTAGTATCATGGACTCCAATTGAAAGTAGTAAAAGTTTTCACGACTAAACTCGTTCAACCGAACTATTTTTAAAAGGGTCTCAACTAAGCAGGATTCTCGAGTCAACTTAGTCGGGACTCACTCCCTATAAGCCTCATCGAATATATCACCATCCTATCTTAATTTCTCTCAAGACCGGGTGTTGGACTTTGTCTCACCACTCAAAGATAATAGCCCAAAAGCAATAGGTAAACAATTATACAAATAAACAATTAAGAAAATATAAGCAAATATAAACAAACAAGTTAGGGAAACCCACTGAGGGGTCCCCAGTGAAGTCGCCATTTCTGTCGTGGTGAAATTTGGATACCAAACTATTGATTAGTTTGAATCTTTAATTCATTTTGAAACCGAATTTTGATTTGTCCAAAGGAAGGGATAAAGATCGAGATTCCCAAAATGCAATGCGAATGCAAGGTTTAGAGAGTTATAGGTTCGGGGGTTGGTTAAACTTAGGGAAGGTGCTAGCATCCTAAGTTTCTGTAGTACTCTACAGTAACCTCTTGTTTTATGTTGTTTATTGCTAAGTGTTTATCTGCTTAAGGGTAAAATACCTAGGGGTTTATTTCTAAGTATACTCGATAAGATATCGCATCTTATGCCTACATATCCTTACGGGAGTGGAATCAGAGTACTTGTAGTTCCCCTAAAGGGTTTGAGGAGTTCTTGACTGTGGTCAAAGTTCCTACGGGTTTAGGGTAGTTGATTGATTGATTTTAGGAGAAGAGATGTGTCTTCATTTTAAGGGAGATTTAACCGCCACAAGTTGTAAGAAAATAGTCTTTGCATCGTCTTAAGAGAAGGGCTCAAGTACTCGGATAGGGATCAACGAGGTACGCCTCTCTTAAGGCAAAGTTCCTACGAATTGATTGTATTGTTGTGGGGTGGAGATTCTATCTCATTTAAGATGATTAACATCTTTCTCTATTGTGTTTGAATATTTGTATGAGTTGTTTAATGTGTTTTGTTTCTATGTTGTAAAGATAAAGACGAAGGTCCTCCTATGGGGTAGTATCTATCCTAAGATGGTCGACTTGAATGGGATCAAGGATCATGTGGGGAGAATGATGCAAAATGTGAATGCATACGCACAATTGTTGAGATCATGTGCAGATTCTTCCTTTGGACGGAATGCAGTGCGAGAATGTAAAATTACTGTAAAATAAATTGCGGAAGAAAGTAAAACATACACATACGCATGAAAGCGCTAAGGTGTAGGTGCAAGTGTCGTGAATGTGAGTATGCACGATCGATTATGCCGTTGATTGATTTTAAGCGGAGTTGAATTGATTTTAGTTTGAATTATAAGAAAGTGTTGAAAAAGTTGTATTTGATTTTAAGTAGAGTTATATTATATTATTTTTTAGTAAAAGGGTTTTGACGATTAAATTAATAGGAATAATCTTAAATGATTTTAAAAAAAGTCTTCTTATTAAATAAAAATAGTTTTTGTTATTATAAATAAATAAAATTATTTTGAATTGGATTGTAGGAAATGGTGTGTTTTTTATTATTATTGAGAATATGACTAAATTATTATATAGAAAAAGGGTGTTAAATTGATGACCTAAATTAGTTGATAGAATGATTAAAGTAAAATTGAGTTATTATGAAAAGAAAATTTATTAAATAGGTTAATTAAAAAAAATTAGTTTAATTTTATAAGGGTCATTAGTTGGTTTTACTAACTAAAAGGGTTAGACAGATGGTTAGTTAAGTGGTTGTTAACAAAATGGTTAATTATATTAGTTAGATTAATGATTATAGGCTAATTAGGGGGAGATTAACAGTGATTAGGAGGGATTGTGTGGTGCGCGGTGCGTGTATGTAATTATTACAACAAAATTAAACAAACTAAATCAAAAACCCTTCATCCCTAAATCGCCCCCCTTTTCTCCGATCGTCTTCTCCCTTCCACCTCCTCGCTCTCTCGATCTTCCTTTCTCCTTTTTCCGATTGTTTCCGTCTCCTTCTTTTTCTCTGTTTCTTTCTCTTCTCCTTCTTGCCTTTAACCTATAAACACGAAAAAACCTCAAAAGATCCAGACAAAAGATAGATTCACGAGATTACCGAGAAAGGGAGCCAATGGTGGCTTGCGGCGGTGCGGAGGAGTTGCGGTTGATCGCGGTAACCGGGGACAACTTTCGCGAGCTTCAGAAAGATAAGTCTCTTTGCCTCGATTCCTTGGTTACGAAATTAAGTTTGCGGTAGCTGTGATTTTGTATGATAGTTTCCTCTTTCGTTTTCAATCTTCTCTTTATATAGGCTTCAATTTGGGATTTCCTGATTGAATTTGATTAAAATCATTTGAATGCTGATTGATGGTTTTCTGTTTTAAGATGAATAAAAAATGGAAACCTTTCCTTTTCGGTTCCAATCTCTGTTAAATGAGAATCAGATCCTTGATATCGTTCTACGATTTGGATTGGGATATTCAAAGCATCTTGGGGATATTCTCCACTTGATTTTTGCTGACTTGGAAATTATGATTTGTAGGTGTAACTAGCGATGGATTTGGGCCTGAGAAGAGTTCGAGTGGTCCAGAGAAGAGACAAGCCTGATACGTTAGGGTGGTGTTGTACTTTCTTGGTTTGGAAGAATTCTGATACACGGTGTAGTCTTCTATTAAGTGAGTTTTGGTTACTCTCAAACTGGCGAAATGTTCGACAAATCCCTGCTTGGTGGGATATCAACTCCTGGTTTTGCATAAACTGTAGGAACAGAAAGGTTGCAGGTGATTCTCTAATGATCTCTACTCTGCTTCAGTTTGGAAGTTTGCTTATGGTTTTGGGATTGTTGTTTGAGGGGTGTCTGAGAGGATTTAACGTTGTTATTGATAAATAGGTCGTGTATGAATACAAGATTAAATGAGACTCCATATTAGTGTGATTATCAGCCTCTATTTGCAAAAGATTTCCTTGTTTTGCACGACTAGCACCGAATGGAGCTGAGACTTGAGTTCGAAAGCCAGAAACAATGAAAGTTTTCACTCGCTGCAGCAAATTCTTCTCCTAGTCAATCTCTCCAACTGCCTCAGCAGCATCACGCAACTGATTCGCAAATTCATCAAGCCTTCTAACAGCCCCGATGGTACGTTGGTTCGACATACTCATTCATATTTACTTCCAATCTGCACCAGTGTTGTATCTCTGCTATCCTTCTTGCATTGCCTTGCAAGCTCTTATCTCAATTGTATCTATTCACTTGATTTATCTGCAGGTATAAAACAACTTGCAAGAGCAACCACTTGGTGATGGTCCAGGTCAATAACAGTGCCATTAAACAACAGGTCAGTGACAAGGAGTTCATTCCGAAATTGCAGCTGGGAGTCTCGCACTTTTGCTTTCAGGTGTTGAATTTCATGGTTCGCTTAAGCTTTAACCTTTAATGCTTTCACAAGTGGAAGCATCAGCGAGTATGGTGCATTGTTGCAGAAGAAGAATATTACGTGATAGTGAAAGGAAGAGACTAATATTGAAGGTGGTGGTTTTTCGGATTCATCAACAGTAGCAACAAGTCTTTTAGTAACCAATAGAGGTGTTATATCGCCTGATCTGTAAGCTTTGGGATAATCCATTATCGCCCAGCGACAGAGTGAAGGTTTTTTCTAGAGATATAGGCAAACAATCTATTGTATGCTGAACTTTCTCAGGCGGAGATAAAGAAGAATCTACTTCATTTTCTTCAATGTCTTCAAATTGATGTAATGGAACATACAAAGGTGACTCTTCAAATTATTTTGAAATGGTGTTATGATTATTACAATTCACACGAGTCAGAAGCCAACTTGTGATGATAGAGGCAGTAGTTAGGTAATGTACTAATGCTGCTGTAGTAATTGGTCCATCTAGAGTTTTGTAATAACCACAAACTTGTCTTGTAATGATTTGAAATTAGCTATTAATATTGATATATTTAAATCCCACTAATATTTTGACAGAGCTGGAACCCGAAGCATTGTTGTAGATTTTATCAATCCCATAACATGCTCTACTTAATAGCAACAGAGTTGTCTTGTTTAGTTTATTAATACTTTGGATTGTGAATCCTGCCATCCTTATCTCCAAATGTTTTCTGTCTCCCGTGGGCTTATAAACACATTTGATATCCAAGTCGGATCTACAAAGAATGAGAACCAAAATACCAGAAAACCGGGGGTCTCGACACCATATCCCATAGCACCACTTGATTAAATTGCAGATGCCGAATTTAAAGCCCAAATGAATGGTCTTCATGCCTTAAATCCAAACTCTTCTTCACTTTCAATTGATGATTTTGATAGAGAGATAACTGACAACCTTGACTTATAAGATACCAAATCCTGATCGAGATGTAATCGGAAAGCACATCCAAAGATGTCTTCGGTGTAATGGTCCAATAATAGCTCAAGAGTGAAAGTAATGTTAGTAATAAAATAGATGACATAATAATAATAAATATGATAGAAATAAACATAATATTAGTAATAATAGTCGCAAAAACATAAATATTAAAATAAAGTCAAATAAAAAAAAATGCGCAAAAAGAGGCGGCATCTTAGGGTCAAAAATTAGGGTGCAACACCTCTCATTCAAACTCTTATAGTGTGTAGAACGAGCCTTGCTATCTTCTTCGAATATTCTACAACATTCTGTCAAATCCTTAAACCTCCTTATTCTTTGATACCCCATAGCTTGCTTAATCTCAGGACGCAAACCACTTTCATGCTTAATACACTTAGAGAACTCAGTATCAACTGCAGAATAATGAGGATGAAATTGAACCAATTCCACAAACTTAGCAGTATACCTAACCACAAACACATTACCATGTTTCAACTCAAGAAATTCCATCTCTTTCTTCCCTTTCACACTTTCAGGGTAATACTTTCTCAAGAACTCAGTACGAAACAAATCCCAAGTGATTGTTTCCTCATTCACCTCAAGAATTTGACGCATACCGACCCACCAATCATCGGCCTCTTCTTTCAGCATGTGAGATCCAAGCCTCACCTTATTACCTTCCGCACAATCCATGACTCTAAAGATTCTTTCAACTTCTTTCAACCAAAGCTGAGCACCATCAGGATCAAACCTTCCTTTGAAGACCAGTGGTTGATTCTTCCTGAACTCATCATGCGCATTCACATTCGGCACACCCTGTACTGCCCTAGCCATTGCTTCCATGGCAGCAGCCATCACAACATCATTTCTACCAGCCATATTCTGATCAACCCAGAAACAACAACAAGGTTAAACCACAACTTAACCGTTAACAACAATAAGACAGACACAACTGACTCAACACTGACTCTGATACCACTTAATGTAACACCCTCTTTCTATACCCCTAAATAATCAAATAAATCAATTAAGCACATATAAAAAATTCATTTATCAGAGTATATTTAAAACATGGTACAAAAGCGGTATGTCACATTATCCATGAAATTAAAACATACAACACCTGCTCAACAAGATATGCAACAGTGGGGTAACTTTCAAAACAGAGGAACTTAGTCCTTACACCCACATCTCAATAGTTAGAATAAAAGAGGAAAATATACACATTGAATCACAACCAGCATGTATATACATATATACATATTCATATCGTCCAATATAAGTCATCAACATCATTCATGTTTACATAAACATGCATCACCAAAAATACATATACAAATGTATCACCAAAAAGAGCCAAAGGCTTCCTAGCTACCCAGTGTTACATATCAGAGCCATCTGACTAAAACAATGAAGACACGCTTCACAAAAATGGATCACCAGCATACCTAATCTGCAATGCCACAAGGGCACCATAAAACAGCAGAAGGGTGAGAAATATTATCATAATAACATTGCATATAATTATATATCTCAATAAAACATATACACATATCCCATTCTCACCACAACTCTTTATCACACCTCTCATATACATTGCAACATATATATATATGTTTCTACACTCATTCATCAATACAATGATACTATTGTCATCATTCTACATCAACATACATACATAGAAATGTTGATTCAATCACCAATGCACACATACAAGGATAACAAATGCAAATCATAGAGACCGACTCACGACTCTATGCTGATGCAATGCGGTACCGACTCATTCAGCAGGTTCAATTGAAGAACCAAATGGAACCATCGCTCGTTACCGAAGTAACTCCCCGTCGGGCCTACGATGTTCACCCATCGCTCACACTCCACGTGGGCACACGATGTTTCAGGATTGCTCACACCCCACACGGGCATACAATCTGATCACTCACACCTCACACGGGTACATGATCTGATCGCTCACACCCCACATGGGCACACGATCTGATTGCTTACACCCCACACGAGCACACAATCATTCAACAGATTCTACACATAATCAATCAGCACAATAATGTATATCATGATGCTTCACATGCAAAATAACTCCATACACTTCTTGAAATGCATACATATTCATAATATTTGCATGCATTCATCTCATATTATCTCATACAATCCATATGCATTCACAACAATTATGCCAAACAGCAACCGAACGCTCTAATTATTTAAGCCTCACTTATTTAAAATAATTAATCTTGATTAATCGGTAAAATTGGCTAAAATTCAGCTAAAATAATATTTCTTTTCACCAAGTTATAGAACATATTATTAGCTTCAGTTTGATATAAAGAACGACAAAATCCGATAAACGGTGGAGAAGTTATGAATTTTCAAAGTTTTGAAAAAATAATATTTTCTCACACTTAGAGTGTTAACGGGTTAACACATCCGTTAACCGGTTAACGGCTCCAAAAACTCAGTTTTTGGCCATTTGTAATACCGTTAATCGGTTAACCCAAAGTGTTAACCGGTTAACACCTGAAAAATTTGGAAAAACATGCTACGGGTTTGTGCCCAAAACCCCCAAAAACCTGACCGATTTAATTATTTTCTCCCGATTAAATACCTACTCATCATTACCAATCATATAGTAACAATTTAGGATCATAAAGCGCAAATTCTACGACTTCTGATTTTCATCCAAAATCTTAACCTCCAATTGTCCAAAAATGTCAAAACTCACAAATTCAACCAAATTCGATTAAACGAAATTCAATAATCACGGCTAAACATTACCCGACTAAACTACACAATTTATTTCGAGTTTCATCTGCGAAAACATCGGTTTCTATCGATTTTTCCTAATTCGACCTAAACGGAAATGTGTCGAAAACAAACAAACAATTCCAATCAAAACATACATAATCATACACAATGATAAGATAATAAGATTTCACACCCTTAGCCGATAAAATCGAAGCCTAGATGTTGCTCTTGATGATTCTCCAAGTTTTTCCTCTTTCTCCTCTTCTCTCTATCTTTCTCTTCCTTTTCTCTTCTTTCTTTCACTTATGTTTCTATTCTTTCTCTTTTTCTCTCTTATCTCATTCTATTTTCTTTCCTTTCTATTTCTCTCAAAACATCTACCAAATCATTTTCTCACAAAATATCCAACTTAACATTAAATACTAAATGTCTAAAATACTCTCCAATCTATTTTCCTCGATAACTCTCAAAATCGGTAAAATAGCAAAATATACCATATTAACACATCAAATTCACAATTAATACAATTATTACTCAAATTAAATAAAATGCTCAATAAAATGTAATAATCAAAATCGGGGCGTTACATTGCCCGCACGGGTTTGAATCCTACCGTCTTAGAAAAAAATTGTACCACAATAAAAGTCACTTTACATTACTGTTGCACCCTAAAATTTGACCAACATTTCTTTACCTAGCTTGTGTTTCATCTCATTCACATTAGCATTATCACTTGCATTTCATTGACATGTGTGCAGCTAGTAGATATCAAGAGGTATGATTACCAATCAAAAGCACCACAAGACTTTGAAGCTAGCCAAGGAGGTTATTCAAGTGTTCAAGGGTTGATATCTTTGTCAGAGAAGTTAAGAGATCCTCAGAGAGAGTGGTTGAAGCCAAGTGTGTAGGTCTCCTAACTTGAGAGTTATGGCAAGACCTCAGATGATCATGGATTGATGGATTGAGATGCTATAAGTATGATTCCAAGGTCAACTATTCATGATTGAAGAGTTTGAGAAGTTTCAAGCTAGGGTTTCTAAGGCTTGGCAGTGTAAAATCCCCTAGTTTGACCCCTATCTTCAAGGCAGTTTAGCTCAAGATGTGATTGTCATCTCATCTTACCCCCAACATGAATGTTGTAGATATTGCTCTTAGATTTAATTTGAGTACTAGAAGTCCTTGATAGGATTTGTAGAGATCAAGTTATGACTTTGACAAGTTACAGGTCATCTGAGGTATGTGAATCTGGGGCCTTGAAAGTCACCCAACTTGCATCAAACTTTTTCCCAAGAAGGATGATTCCTATGAACTTTTGGTCAACATGAATGTTGTTCCTTACCTTATTATATTTCTAGAGAGTACTAGAAGTCCTTGATAGGATTTGTAGAACTCAAGTTATGGCTTTGACAAGTCAAGGGCATTTTGGTCATTTGGAGGTTACAGGTCATTTCAAGCATAAGGCCATAACTCATATTTCCAAGCTTCAAATGGAAAAATGTTCAACATCAAACTTGCTTAAAATGATGTTTTAAGGCTATTAAAGAGGTCATGAGATGTTGAAAAGGCTTGTAGCTCAAAGTGGTAAAAATGACCTAAAATGAAGGCATAAGTTAAATAAGTCAAAGTTGGAAATTGAAATTTTCAAGCTACACATCCAAACCATGGCATGTAATATACCGTTTTGACTCTAGAAAACATTTTAGAAACAATGGTTCAGCCACATTTTTGATTGGAGGTCTAAATCATAGACTTGCTTTGAAAAATGATTACTTGCATATTAAGGTACATATGCAAAACATAAGGAAGAGCAATGTACAAGCTAGCAAAGCATCCTAACATATCATGCATCTCATCTAAGGAGATTTTCAAAGGAGAACAAGTTGCTGCAAGAGATATAACACAAGTTGGTATGTGAGATGGATTGAAATCAAAAACTCATGACATGAGAATCTCAAATTCTCATTGGATGATTCCAGAAAGTTCTGGATGGTTTAGAACCATCCTATATATTGATTAGAACTTGCTCAGATGCAAGGTTGGTGAGAGATTAGAGAGGAGAGTGAGATTGCCATTTCATTTTCTTCCATTGCAAGTTGAAATCAATTTCTATATTCTGCATCATTTCCATTGATTCTTTCAATCCTAACATCTTCCATTGATCATACTGAATGTGTGCATACCAAATTGAGAGCAAGATCATGAAGAATTGAGAAGATAGCATTTGGATTTTGGGAGCTGCAAGTCATTATCGGATTTGGAGATTCAAGCTTCTTGGATCGAATCTTTTGCAAACAGAAGCACTAACATCAATCAAGGAGTGATTCTGAAGAGTTTGAGGTATTGAAGTGAAGATTTGACCTATCTGGTATTCAAGAATTGACAGGTTTATAACTTTTACTCTACACCCTAATTTAAGCATAATTAGTTAGATTTGTTAGGTTAGAATGGTTAGAGATGGTTAGGAGATGGATTCTGGAAAGTTTGAGGGCATTTGGTGAGGTTCAAGATAGTGACACCAATTTTGTTTTGATCAAGAACACGATGTATAGTGAGATATAACATGAGTTTAATAGCAAGATTTAACCAGTGTGAGGTGGTGATCATTCTGAGCCAATCAATTTCAAGAATCGTTAAAGTTGAAGTTTGAGCATAGTTTTGATCTTGGATCGGGTTTAGAGATTGAGGGCATTTCAATTGATTCTAATACCATGGTTGTGATCAGGGATGAATTTAGAACAGATTAGGGTTTTGAACCATGGATTTTGGTTGAGTTTGGATGGAACCCGAGTGGAGAGGGTGATGATATTTGAAGTCTGTAACAATGGTGGTTTCCCTCCACATTCATGGCTCAAGGAAGATGATGATGTGTGGGCCGTCAGATGCACAAGGATTTGTTGACTTTATCTTGATCCCACGGCCATGATGTAATCTCACGTTTGGAAAGGAGTTCTGAAGATACCCCAAAACGCAGCGTATCATTAAAATTGGAGTCTTAGGCTTAAGTTGATTTTGATAATCACACCCCCATCTGTGGCCCATGATGGATTTGAACTGATTTTCTTTACTTTTCACACCACGCTTTTGTCTATTTCTTTCTAATTTTTCTCATTTAATTTCTGAGAATATGGGCCTAGCGCATTTACTGATGACACCCCCATTTCAAGCCCATTCTCATATTGCACTGCATATCGTTGCTATCTGCACCAAACATTTCACATTTTATTTTCTTTTTCTTCATTTTTCTTTAAACTTTGGAAAATCATATAAAATAGAAAAATAATGATTTTGGCATGGGGATTTTTCATCGTATTTCACATTGATGTCTATAAAATTATAAAATCATAACATTTGCATTTCGTGCATTTTTAATATTTTTTGTATATTTTCTCTTTTAATAGCTTTTTAATTCATCTTATGTTGATGCATAGTTTGTAGAATTTTGTTTAGCTAGTTCCCTTAATAATTTTAGGCCATTCTTTTTAGGATAGTTATATTAGGACTTTAGCTCACCTATGA
Organism: Lathyrus sativus; assembly: GCA_963859935.3. Classification (NCBI taxonomy): domain Eukaryota; kingdom Viridiplantae; phylum Streptophyta; class Magnoliopsida; order Fabales; family Fabaceae; genus Lathyrus; species Lathyrus sativus. The sequence continues at coordinate 467,456,644 of OZ012740.1, forward strand.
ATTTATTCCATAATTTTGTGATTAATTTTTGATTAGTTTTGATTAGATGACTTTAGGTTGTATAGATTTAGGTCCATCCTTAACATAGGTCCACAATAACACTAGAATTTTGGGTTTTTAGGTCAAGTTAGATATTGGGACATATAGGGTATTAAGGGTAGTCATATAGGATCCCCTAGAAATTATATTAGATTTTAATATAGTAGTATACTATTTTTAAGTGATTTTTGTAATGGATTGTTGTTTGTGTTGCCCTTGTGGGCTTGTATTTTGTTTTGCTTGGCTTGGTGGGCTTGGTCTTGCTTTGTGGAGCATGGAGGAGCATAGTGAGAGACTTGAAGATTGAAAAGGAGCTTGAGAGCTTGAAGACTTGGTTGTTTTGTTGTTGTTTTAGGGTTAGGAACTAAGTAGAGCTTAGACCTAGTTAATTTCTTTCTTAAACATGGATGGTATCTTTCACCTCCATCCCTCCCCATGATTCAAGGTCCTTCCATGGTATTCACCTCCCTCCTTTGGAGGGATAAGTGATGGTACCTAAGAAGTAGAACTTTTGAGGGAACCATTCTTTTGATGTTGAACCCGTATAGGTCACCTTTGGTGGTCAATAAGCAGTTTAATATCCTAGCTTATCCAGTTAAGTGATTTCTTCTGGTTTGAGTATCTTGAAGATGTTGGGCTTGAGTGTGAAGATGAAGAATTCATTGAAGAGTATGGAAGAGGATGATTCCCTGAGCATTGCCATTGCAGCTGAGGCTTAAAGAGCAAGAAGAAACAAGTTGATACTTGTGAATAATACCCAATGAAGATCCAGTAAAGATTGAATGAAGAGCTGAGGTTTAAAGGATTGAAGGATAAAGTTGACACTTCCAGATGATTGAAGACTACACTGAGAAGCTGAAGCTTATAGATGAAGAGGACCCAGTTGAGACTGGTAAAGCAAGAGAGCTGAAGCTTGAAGGCTAAGTTGATACTTATGAAGAGGATTCAGTTGAGACTGAGTGTAGAGCTGAGGCTTGAGGAATAGAAGATGAGTTGATACTTACGTTGAAGCATTGAGAGTCTGAAGGAATCAAGTTGACACTTGTGGTTAAGAGTGAAGCCTGAAGGTAGAATTGAATGTAGAGCTGAAGCTTGGAGAAGTGAAGCTAAGTTGAAACTTATGTTGAAGGGTTGAAACCTGGGGAAGCAAGTTGATACTTGTCATGGAGGATGATAGCCTTGAAGGGTGATTGAAGTCTGAAGACTGAGTTGCTGTTGGAAGAGCTGAAGCTTGGAATTGGAAGAGAGTTGTTGATCTGTTCTCTTGTCTGTTTTCTATTCTGTGCTGATGCGCCTTGTTTGACTTGCTTGATGCATTAGAATAAGTCCATGATTAGACTAACTTTAAGCTAGGAGCATGATTGCACTAGAGGTTGAGTTGCTCCCTCTGCTCGTATTGTTACTGTATGGCTTTGCTTGCGGGTATTCGGTAGAGCCCTGCTCCCTTGCCCATGTGGTTTATTTTGCTTGATAGCATGTTATTTCCTCTGTATGATTACAGTCACTTGTATTTTGCTTGATAACATGTTGTCCTCTGTATGATTGCAGTTATTCATATCTGGCTTGAGGTCGAGACGAGCTTGTGGAGGCTGATGTCCCACACACATTTCCTCCCTCACTTGCATTGCATGCATTTTACAGCTGTTTACTGTTTACTATTTACTGTTTAAGCTGATGCTTTATCTGTTTCTGTTTATCATTGACATGATCCCTTAGGACTCTCATTTCCTTTGATAGGGAAGTGATGATAGAACTTTAGGTTGAAACCTATGCATGATAACTTCTAGGAGTTCCCTGTTTCAAACCTCAACCATAGGATGAATCCTTGGCATGACAACAGTAGGACTTGATAGTCTCCCCTTAGTTGAGCCTGTTCTCTTCTCATCTCAAAACAGCTTAAGATACAGTATTCATGAATGATTTCTTTCGTACGTTACGAGCCTTAAGCTATCTGAGAAAGGATTGCTGGAAAGTTTCTTTCCAACAGTCTGGATGTTTAGTATGGCACCCTTTGGGTGACATGCGACGCATTCACTCTCAGGTCATAGTCTTTAGTGCGATTGAAATTGCAAACACAATAAAAAACACTTCTTTCGTAAAAGACAGAAAACAAACTTCAAACCTTTTTGCCCCGTGGGCCTGTAATTCAAAGGAAGCTTTTCTGAAGAAAATAGTGTCGTTAAACTTCAGCGCTACCGCAAACAGGCTTTGTCCCTAACTGCTGGAACTGTTGTTTAACCCTACTCGATAAAACAGATGAATCTGAATTCTCGTAATTTGTATTATCCCAAACTACGTAAGCTCTGATCTCTCATACCTGTTGAGAGTACGTAGGCACAATACTGACGTATTGGCGAGCCACCTTCCCCGTAACCCGCCGTAGGGCAAACTACGTTGACTCTGATTTCTCATTCTCTGATGAGAATACGTAGGCATAAAGCGCGACGCTTTGCCGAGTCATTTTTTTTCTCTGTTTAAGCCAGCCTTGATAGGTAGATAGATAAACCAACTCGTCCAGTAAACACAACAAGCGTGGATTCCGTCGAGTACGACGGACGTGAGGGGTGCTAATACCTTCCCCTTGCGTAATCGACTCCCAAACCCAGACAACGGTTGCGACGACCTTGTCTTACCCTTTTTTTCGTCAGGTTTTTCCGATCGTTTCCTTTCCCGCTCCGAGGGATAAATAACGAAAGGTGGCGACTCTTCTATTTTGCCGACACCTTATTTTCGCGGAAGCGACAACTGGCGACTCTGCTGGGGACTACATAGTTTCCTGGGATCCAACGTCCTGAATGCGAGTCAGTTTGGGGATCCGACGTCCCCTGCGAGAGTCAATCCTAGCGCTTGTATGATTACTTGTTGGGTTGTTTTTATTTATCGCACTTTATTTCCCGCACTTTATTTTCAGTATGATATGATTATCTGTGCTGTTGTGGGAGGGGCATTCTGATGAGTGAGAAGCCAGACCCAGGCTTGAGTGAACATAGCATTAGTTATGGAAATTAGTGGGCGCGTGCTTGCTTGGCAGGCACTAGTGTCTCATGAGATCCACGCTCAGACGAGGTTCTCCCGGTTGGCTTCTTTTTCAACCCTTTGGGTTGAGGGGGTTGCTGGTTTGGAGGATTGTCGACTCTGGGGACCGATCATTTGTGATTCAGCCGAGTGAGGCCGCTTCATGAGCTGGTGATGCCACACCTCCTGGGTATCGTATCACCCCTCTTGAATGTCTGTGACGCTGATGAACGCATAGGATGCCGAACTTGAGTCAGTTTAGGTCCATACCTGTGAGCAGGGTTGGGTTTATTGCAGGAGACCTTGACCTTCAGACTACCTGGTTTTCTTGATAGTCAATCAGTTTTGTTGGTATCAGAAGATCTCATTATCAGATGTTTGTTCTTGACAGAGCAGAGTTATGGTCCTGTATCAGAGGACCTTATATTCAGAGATGTGTATTTGCTCTTGACAGAGCAGGTTTATGATTGGGATCAGAAGATTTCATCAGCAGGTGTATTTGTTCTTGACAGAGCAGAGTTTTGGTCCTGTATCAGAGATCCTTAGTATCAGAGGTGTTCTTGACAGAGCAGATTTATGGTCCTATATGTGTGTGTTCTTGATAGAGCAGATTTGTGGTCCGATACCAGGGTTTTCTTCTCATCAGAGAAAGTGGTTGTTCTTGACAGAGCAGCGTCATGGTTTTGTTGATACAGAATCTCCACAACACAGTTGCCTTGATCTCCTGCTGCATGATTGCATTTTACATTGCTTTGCATACCCATTTGCATTTCATTAACGTGTGTCTGTGTTGCAGGTACCGTTTTCCCCGATCCAGGATTTCTTGCCTCCTATTGTATTTGTTATGGGTTCTCTGAGGAAGACCGTGGCTTACAAGTTCCCTGCCCCTGATGTGGTTCGGCTGACCGGTTTGATTGCTTTGGCAGATGATTCTGTGAGGGATGAGTTCAGAAAGTCTTACGGCAAATTGCTCAGTTTGGTTCGTAAACCTTTTGCGTTTGAGTTGAATGGGTTGCACGCTCTGCTGCAGTTCTACGACCCCCCGTTGAGATGTTTCACTTTCCAGGATTTTGTTCTCGCCCCTACGCTAGAGGAATATGCTGATTTGTTAGGGGTGCCTATCAAAAGGCAGATGCCTTTTGTGCATATGGATGCTGAGCCTGACCTGGCTAGTCTAGCTCCTTCCCTTCATCTGGATGCCTCCGAATTGGTATTGTCTAGCTGGAACAAGGTTCCCGGTTTCTCCTTGCAGTTCCTAGTGGGTAAAGCTCAGCAGTGCGCCAAGGACGGATGTTGGGTCATGTTCAACGCCATTCTCGCTCTGTGCATATATGGCATCATTCTGTTCCCCAACATGCCCGATTTTGTAGACTTCGACGCGTTTCGCATCTTTGCTTCAGGGAATCCAGTCCCTACCTTGATAGAAGATGTCTACCATTCAGTCCACTACAAAAACGAGAACAGGAGGGGAAAGAATGTCTCATGCTGTGTGCCCTTGCTTTATAAATGGCTTGATAGTCATCTGCCCAAGAGGGGTCCCTTTGTTTCGTCTGCAGCTATAGCTGAGTGGTCCGAGCGTCTGATGAGTTTATCTGTAGAGGATATTGACTGGTTTGACAGAGATAGGCTGGGTACCGAAATTATCTTCAGCTGCAGCAGGTTTCCAAACGTGCCTTTGATAGGCAGGAAGGGCTGTATAAACTATAATCCGTCTTTGCTGGTCCGACAGTTTGCTTATGCTTTGAGAGCTCCGCCGAAGGATGAAGAGGTGCAGGAATCTCTGTACCTCACTGGTCTTCTAGAGGGGGATATGTTGTCCAAGCTTCAGCGCGCTTGGAATGGTATCAGTAAGAAGGGAAAACCATTGCTAGGGAGAAGCAACAGTCAAGCCTACGCTCCGTACATGACTTGGATCAGAGCCAGAGCAGATGCTATAGGGATGCCGTTTCTTCCTGCCAAGCCGGAAAGCCCTCCAATGATTGAAGAGCCTACTGCTGTTCCCATTTAGCAGCATAATCAGGTGTTAGCTGAGCGAGATGAGTTGAAGAGGGCAAACGAAGAACTGGAGAAAGAATTGGCTCAGCTCTGAAGCGAGAGGAACAAAGTCGTTCATTCCTTCAAAAGGCAAACGGAGCTGGTGAACCAGCTAGGTACATACCTGACTAAGCAGATAGCCGAGCGTGAGCGCATGGGTCAAGACTTCAAAGCTGTCAACGACGTACTGGCTACGAAGAAGCAGCACTTGGACGAAGCGTATCGGAGGATATCCAAGTTCAACTAGCACTGGAAGGCCTCCCTAGCCACCAGGAAAGAGCAGGAGGATAAGCTGATGCTACAGATCTCCAAGCTGGAGGCCCAGGTAAAAGCTAGTGAGAAGAGGTCTGATGAAGAAACCGCTCGTAGATATGCCGCTGAAGGCCAGCTCAACAGGGCTCTTGCTAACCTGAAGGAGCACAAACTGACGTTTGAGTCCAAGAAATGGAAGCTAGAAGATTGTTTCGGCGAAGGAGCATGGGAGGATTCGGTCGAAGGTCTTCGGTACATCATTATGCAGAGGGAGTTGCTCGTCGAAAGGTTGCTCACTCAGCCTGATCATCCAGAAACGAAGGGGTTATTAGAGGAGTTTCACACCTGTGGCCGTGCTTGACTATTTGTATTCCTTTTGTTTTGATCATTGTTGTATGCTGACCATCACCAGACTTGTTGGGTGAGGTCACGCTATTGATTCGTCTTGTACTCGCTGATGTTGTGTACTGCGTTGATGGGCTTTCTTTATATATGAGATTGTTATTTCCATGATTGGACTCAGACTTCTTCTTATTATCAGCACTGGCACTCAGGCACTAGGATCGGGGGAGATCTCCCTAACACACAGACACATGTTTGCATTTGCATGAAGCATTTTGCATAACGAGCACTTTGTCGTTTTTCCTAACCCTTGTGTGCTTCCAGGGTTGTTTCAGGTGGTTCCAGGATTGATCAGAGACCTATTCACCGCTATCCGACCAGAGCTAATCAAACCAGGATCATGGAGCAAGTGCAAACTGATGTTCAGGAACTCCGTGAAAGAATGGATCGCTTCATGGAGCTCATGCAAGCGGTCGCCAACGGCCAGGATCAGCTCAGAACTTTGGTTCAGCCCCTGATTTCAAGGGTCGATAGCAATGGTGTACTCCATGGTGGGACTGTGCCTACTCTTCCACCAGTTGAAACTCCACAGAATGGTGTTCCCGTGACCGGGGGAAACGACAGTGCCAACGGCAATGTGATGGCCAACATGGGACTCAATACGACGGGCGTCGGTAATGGGAGCCTGAGAGCTAATGTCAATGTTGGGCTGGGCAACGACAATGCCGGTGTTGGGAATCTGTTTGGGCCTCAGCCATGGCTAGAGGATCGTCAGGACGATGTGTTCTCTCAGAGAGGTGCTGAAGGGGAGCTGAATGCTGAAGCACGTCTAAGGTTCAAGGCACTTGAGGATAAGATGAGAGATATCGAGAACCAGAACACCCTGGGCATTGATATGTCCAAGTTGGGACTGATTGCTGATTTTAAGGTACCTCCTGTCGCTTGCGCGAAAATAAGGTGCCGACACAACAGAAGAGTCGCCACCTTTCGTTATTTATCCCTCAGAGCGGGAAAGGAAACAATCGGAAAAACCTGACGAAAAAAAAGGGTAAGACAAGGTCGTCACAACCAATGTCTGGATTCGGGAGTCGGTTACGCAAGGGGAAGGTATTAGCACCCCTCACGTCCGTCGTACTCGACGGGATCCACGCTTGTTGTGTTTACTTGGACGAGTTTGTTTTATTCTATCTACCTATCAAGGCTGGCTTAAAAAGAAAAGAAAATGACTCGGCAAAGCGTCGCACTTTATGCCTACGTAATCTCATCAGAGAACGAGAAATCAGAGTCAACGTAGTTCGGCCTACAACGGGTTATGGGGGAAGGTAGCTCGCCAAGACATCGCCATCTTGTGTCTACGTACTCTCAACAGGCATGAGAGATCAGAGCTCACGTAGTTCGGGAAACTACGGTTTATTTCCTGTCTTTTACGAAAGAAGTGTTTTTTATTGTGTTTGCGATTTCAATCACACCAGAGACTATGACCTGAGAGTGAATGCGTCGCATGTCACCCAAAGGGTACCATACTAAACCTCCAGACTGTGGAAAAGAAACTCTCCCACAATCCTTTCTCAGATAGCTTAAGGCTCGTAACGTACAAAAGAAATCATTCATGATTACTGTATCTTAAACTGTTTTGAGATGAGAAGAGAACAGGCCCAACTAGGAGGGAGACTATCAAGTCCTACTGTTGTCATGCCATGGATTCATCCTATGGTCGAGGTTTGAATAGGGAACTCCTAGAAGTTGTCATGCATAGGTTTCAACCTAAAATTCTATCATCAATTCCTTATCAAAGAAAATGAGAGTCCTAAGGGATCATGTCAATGATACACCAAAACAGACAAAGCATCAGCTTAACAGTAAAATGCATGCAATGCAAGTGAGGGAGGAAATGTGTGTGGGGCTTCAGCCTCCACAAGCTCATCTCAACCTCAAGCCAGAATGGATAACGGTAATTATACTGAAACATAAACATCACGCTATCAAGCAATATACAGTAAACTGCAATCATACAGAAAAATGAAATGAAATACCATCAGGCAAACAAACCACATGGGCAAGGGAGCTGGGCTCTACCGAATACCCGCAAGCAAAGCCACACAGTAACAATACAAGCAGAGGGAGCAACTCAACCTCTAGTGCAATCATGCTCCTAGATTCTACTTATTCTAGATATGAACTTATTCTAATGCATCAAGCAAGTCAAACAAAACACATCAATACAGAAAAAGAAAAGAAAGCAGATCAACTCCTCTCTCAACTTCAAGCCTCAGCTCTTCAGAATCAATCTCAATCACTTAGGAGTGTCACCTTCATCCTTCAGTCTTTACTTCATCTTCAGGGGTCTTCAAGTATCAACTTGCTCTTGTTGCTCTTCAAGCTTCAGCTGGAATGGCAATGCTCAAGGACTCATCCTCTTCTACACTCTTCATTGAAGTCTTCATCTTCAAGCTCAAGCTCAACATCTCTCAAGATAATCAAACCAGAGGAAATCACTTAACTGGATAAGCTGGGGGATATTGAACTGCTTATTGACCACCAAAGGTGACCTATAAGGGTTCAACATCAAAGGAATGGTTCCCTCAAAAGTTCTACTTCCTAGGTACATCACTTATCCCTCCAAAGGAGAGAGGTGTATACCATGGAAGGACTTTGAATCATAGGGAGGAATGAAGGTGAAAGATACCATCCATGTTTAAGAAAGAAGTTATCTAAGTCTAAACTCTTCCTAATCCTTAACCCTAAAACAATCAACAAAACAAAAAGGTCAAGCTCTCAAGCTTCTCAATCCATCTTCAAGGCTTCTACTATGGTCCTCAATGCTCCTTAGAACAATACCAAGCTTTCCAAGCCCACAGAGCAAAGCAAACAAAAATTCAAGCCCACAAAGGCAACACAAACAATCATCAATTACAAAAATCATCTAAAAATAGTATGTTACTATATTAAACCCTAATATAATTTCTAAGGGATCCTACATACCTACTCTTAATGCCCTATATGTCCCATAGTCTAATTTGTCCTAAAAACCCCAAAATTCTAGTGTTATTATGGACCTATGTTGAAGTTTGACCTAATTCTACACAACCTAATGTCATCTAATCAAGACTATCCTAAAATTCATCACAAAATTATGGAATAAATCCAGGGGGAGGCTAAAACATATATATAACTATCCTAAAAATAATGACCTAAAAATACTAAGGGAACTACCTAAACAAAATTCTACAAATTCATATATCAACATAAAAGAAATAAAATGCAATAAAAGTATAAAATATACAAAAAATATCAAAAATGCATGAAAGGAAAATATTTTAATTTTATATTTTTCTTGACAATAATATGAAATGGGAGCAAAAATTCCCATTAAAAAATCATTAATTTTCAAATTGATATGAATTTTCTAATATTAATGAAAAATAGAAGAAAAATAACATGGAAACATGAGACTGGGGTGCAGGAAGCAAAGCAATGCAGTTCAATTCACACATGGGCCCAGACTGGGGGGTTCAAATAGTATGCGCGTTGGGCCCATTTATTAAACAGAAAATAAATAAAAAAAACATAAAGAAAATGAGAAATACACGGTGAGAATAGCAATGGTTTTCAGTGTAAAATCCAGGTGGGCCTTGATTGGGGGTGGGGATAGTAGTTGGATCACTAAGCCCAGGAACCACCGTTTAATGAAACGGTGCATTTCGCTTGCTTCTAAGAATTTCCCTCCCAAACTGAAATCAAACACGAGCCGTTGGATCGCTTCTCAGTCAACCAGTCTTGCTTGCATCTGATGGCTGGGACTCATCTTCTTCCTCCAACCTAGGGTTTGCCATGAAAGCTCCAAGAACAGAGCTCCATACTCAGACTTCCACCAACTCGGGTTCTCTCATTATCTCACCAAAATCAAAAATGTAAAACACTAAATTGATCCATTTTCCACACTGATCATGCTCATGGTATTAGAATGTATTGAAGTGGTCTTTATCTTAAAATCCGATAGTGAATCCAATATGAGCTCAAACCTCAACTCCAACAAATCTTAGATTTTCTTGCATCAAAATGTTCACCTCACCCCACTGGTTAAAACAAGCTATCAAACACTCATTCTTTCTCACCATAGCTCGAGTTCTTGCTCATCAAAGTAATGGTGTCACACATTCAACCTTCACCAATTACTCTCTAAGTCTCCAGAAATGATTACCTATGTGTCTCTAACCATTCTACACTAATAACTCAACCTATCAATGCTTAAATAATGATGTAGGGAAGAATTTGCAAACCTGGTTTCTTGGATTGACAGAGGTAGTAGATCTTCAATTCACCACTTGAAACTCTTCGGAAGTGATCCTTGGATGATGATACTTCTTCTGTTTGCAAAAAATTGGAGGGAGAATGCTTGCACTTCAAGATCCGAATATGAATGGCTTCTTGCAAATCCAATGGCCAAACCTTCAATCCTCTATCAATGGCACTTCAATTCAGTATGCACACACTCAGAGGGATCTATGGAAAGTGTTTGTGAAGAAAGAATGGATGGAAATGAAGAAGAATGAAGAATTGGAACTTGACTTGCAATGGAAGATTCTTGATCTCACTCTCTCTTCTCTGCACCAATTCTCACCAACCTTGCATCTGAGCAAGTTACATATGTTATATAGAGTGGTTTAGAATCATCTAGAACCATCTAGGATCATCCAATGAGAAATTGAACTTTTCATGTCATGACATTTTGATTTCAATTCTCCCTATATGCTATCTCATGCCAAGATCCTTGTGATAACCAATTATGACTTGAATTTATCCCCACATGAGATTTATGATGAGTTATAATGCATAACCAACTTGCTTGTTGAGTTTTGCTTTGGTACCTTAATATGCAAGTAAGCCAATTCCAAAGCAGCCTTATGATCCAAGCCCCAAATCAAAATTGTGGCTGAACCATTGTTCTTAGAATGTCATTTGGAGTCAAAATGACCTATTATATGACATGGTTTGGATTTATAACTTGTGATTTCCATTTTTCAATTTCACCTTAATTAACTTATGCCTCCATTTTAGGCCATTTTTATCACTTTTTGATACAATCCTTTTCAACATCTCATGACCTCCCTACTAGCCTTAAAACATCATTCTAAGAAAGTTTGATGTTGAAGATTTTTACATTTGAAGCTTGGAAGTAGGAGATATGGCCTTATGCTTGAAATGACCTATAACCTCCAAATCACCAAAATGCCCTTGACTTGTCAAAGCCATAAGTTGAGTTCTACAAATCCTATCAAGGACTTTTAGTACTCTATAGAAAGCTAAGAAGATGCTCTACAACATTCATGTTGACCAAGAATTAATAGAAATCATCCTACTAGGGAAAAAGTTGGATGCAAGTTGGGTGACTTTCAAGGACCCAGATTCACATACCTCAGATGGCCTGTAATTTGTCAAAGTCATAACTTGAGCTCTACAAATCATATCAAGGACTTCTAGTACTCAAATTAAATCTAAGAACAAGCTCTACAACATTCATGTTGTGGGGAAGATGATATGACAATCACATCTTGAGCTAAACTGCCTTGAAGATAGGGATCAAACTAGGGGATTTTACATTGTCAATCCTTAGAAACCCTAGCTTAAAACTTCTCAAACTCCTCAATCATGATGAGTTGGGCTAGGAATCATCCTTATAGCATCTCAATTCATCATTCCATGATCACATGGCTCTTGGATTAGGTCTCAACCCTCTCCAAATCATCAGTTTACCTAGGGTTGACCCAGTCAAACCCTAATTCCACCACTCATGGCTGAATCTTCTGAATTCTTGTACAATGACCTCTCTAGGCTTCATGATGGCTTTCAAGACATCTCATAAGCTTTCTCAAAGCTTCAAGTCCATCTTTACAGTCTCAGAATCATCTGAGGAGCTCCCACGACTCTCAAGTTATGAGGCACACAACCTTGGTTTCAACCAAGCTCCCTGAGGATCTCTTGAGTTCTCTGACAAAGGTATCAACCTTTGAACACTTGAACAAACTTCTTGACTTTCTTCATAACCTCATATAACTCTTGATGGGTAAATAAATGTTGGTCAAATTTTGGGGTGCAACAGCTGCCCCTATTCAAACGGCTTGCACCTGACTGGGTGAGGAGCGAACGACTCTCAGCCAATCAAGGTGCGAGACGGTTGAATACCGATAAACCCGGAAATTTGCCAACTGCATAAGCACACAATACTCTGGTGGGAACAAATCTTCGAACCCTGAAATAATAGCTGCACGACAACTAGCTAGAGACATACTGACCTGAACCTTGTCGTCAGTTATCCACATTAAATTCTTCTGACATTGTCGTTAGACACCGGCCCTCGCCGTCAGACAACCAGAACTCCCAACATCGCCGTTGGAAAACTAAATCAACCTGACATCGCTGCCAGAAACAAACATCCAACGTCGTCGCTGGAAAACTCAATTACCTGACATCGCCGCCAAAAACAAACATCCAACATCGCCGCTGGAGAACTAAAGAATCTGACATCGCCGTCGGAAACAAACACCCAACATCGCCGCTGGAGAACTCAATTACCTGACATCGCCGCCAGAAACAAACACCCAACATCGCCGCTGGAGAACTAAAGAATCTGACATCACCGTTGGAAACAAACACCCAACATCGCCGCTGGAGAACTCGAAATAATCTGACCTCGCCGTCAAAGACAAACATCCTCTGACCTCGCCGTCAGGGTGAAGAAACTTCATTGGGGAATTGGTCACACGGTAACCGGTAATACATAGTCGATCATGCCATCAAGCATCCAAAGAAACTGTCGGGCATCAGCCGGACTTTAACCATCAGGTTGATCATGCCATCAGGCATTCAAAGACATCTGTCGGGCATCAGCCGGACTTCAACCATCAGGTTGATCATGCCATCAGGCATCCAAAGACATCTGTCGGGCATCAGCCGGACTTCAACCATCAGGTTGATCATGCCATCAGGCATTCAAAGAAACTGTCGGGCATCAGCCGGACTTCAACCATCAGGTTGATCATGCCCTCAGGCATTCCGCATTACTGTCGGGCATCAGCCGGACTTCATCAGCAAGTCGGGAATAGGATCCTTGGTCAATCATGAGCCAACTGGGAACATCTAAACCTTTGCCATCAGGCACTCCGCCTCAGCTGAGAGAACTGCTTCATTAACACGGTCAGACTTCAATCATGGAGTCTTCAAGGGAGATTTCAACTTTGCCGTTAGAAAACCTGCTGGGGATGACGCTTCGCCGTTGGGGATTTTGGAGAACTATCAAGTAACTCCGCTCCGGGGGTCCAGAAATCATTCTGGATGAATCAACTCTGCTGAGGACTTCAAGAATCATCTTGAACAAATAACTCCGCCGAGGACCTTCAAGAATCATCTTGAACCGATAACCATGCTGGAGATTTCAGGAATCATCCTGAGCGAACACTCTGTCGGGGATTTCAGGAATCCTCCTGGGCAACCTTTACCGGGGACTCTAAGCATCAGGTTGAGCAACCAACTCTGGAGACTGCACTGGGGTCTTAAGAATCATCTTAAGTAAACGACCCTGCTGAGGAATTCAAGAATCATCTTGAACCGAAGACTTCGATGGGGATCTCAAGAATCATCTTGAGCAAGCGACTTCGTTGGGGAGAATGTCAGGAATCATCCTGAGCAATCAATTGTGCGGCGGAACACCTGCAAAACAAGAACGGTAACAACCTGGATCATGTTTATTATGCATATGCTTCGGCAATGGCACGATGCTCCACACGGTGAAAATGCTATGCGTTTATGATAAATGCCATGCAATCATGCACAATGATGCGATCCCATCAGCAAAATATATGCCGAAGGGAGAATCCTCCTGTCAAGGAGAAAGAACTACTTAGATAGAGGAATCATCCTGCCGAGGAGAACATGGTCACGCCAACATCAATTGGACTCCGCAGGGGACACAACTTCAGTCGACTGCTGCGGGGGAAACAACTTCAGTTGATTGCTGCAGGGGAACGAAGCTCTACGAGACTTGGACCTGCTGAGGGAAAACGATGTCAATTGCGGGAATAAACTGTGTGGCCTTCATGGCTACTTCTCTGGAGATGACGGCTCTGTGGGGAAACGACTTCAGTTGATCAACACTCTGCTGGGGAAAACCAATCATGGCTTGGGCAACTTCCAAGGATTCGGCTCTCTTGGGGGATCTGCAAACTCGGTTGGGGAAGGAGAAATCATTCTGCTTCGCCGGAGAGTACAACTCTGTGGGAATCTCAATTCCGCCGGGGAAGAAGGAATCATCCGACTTCAGGGGAGAGTACGACTCTGGTGGGGAATCTCAATTTCGCTGGAGACTTCAGTCTGGCACCATCAGTTGCTGCATACTTCGGCGTACGAATAGTTTCCTACGAAACCTGCACTTGTAACCCGGTGTTGGGGGAATGAACACGCGCTTCAGCGCCTGACTCAGCTGAGGAGGTGACGCTCCTTCAGGATACATCTGGTTGGGGAGAGAATCATCTCTGCCTGGGGAGACATATCAATGCTCACGATCTCGCGTTCAGACTCTGCGGGGAGAGGCTACCGAACTCTGCTGGAGGAGGAGGAATCATCCTTCTTCGGGATACGCACGACGCACTGTCTGGAATATGCTACACCTGTAACAACATAAACAAACAGACAAGATACCCTTCTCAAAGGGACCTATCAAGGTTATTATCTCGTGACAATATTCAAGTAATTAATTGTTTCAACAATCAGTGGCCTAGGCCAGTAAGTTTATGTATGCGCATTTTATCAAAAATATCGGCGTTCTTTTTCACAAACAAAACAGATAAATGCTAAACAGGCAAACAAAATTGCTGAATAGTATGCATTTTATTGGTAACGAACCCCTGAATGGGTAAAAATGTTTTACAACAGATGCAAGCTCCTGGAATGAGGAAGCCGCGCAAAAATAAAACATAAATATACATCAGTATATACAAATGTCGGCAACGGGGCGTAGACGAACACCATGAGTTGATCCCTCTATGACCCACTCGACTTCGATACTTCTCCGATGCTTCAGCTTCGGAAGAGATTGATTCAGATAAACGGCCCTCAGGTCTTCCAAACCACTAAACAAAGAAAGTCCACACGCGGGATGCAGTCATTTGCTTTTTCAAATCCCTAACTTTTGCGTGAACCGCCCTTTGCGGGTTTTCAGTTCACCGGGATACCCTTTTTTGCCGAAGCCGCCCAGTGTAGTTTTTCGACTTCGCGGGTGTACATTTTTCGATTTATATCCCTAATTTTTGCCCGAACCTTTTATTCTGTTTTTGGTTCGCCGGGATGCCCCTTTTTTGCCTGGACTCTCTTTTTTTGGTCCAGCGGGTCGCTTTCAAGCAAAGTATTTTTTAACTGCGTCCGCGTTCACCGGGGATGCAAAATATTCACCATCCATCGTGGATAACAACAAATCTCCTCCCGAGAAGACTTTGCTGACGACGTACGGACCTTCGTAATTCGGAGTCCACTTGCCCCGGTGATCGGAGTGTGGAGGAAGAATTTTCTTCAGGACGAGATCACCCGTCTGAAAGCTTCTAGGTCGCACCTTCTTATCATAAGCTTTCTTCATTCAGCTTTGGTACAGACGACCAAATGCAATCGATTCTAACCTCTTCTCGTCCATCAAGCTGAGTTGGTTCATTCGGTTCGTAATCCATTCGGCCTCGTTGAGTTTCACATCAACCAAAACTCGCAAAGAAGGGATTTCCACCTCTAACGGTAGGACAACTTCCATACCGTACACTAAGGAGAAAGGAGTCGCCCCGGTTGACGTATGGACCGTCGTACAATAACCGTGCAGTGCAAATGGCAGCATCTCGTGCCAATCTTTGTAGGTCACAACCATCTTCTGAACAATCTTCTTTATGTTCTTGTTGGCTGCTTCAACGGTGCCATTCATCTTCGGCCGGTAAGGATATGAGTTGTGGTGTTCAATCTTGAAGCTCTGGCACAGCTCCTTCATCATCTTGTTATTCAGATTCGAACCATTATCAGTAATGATCCGCTCGGGAATTTCGTAACGACAGATGATGTCCCTCTTTATGAATTTAGCACCACCTGCTTGGTCACATTAGCATACGAGGCTGCCTCCACCCACTTGGTGAAGTAGTCGATAGCTACCAGAATGAAGCGATGACCGTTAGATGCAGTGGGCTCGATCTTGCCTATCATGTCGATGCCCCACATGGAGAACGGCCACGGGGAGGACATGACATTCAACGGGCACGGCGGCACATGAACTTTATCAGCATAAATCTGGCATTTATGACATCTCTTCGCGAATCTGAAGCAATCCGACTCCATTGTCAGCCAATAGTATCCTGCTCTCAGGATATTTCTCGTCATAGTGTGCCCGCCGGCGTGTGTACCAAATGTGCCCTCATGGACTTCTTTGTTAATCTTCGTAGTTTGTTTGTTAGCTGAAGAGTTAGGTTAGTTTGTTGCGTTAGATGGTGAAACAAGATTAGGATAGGAAGACAATCCGAACTGAGACGTCGATTGGTTTAGCTTGTGATAGATGGATTGATGAACATTTTTGTGGTGAGGGAGTGTGAACGAAAGTGGTTTGTGGTTTGTGTCTGAGGAGTTTCAGAGAGAGAGAGGTTTGGGAGAAAGAATGCGCTGCTAGGGCTTGCTGAGGGATTGAATGAACAGTGGGAGGGGAGGGTTGTTAGAGTTAGGGTTTTGTTACTGGTGAGTTGGGTTGATTGTAGACGGGCCTTAGGCCCAACACATTGTTTTATTAAGCATATCACCTCTTTGCTCGTTACACCCCCCGTGTGTGTATGTTACTGACGGGCTGGGCCCAACATTGTTGTTTTTTTTGTTTTACTGGGTATACTCCCTCCTTTCCTCACTGCACCCCCTTCCCCTGGTGTGTGTATTGGCTTATCCTGGGCCTTGTTTTCTTTTTGCTACTGAACATCCATGTGAATAATATACCCCCTGAACCTATTTTGTTTTAATATTTTTGTGTGGTATTTTAAATTGCAATTTGTGCT
This sequence comes from Lathyrus sativus, assembly GCA_963859935.3. Lineage (NCBI taxonomy): Eukaryota > Viridiplantae > Streptophyta > Magnoliopsida > Fabales > Fabaceae > Lathyrus > Lathyrus sativus. Next base: position 467,473,383 of record OZ012740.1, read on the forward strand.
TTAGGATATAGTTTAGAATATTATAATAGGGTCAATAATATGTTAATTTCTTATAGTTAGAATAGAGTAAAAAATATTAGATATAGTTTAGATATTTTAGAATTTTATAATAGGTTTAATAATAGGTTAAGTGCCTTTAGGATTTTCTTATGGTTTAATATGATTAAAAACATTAGAATAAAATGTAGTTTAGATATTAAATTTCTTTAAGTTTTTTTGTTAGGTTTTAATATGTTTAGAATGTAGTTTAGAAAATATTTGTTTTTAGGGACTTTATGATATTAATATTTTAGGAGATACATAGGGTTAATTCTTTAGGATTTCATTAAGTCATTAGCATAAAAAACTTAGGTATTATTCTTAGGATGTACTTAGTTTAGTATAATTTTTAGGACTTAATACATTAGTATATAGAAAATTATAGAGTAGAATTAAATTCAAAACAATTAGTTGTAGCTTATAATATAGGTTGGGGTTTTAGTATTTGATTTAGGTTTTAGGGAATATATGGGATATTGGGTATGAGTTTAGGGTCCCTTAGAAACTTAATTAGGTTTATAATATAGTTTAGCATTTTATCTGTATTATATAATTGGTGTGTTGTTTGTGGGGTTTCCCCTTGGGTGTTTTGCTTTGTTCCTTTTGCTTTGCTTGGGCTTGGGGCTTGGGCTTGGCTTGTTGGAGCTTCTGAAGACTCGGAGGATGATTGGATACAAAGTATGGAGCTTGGTGCATGAAGACTTTTCTCTTTGGAGGTGGCTTTTGAAGACTTAGGAGATAGGAGAAATAGGGAGAGCTTTAGATTAGACTGCTTTCTTGATACAAATATAGAAAGCATCTTGTGCTTCTATTCTTCCCTATGACAAAAAGTCCTTTTAGAGTATTCACATCCCTCCTTTGGAGGGATAAGTGCCATACTTTAGAAGTAGAACTTTGAGGGAACCTTTCTCTTATAATGTTAAGCACTTATAGGCTTCCTTTGGTTGTCAATAAGCTGTTTAGCATTTCAACTTAATCTGGTAATTGATTCTCTTCTGGAGTGATTGCTTTGAAGATGTAAGCCCATTGAAGATAAGAAGTGCATTGAAGATGGGTGAAGATGAAGCTTGTGCCTGTCAAAGCTGGATAGCTGTTGGAATTAGGGTTTTGATGCTGTTTGAAGCTGTTTATTTGTTGGGGTTTATTGCTTGCCAGAGCTGGGGTACTTTTGAAGACAGGAGCTTATCTAAAGCTTGGGGATCATTGAAGAGTGAAGATGGGATCTTGCTTGAAGTTGTTGCTGTCAACTGTTTGCTGTTAACCAACTGTAGCTGTCAGAGCTGGTGCTGTTTGAGTTGTTAACGTAGGAGCTGGTGTTGCTGCCAAAGCTGGTGTTGGATTTTATTTCTTTTTCTGTATTGATTGTTGGTTTGTTCAGCTTTCCCCTTAGGTTTGAAGTGAAGCTGTTTCACTTTGCCTACTGTCGCTTTCGCGAAAATAAGGTGCCGGCAGAACAGAAGAGTCGCCACCTTTCGTTATTTATCCCTCGGAACGGGAAAGGAAACGATCGGAAAAAACCTGACGAAAAAGGGTAAGGCAAGGTCGTCGCAACCATTGTCTGGGTTCGGGAGTCGGTTACGCAAGGGGAAGGTGTTAGTACCCCTCACGTCCGTCGTACTCGACGGGATCCACGCTTGTTGTGTTTACTGGACGAGTTGGTTTATCTATCTACCTATCAAGGCTGGCTTAGACGGAAAAGAAAATGACTCGGCAAAGTGTCGCACTTTATGCCTACGTATTCTCATCAGAGAATGAGAAATCAGAGTCAACGTAGTTCGGCCTACGAGGGGTTACGGGGAAGGTGGCTCGCCAATACATCAGTATTGTGCCTACATACTCTCAACAGGTATGAGAGATCATAGCTTACGTAGTTCGGGATGATACGGATTACGGAGGTTCAGATTCATCTGTTTTATCGAGTAGGGTTAAACAACAGTTCTAGTAGTTAGGGACAAAGCCTGTTTGCGTTGGCGCTGAGGTTTAATGACACTCTTTTCTTCATAAAAGCTTTCCTTTGAATTAGGGGCCCACGGGGCAAAAAGGTTTGAAGTTTGTTTTCTGTCTTTTACGGAAGAAGTGTTTTTTATTGTGTTTGCAATTTCAATCGCACTAAAGACTATGAACTGAGAGTGAATGCGTCGCATGTCACCCAAAGAGTGCCATACTAAACATCCAGACTGTTGAAAAGAAACTCTCCAACAATCCTTTCTCAGATAGCTTAAGGCTCGTAACGTACGAAAGAAATAATTCATGATTACTGTATTTTAAGCTGTTTTGAGATGAGAAGGGAACAGGCTCAACTACGGGGAGACTATCAAGTCCTAATGTTGTCATGCCAAGGATTCATCCTATAGTTGAGGTTTGAAACAGGGAACTCCTAGATGTTATCATGCATAGGTTTCAACCTAAAGTTCTATCATCACTTCCTTATCAAAGGAAATGGGAGTCTTAAGGGATCATGTCAATGATACACAGAAACAGATAAAGCATCAGCTTAAATAGTAAACAGTAATACGGTAAAATGCATGCAATACAAGTGAGGGAGGAAATGTGTGTGGGGCAGCAGCCTCCACAAGCTCATCTCAACCTCAAGCCAGAATGAATAACAGTAATCATACTGAAGATAAAACATGCTATCAAGCAAAATACAGTAAACTGCAATCATACAGAAGAAATAACATCATGCTATCAAGCAAAACAGTAAACTGCAATCATACAGAAGAAATAAGATCATGCTATCAAGCAAAACAAACCACATGGGCAAGGGAGCTGGGCTCTACCGAATACCCGCAAGCAAAGCCATACTGTAACAATACAAGCAGAGGGAGCAACTCAACCTCTAGTGCAATCATACTCCTAGATTAAAGCTAGTCTAGATATGGACCTATTCTAATGCATCAAGCAAGTCAAACAAGGCACATCAATACAGAAAAGAAACAGACAGGAGAGCAAACAGATCAACCCCTCTCTCTCAAGCTTCAGCTCTTCTGACAGCAATCCAGTCTTCAGACCTCCATCACTCTTGACAAATATCAATTTGCTTCTCCAGGTTTCAACCCTTCATCATAAGTTTCAACTTATCTTCTTCTTCAAGCTTCAGCTTTCCTTAATCAGCTCCACCTTCAAGCTTCACTCTTAACCACAAGTATCAACTTGATTCTTCAAGATCTCCAAGCTTCAAAGTAAGTATCAACTTATCCTTTGTTCTTCAAGCCTCAGCTCTTCAGTCACTCTCAATTGAATCATCTTCATCTACAAACTTCAGCTTCTCATAGTAGTCTTTAATCAATTAGAAGTGTCAACTTCATCCTTCAGTCTTTAAGCCTCAACTCTTCATTCAGTCTTTACTGGATCTTCCTTGGGTCTTCAAGCATCAACTTGATCTTTATGCTCTTCAAGCTTCAGCTGCAATGGCAATGCTCAGGGAATCATCCTCTTCCATACTCTTCAATGAAGTCTTCATCTTCACACTCAAGCCCAACATCTCTCAAGATACTCAAACCAGGAGAAATCACTTAACTGGATAAGCTAGGATATCAAAACTGCTCATTGACCACCAAAGGTGACCTATAAGGGTCTAACATCAAAAGAATGATTCCCTCAAGGGTTCTACTTCCTAGGTACCATCACTTATCCCTCCAAAGGAGGAAGGTGAATACCATAGAAGGACCTTGAATCATGGGGAGGAATGGAGGTGAAAGATACCATCCATGTTTAAGAAAGGAATCAACTAAGTCTAAGCTCTACTTAATTCCTAACCCTAAAACAACAACAAAACAAACAAGCCTCCAAGCTCTCAAGCTCCTTCTTCCATCTTCAAGTCTTCCACTATGCTCCTCCATGCTCCTCAAAGCAAGACCAATCCCACCAAGCCAAGCAAAAAAAAACCCACAAAGCAAGGCAAAACAAAATACAAGCCCACAAGGGCAACACAAACAACAATCAATTACAAAAATCAATTAAAAATGGTATACTAGTATATTAAAATCTAATATAATTTCTAGGGGATCCTACATGACTACCCTTAATACCCTATATGTCCCAATATCTAACTTGACCTAGAAACCCAAAATTCTAGTGCTATTGTGGACCTATGTTAAGGATTGACCTAAATCTACACAACCTAAAGTCATCTAATCAAAACTAATCAAACATTAATCACAAAATTATGGAATAAATCCAGAGGGGAGCTAAGGTCCTAATCTAACTATCCTAAAAAGAATGGCCTAAAAATTCAAAAGGAACTAGCTAAACAAAATTCTACAAATCTATGCATCAACATAAAAAGGCATTAAAAAGCTATTAAAAGAGAAAATACACAAAAAATATTAAAAATGCATGAAATGCAAATATTTTGATTTTATAATTTTCTAGACATTAACATGAAATGGGAGAAAAAATCCCCATGCAAAAATCATCATTTTTCTATTTAATATGATTTTTCAAAGATTAAAGAAAAATGGAGAAAAAGAAATTAAAATATGAAAACATTGGTGCAGATAGCAATGCCATACAGTTCATATCATGGTTGGGCTTAAAACGGGGGTGGGATTAGTAATGCGCTAGGCCCACTTTTCAATCAGAAAATAAATTCAGAAAATATAAAGAAAAGGAAAAATACACGGTGCAAAGAGTAAAGAAAATTAGTTCAAAAATGCAATTGGCCATGGATGAGGGTGTGGATATCAATCTCAACTGAAGCCCAAAACCACAGTTTTAATGAAATGCCGCATTTCATTATTTCTTCAGAACTCCTCTTCAAACGCGAAATTGAATCTCCGCCTCACGATCTGGCTTTGGTCAACCGGTCCTTGCATGATCCAATGTCCATGGAGTCATCTTCTTCCTCCAGCCATGAAAATGGAGGGAAATCTCCATTAACAGAGCTTCAAAGTGAATCTTCACCCCAATCGTATCACCTCAATTCTCAACCAAAATCCATGGTTCAAAACCCTAATCTGTCCTAAATTCAACCCTGAATCCAACCATGGCCTTAGAATCAATTGAAATGCCCTCAATTTCTAAACCCGATCCAAGATCAAAACTATGCTCAAACTTCCATTCTGACTATTCTTGAAATTGATTACCTCAGAATGATCACCACCTCACACTGGTTAAATCTTGATATTAAACTCATGTTATACCTCACTATACATCGTGTTCTTGATCAAAACAAAAATGGTGTCACTAACTCAAACTTCACCAAATGCCTTCAAACTTTCCAGAATCCATCTCCTACTTGTCTCTAACCATTCTAACCTAACAATTCTACCTAATTATGCTTAAATTAAGGTGTAGAAGAAAAGTTACAAACCTGTCAAATCTTGAATATCAGATAGGTCAAAGCTTCACTTCAACCTCTCAAACTCTTCAGAAACACTCCTTGATTGATGCTAAAGCTTCTGTTTGCAAAAGATTTGATCAAGAAAGCCTGAATCTCCAAACCCGATTGTGACTTGCAGCTCCCAAAATCCAAGTGCTATCTCCTCAATTCTTCATGATCTTGCCCTCAATTTGGTATGCACACATTCAGTATGATCAATGGAAGGTGTTGGGATTGAAAGAAGCAATGGAAATGGTGTGGAAAGTAGAAATTGATTTCAACTTGCAATGGAAGAAATTGAAATGGCTATCTCACTCTCCTCTCTAATATCTCACCAACCTTGCATCTGAGCAAGTTCTAAACACTATATAGGATGGTTCAGACCCATCCAGAACTTTCTGGAATCATCCAATGAGAATTTGAGATTCTCATGTCATGAGTTTTTGATTTCAATCCATCTCACATGCCATCTCATGCCATGCCTCTTGCAGCAACTCATTCTCCTTTCAAAATCTCCTTAGATGAGATACATGACTTGTTAGGATACCTTACTAGCTTGTGTATTGAATTTCCTTGTGTTTTGCATATGTACCTTAATATGCAAGTAACCATTCTCCAAAGCAAGTCCATGATCTAGGCCTCAAATCACAAATGTGGCTGAACCATTGTTTCTAAAATGCTTTTTAGAGTCAAAATGACCTATTACATGCCATGGTTTGGATGTGTAGCTTGGAAGTTTCAATTTCCAACTTTGACTTATTTAACTTATGCCTCCATTTTAGGTCATTTTTACCATTTTGAGCTACAAGCTTTTTCAACATCTCATGAACTCCTTACTAGCCTTAAAACATCATTTTAAGCAAGTTTGATGTTGAAGATTTTTCCATTTGAAGCTTGGAAATAGGAGTTATGGCCTTATGCTTGAAATGACCTATAATCTCCAAATGACCAAAATGCCCTTGACTTGTCAAAGCCATAACTTGAGTTCTACAAATCCTATCAAGGACTTCTAGTACTCTCTAGAAAGCTACAAATATAAGGAACAACATTCATGTTGACCAAAAGTTCATAGGAATCCTCCTTCTTGGGCAAAAGTTGGATGCAAGTTGGGTGACTTTCAAGGCCCCAGATTCACATACCTCAGATGACCTGTAACTTGTTAGAGTCATAACTTGAGTTCTACAAATCCTATCAAGGACTTCTAGCACTCAAATTAAAGCTAAGAGCAATCTCTACAACATTCATGTTTGGGGTAAGATGAGATGACAATCACATCTTGAGCTAAACTGCCTTGGAGATAGGGGTCAAACTAGGGGATTTTACACTGTCAAGCCTTAGAAACCCTAGCTTGAAACTTCTCAAACTCTTCAATCATGATGAGTTGACCTTGGAATCATCCTTATAGCATCTCAATTCATCAATCCATGATCACATGGCTCTTGGATTAGGTCTCAACCTTCTCCAAATCATCAGTTGGCCTAGGGTTGACTCAGTCAAACCCTAATTGCACCACTCATGGCTGAGTCTTCTTAATCTTGCACAGTAACCTCTCTAGGCTTCATGATGGCTTTCAAGACATCTCATATGCCCTATCAAGGCTTCAAGTCCATCCTCATAGCTTCAGAATCATCTGAGGAGCTCCCACAACTCTCAAGTTAGGAGGCACACAACCTTGGTTTCAATCAACCTCTCTGAGGATTTCTTGACTTCTCTGACAAAGATATCAACCCTTGAACACTTGAATAACCTTATTGGCTAGCTTCAAACTCTTGTGGTGCTATTGATTGGTAATCATACCTCTTGATCTCCTGCACACATGTCAATGAAATGCAAGTGATAATGCTAATGTGAATGAGATGAACCACAAGCTAGGTAAAGAAATGTTGGTCAAATTTTGGGGTGCAACAGCTGCCCCTATTCAAACGGCTTGAACCTGAATGGGTGAGGAGCGAACGAATCTCAACCAATCAAGGTGAGAGACAGTTGAATACCGACAAACCCGGAAATTTGCCAACTGCACAAGTACACGGTACTCTGATGGGAACAAATCTTCGAACACTGAAATATTAGCTGCACGACAACTAGCTGGAGAATTGGTCACACGGTAACCGATAATACATGGTCGATCATGCCGCCAGGCATCCAAAGAAAACTTTCGGGCATCAGCCGGACTTCATCAGTAAGTCGGGAATAGAATTCTCGATCAATCATGAACCAATTGGGGATATCCAAACTTCTGCCATCAGGCACTCCGCATCAGCTGAGAGAACTGCTTCGTTAACACGGTCGGACTTCAATCATCAAGTCTTCAGGGGAAGTTTCAACTTCGCTGTTCAGAAACCTGCTGGGAATGACACATCTCTGCTGGGGGATTCTGGAGAACTATCAAGTAATTCTGCTTCGGGGATCCAGGAATCATTCTGGATGAATCAACTCTACTGAGGACTTCAAGAATCATCTTGGACAAATAACTCCGCCGGGGACTTCAAGAATCATCTTGAACCGATAACTCTGCGGGAGATTTCAGGAATCATCCTGAGCAAACACTCTGATGGGGACTCTAAGCATCAACTTGAGCGACCAACTCTGACGACTGCACTGAGGATTTTAAGAATCATCTTAAGCAAACGACCTTGCTGGGGAATTCAAGAATCATCTTGAGCAAGCGACTTCGTTGGGGAGAATTCAAGAATCATCTTGAGCAACCTAGATCATGCTTATTATGCATATGCTTCAGCAATGGCGCAATGCTCCACACGGTGGAAATGCTACGCGTTTATGATAAATGCTATGCAGTCATGCAAAACGATGCGATCCCGTCAGCAAAAAAAATGCTGAAGGGAGAATCCTCCTGTCAAGGAGAAGGAACCACTCTGGTAGGGGGAAGGAATCATCCTGTTGAGGGGAAAGAGGTCCCGCCAATCTCAATAGGACTCCGCAGGGGAAGCAAACTTCAGTTGACTGCTGCAAGGGAACGAAGCTCTACGAGAACCCGGACCTGCTGAGGGAAAGCGATGTCAATTGTAACACCCCACTGCCCAAAATCAATTAAATTAATAAACCTCGTAAATAAACATCAGAGTTCTAATTCTCCCAAATGGGATATCACATAAAAACAACATTTCCTTTATAAAAGGGTTTCCTCCAAAATACAGCGGAATATTAAGTAATAAAATTCAATAAAAGTTTGATACGTTCACAGGAAATAAAATATAAGTTCAATCATAAAACAAATAAAAACGCCCAAGTCCCGTGCTACGTATCAGAGCATCCTAGACTCGACAATCACACCAATATCCAAGCTAGCTAAGCACCTGGATTATCTGTACTTCCGAAGAAGCACATACCACCACAACAACAAAGGGGTGAGAAAACATGATCAAAAATATAATGGTGATGTCATACATGTAAATAAGGTAGTACAACACACCAAAACACCAAGATTCACCCCTAACAACACCATATGACGAACCTACTATTCAAATTACAATATAATATATTATAATGCAAAATGCAACTCAACACCATGCATGCGGTACCGACTCGTTGGTTCATTCAATCGAACCTGGATAGATCACTTACGCTCCTCCTGAGACATGATCTATCCCCCACCATTCTCCACAAAGGAGTACGGATGAATCACTTACGCTCCTCCTGAGACATGATTCATCCCACCAAAACACCATGATATGCACACACCAATGCATAACTAATATATTTAGGCACTCAACGTGCACACGATCCTCCTGATCATATCATCATACATCAATGCATATATGTACAGATATAACATACACCAACACCATATAAATCAACCAAATAGTAAATAAGTTCATACTTTAACACCAAGATATAAACATATCCCACCACTCGGGGGTACACGATCCTACTGATCACTACATACATATGCCTCAACTAATTGTCCACCGACAATATCAAAGGAAACATGTACTATCACCAGTACGCAAGTTAAATCCCACACTCACCAACCTTACAGTGCATCAAGGCCAAAGGGATCACACAAGCCCAAAGCTCAAGGCCAATATATCACAAAAATCACGTTCTGGTTCTGCTACGTTCGCTGGCATTCTCCAGGCGAAGCCCCGTAGCGAACCTTCGCTAGCATTCGCCAGGCGAACCTGCTGGCGAAGCCCCCTTTCCACTATCGTGCATTCGCCAGGCGAAGCATTCACTCGCCTGGCGAACCTTCGCTGGCCACACTCGCCAGGCGAAGTTCCTACCCTTTAGGTCTGGGATTTAATTCTGAATTATTCGCTGTCATTCGCCTAAGCTCGCCAGGCGAACTCTCGCCTCCCTTCGCCAACACTCGCCAGGCGAAGCCCAGCGAATGCTGCGATTCATCAGTTTCTCACAGTTCAGCAGTGCTATTCTAGGCCAAATTATGCCTATCATCTCAACTCAGATTCTCAGCCTATTCTAGTACCAATCTTGCACATTACCATAACCAATTGGTTCTTAATTCCTATTCCCAAAATCATCACCTAAACACTTTATCGATACCTCAAAAGCCACACGGAACTTTCCCTAAAAACCGTAAAACACCATGTATGCCCTATATGCCAAATCAACCCAAAACACCAATTCATTAACGATTACTATACAGTCAACAACAATCATCATCAATTATAACACATCAATATATATAATCATATATCGATCAATTTCCTACGGGGTTAAGGAATCCCCAACTACCCTATACATGTATAAACCATTCCCAACCAAGTTTCTCCCCCCTTACCTTGTTAATCAGTTGATCGATGAAAGAACCCTCCAAGGTTTGGCCAATTCTGATTTTCCCCTGTATCCTTCGTTCTTTGCTCCCTTTTCCGTTCTCTCCTTTCTATCGTTCTTTTTTTCCACTTTCTCTAACTTCTCACAATGTATCGTGAAAACTGCTAACCCCTCACTTTCTCTATTTTAATTCTCTAATCCCAATAATAATAATAACTTAATAATAATATAATAATAATAATCTTAATAGTAATACTAATATAATATTACTAATATAAATAATAACACTTATTAATAATAATAATAATAATAATAATATTATTATTATTATTATTTCACCAAGTTAATAATAATATTAATAATATTAACAAATATAATAATAATAATAACATCCCCACCAATGTTACTATTATTTTTATATTATTATATTCCACACCAAAATACCATCAATAGTCCTCTCAATTAGGGACACCCACCAAACATCACCAAATACACCCCCACCAAAGGGCACACCAACACATAATATTTAGAATAATAATAAAATGACTAAATAATTAAAATGGGTGTTACAACTCTCCCCCACTTTAATTATTTTCGTCCTCGAAAATTACCTGATGGAAATAGCTCCGGATACGCTTCTCGCATCCTGCTTTCCAATTCCCAGGTCACACTGCCTCCTGCAGCACCTCCCCAAACTACCTTCACCAAAGGTATCTCTTTCCCTCGGAGTTGTTTCATCTTACGGTCCTCGATCCTCAACGACATCATCTCAACAGTAAGATTCTCCCGAACCTGAACATCCTCTCTCTGAATCACATGAGATGGATCCGAAACATACTTTCGCAATTGCGACACATGAAACACATCATGTAAGTTTGACAACTCAGGCGGCAACGCCACCCTATAGGCCACAACACCAACTCTTTGCAAAATTTCATAAGGTCCAATAAACTTAGGATCCAGCTTCTTAGATTTCAACGCACGACCCACACCAGTCATCGGATTAACTCTTAGGAATACGTGATCACCTACACAGAATTCCAACTCTTTCCTCCGATTATCATGATAGCTTTTCTGCCTACTCTGAGACACTTTCAATTTCTCACGAATCATTTGAATTGTCTCAGTAGTCTGCTGTACAATTTCTGGTCCAAGCACCATATTCTCACCAGTTTCATACCAACACAGAGGAGTCCTACACCTCCTCCCATACAAAGCTTCAAACGGTGCCATTCCGATACTAGAATGGTAACTGTTATTGTACGTGAACTCAATCAATGGTAAATGAGTATCCCACGCACCACCCTTTTCTAACACACAAGCTCTCAACAAATCTTCAAGCGACTGAATAGTCCTCTCCGACTGACCATCAGTTTGCGGATGATAAGCTGAACTCAATTTCAACTTAGTTCCCAAAGCTTCCTGCAAGCTCTTCCAAAATTCCGAAGTAAACCGTGGATCTCTATCCGACACAATACTGGACGGAACACCATGCAACTTCACAATTACCCGAATGTAAATCTCCGCCAGCTTCGTCAACGGAAAACTAATATTGATCGGCACGAAGTGTGCAGACTTCGTCAATCGATCCACAATCACCCATATAGCATCAAAACCTCTCGCCGTACTCGGCAAACCTATCACAAAATCCATAGTAATGCAATCCCATTTCCAAACCGGAATCTCTAATGGTTGCATAAATCCAGAAGGTCTCTGGTGTTCCACCTTCGACTTCTGACATGTCAAACAGGCATACATAAATTGAGCTATGTCTCTTTTCATACCAGACCACCAAAATAATTTCTTCAAATCCTGATACATTTTCGTAGCTCCCGGATGAATACTCAGGCCACTACGATGTCCTTCGCTCAAAATTGAATTTTTCAATTCTTCATCATCTGGTACACAAATCCTGCCTCTAAATCTCAATACACCTGTGCCATCCAATTTAAAGTCACTATCGGAGTCACTCCCTACTCCAGGCATCAAATCTACCAATTTCACATCCAACTTCTGATTTTCTCTAATCATATCCAAGAAGTCATTATTTACCTGCAACGTACCCAACATTACACTATCTGCAGTAGTCTCACAAACCATGCTCAAATCTCTAAACTGTTCAATTAACTCAATTTCTTTCACCATCAGAGCTGCCATATGAATTGCTTTCCTACTCAAAGCATCTGCCACTACATTGGCCTTTCCTAGATGATAACTCAAACTGAAGTCATAATCCTTCAAAAATTCCAACCATCTTCTCTGCCTCATATTCAGCTCTTTCTGATCAAACAGGTATCTCAGACTCTTATGATCACTAAACACTTCAAACCTTGAACCATATAAATAGTGTCTCCAAATTTTCAACACAAAAACAACCGCAGCTAATTCAAGATCATGAGTCGGATAATTTCACTCATGCACTCTCAATTGCCGCGATGCATATGCTACTACTTTACCATTCTGCATCAGAACCCCGCCTAATCCCATCTTAGACGCATCACAGTACACTACAAACGGTTCACTCGGAGTCGGTAACACTAACACCGGTGCCGTAGTCAATCTCTTTTTCAACTCTTCAAAACTTTCTTCACAAGCAGCATCCCATACAAAAACTTGGTTCTTTCTCGTCAACTGAGTTAATGGCAACGCCAAATTAGAGAACCCTTCAATAAACCTGCGGTAATAACCGGCTAACCCCAAAAAGCTTCTAATCTCTGTCGCTGTCTTCGGCGGTTCCCACTGCAATACTGCACTTACTTTTGACGGATCCACCGCTATTCCATCTTCAGATATTACATGCCCCAAGAAACTTACTTTCTTCAACCAAAAGTCACACTTTGACAGTTTAGCAAATAATTTATTTTCCTTCAACACTTGCAAGGCAATTCTCAGATGTCCTGCATGCTCTTCATCAGATTTAGAATAAATTAATATATCATCAATAAACACTACAATGAACTGATCCAAGTAAGAATGGAAAATTCTGTTCATATACTCCATAAATACTCCCGGTGCATTAGTCACTCCAAACGGCATTACAGCATATTCGTAATGTCCATATCGAGTCCTAAAGGCAGTCTTCTGAATATCACCTTCTTTTACTCTCATCTGATGATAACCCGATCTTAAGTCGATCTTACTAAATACACGAGCTCCCACCAGCTGGTCCATCAAATCATCAATCCTAGGTAAAGGATACTTATTCTTAATAGTCACTTTATTCAATTGACGGTAATCGATGCACAGACGCATACTACCATCCTTCTTCTTCACCAACAACACTGGAGCTCCCCACGGCGATACACTTGGTCTAATAAACTTTCTATCCAACAATTCTCCAATCTGAGACTTCAACTCAGCCAATTCCACTGCAGACATCCTGTACGGCACCATAGAAATAGGTCTCGTACCAGTAACAAGATCAATACCAAATTCTACTTCTCGCGTCGGAGGCAATTCCGTAATGTCGTCAGGAAACACTTCTGGAAATTCATTCACCACTGCTAATTCCTCCATTGGCACTTTGTTATCCATCGATAAAGTTGCGAATAAAGCAAACACTCTAGTTTCATCTTCCAACAAGGCCCTCAATTCTTTATTAGACAAGGAACTTGCCACAACTTCCTCTTCCGGGGTCAGGAACAACAATTCCTTCCGAAAACAGTCGATGTAGACTCGGTTGAACTCTAACCAGTTCATACCCAGAATAACATCCAACTTACCAAGTGGTAGACAAATCAGATCCACTCCAAATTCTCTACCGAAAATAGTCAACGGACACTTCATGCATACCAAAGAAGTAGTCACTGAACCTATAGAGGGTGTCTCAATAGTCATCTGTACCTCCAGAGTGGACGACACCAAACCTATCCTCTCCACACAATCTACAGAAATAAACGAGTGCGTTGCACCCATATCAATAATAGCAATCAAAGGAATATTATTGATAATACAAGTACCTCTGATCACACGCTCATCACTGGCAGCTTGAGTTCCTGCCAAGGCAAACACTTTTCCACCAGCCGGAGACGTTTGAGGCTTCTTCGGCTTATCACAATGTGTACTGATATGACCCTTCTCACCACAGTTATAACAGGTCGGCATAGTTGCTCTGCAATCAGCTATCACATGACCTGGTTTCCCACACTTAAAACATTTCTTGGCCTCATTAGGACAATCATTAGCACGGTGTCCCATACCACCGCACCGAAAACATTTCCCTTCAGCAGATGCTCTCCCATCTCTAGGCTTCTTATCAACAACAGCTTTACGTTTTCCCTTATCAGCAACAACACTATAAGGAGTACCACTAAACCTCTGCTTACCCTTCCGGTCATTAACAGCTTTGTAGTGCGCAATCCTTGCTCGGTTATCATTATCATAGATTCTGCTCCTGCTTACCAGCTCAGGATAGCTCCTGATCTTCTGACAAGCAATCCCCAACTTAATCTCTGGACGCAGTCCATTCTCAAACTTTAAGCACTTAGAGGTCATTGCCCCTTCCACATTATAGTGGGGACAATACTGCACCAGCTCCTCAAACTTGGCAGCATATTCTGCTACAGTCATGCTACCCTGTTTCAGCTCTAAGAATTCAATTTCCTTAGCGCTTCGGATATCTTCCGGGAAATACTTCTCCAGAAAACCTTTCCGAACCACCTCCCAAGTAATAGTAGTTCCAGCAGCTTCCAACCTTTGGCGACTATTGTCCCACCAGGCTTCAGCTTCACCCTCTAGCATGTGAGTACCAAACCTCACCTTTTGCTCATCACTACAATCCATAGTTCTGAAGATCTTCTCAATTGCCTTCAGCCACTTCTGAGCATCTTTGGGGTCCAGAATTCCCCCTTCGAACGTTGGCGGCTTGTTGCTCCGAAACTGCGCCAAACTCCTGAATTGGGCATCTGCAGTTTGATTCTTATTAGCAACCGCCTACGCCATTGCTTGCATAGCAGCAGCCAATGCAGCATCGTTCCTTCCTGCCATACTTCTCGAAAAGAACAACACCAGGTTAAAAGATATTCAACTACATCATAAAGGACAGACTCAACTCGACTCAACAACACTGGCCGGACGGACCAACCTGCTCTGATACCAATTGTAACACCCCACTGCCCAAAATCAATTAAATTAATAAACCTCGTAAATAAACATCAGAGTTCTAATTCTCCCAAGTGGGATATCACATAAAAACAACATTTCCTTTATAAAAGGGTTTCCTCCAAAATACAGCGGAATATTAAGTAATAAAATTCAATAAAAGTTTGATATGTTCACAGGAAATAAAATATAAGTTCAATCATAAAACAAATAAAAACGCCCAAGTCCCGTGCTACGTATCAGAGCATCCTAGACTCGACAATCACACCAATATCCAAGATAGCTAAGCACCTGGATTATCTGTACTTCCGAAGAAGCACAGACCACAACAACAACAAAGGGGTGAGAAAACATGATCAAAAATATAATGGTGATGTCATACATGTAAATAAGGTAGTACAACACACCAACACACCAAGATTCACCCCTAACAACACCATATGACGAACCTACTATTCAAATTACAATATAATATATTATAATGCAAAATGCAACTCAATACCATGCATGCGGTACCGACTCGTTGGTTCATTCAATCGAACCTGGATAGATCACTTATGCTCCTCCTGAGACATGATCTATCCCCCACCATTCTCCACAAAGGAGTACGGATGAATCACTTACGCTCCTCCTGAGACATGATTCATCCCACCAAAACACCATGATATGCACACACCAATGCATAACTAATATATTTAGGCACTCAACGTGCACACGATCCTCCTGATCATATCATCATACATCAATGCATATATGTACAGATATAACATACACCAACACCATATAAATAAACCAGATAGTAAATAAGTTCATACTTTAACACCAAGATATAAACATATCCCACCACTCGGGGGTACACGATCCTACTGATCACTACATACATATGCCTCAACTAATTGTCCACCGACAATATCAAGGGAAACACGTACTATCACCAGTACGCAAGTTAAATCCCACACTCACCAACCTTACAGTGCATCAAGGCCAAAGGGATCACACAAGCCCAAAGCTCAAGGCCAATATATCACAAAAATCACATTCTGGTTCTGCTACGTTCGCTGGCATTCGCCAGGTGAAGCCCCGTAGCGAACCTTCGCTAGCATTCGCCAGGCGAACCTGCTGGCGAAGCCCCCTTTCCACTATTGTGCATTCGCCAGGCGAAGCATTCACTCGCCAGGCGAACCTTCGCTGGCCACACTCGCCAGGCGAAGTTCCTACCCTTTAGGTCTGGGATTTAATTCTGAATTATTCGCTGTCATTCGCCTCAGCTCGCCAGGCAAACTCTCGCCTCCCTTCGCCAGGCGAAGCTTCGCCAACACTCGCCAGGCGAAGCCCAGCGAATGCTGCGATTCATCAGTTTCTCACAGTTCAACAGTGCTATTCTAGGCTAAATTATGCCTATCATCTCAACTCAGATTCTCAGCCTATTCTAGTACCAATCTTGCACATTACCGTAACCAATTGGTTCTTAATTCCTAATCCCAAAATCATCACCTAAACACTTTATCGATACCTCAAAAGCCACACAGAACTTTCCCTAAAAACCGTAAAACACCCTGTATGCCCTATATGCCAAATCAACCCAAAACACCAATTCATTAACGATTACTATACAGTCAACAACAATCATCATCAATTATAACACATCAATATATATAATCATATATCGATCAATTTCCTACAGGGTTAAGGAATCCCCAACTACCCTATACATGTATAAACCATTCCCAATCAAGTTTCTCCCCCTTACCTTGTTAATCGGTTGATCGATGAAAGAACCCTCCAAGGTTTGGCCAATTCTGATTTTCCCCTGTATCCTTCGTTCTTTGCTCCCTTTTCCGTTCTCTCCTTTCTATCGTTCTTTTTTTCCACTTTCTCTAACTTCTCACAATGTATCGTGAAAACTGCTAACCCCTCACTTTCTCTATTTTAATTCTCTAATCCCAATAATAATAACTTAATAATAATATAATAATAATAATCTTAATAGTAATACTAATATAATATTACTAATATAAATAATAACACTTATTAATAATAATAATAATAATAATAATAATAATAATAATAATACTAATATTATTATTTCACCAAGTTAATAATAATATTAATAATATTAACAAATATAATAATAATAATAACACCCCCACCAATGTTACTATTATTTTTATATTATTATATTCCACACCAAAATACCATCAATAGTCCTCTCACATTAGGGACACCCACCAAACATCACCAAATACACCCCCACCAAAGGGCACACCAACACATAATATTTAGAATAATAATAAAATGACTAAATAATTAAAATGGGTGTTACATCAATCGCGGGAATAAACTGCACGGCCTTCACGGCTACTTCCCTGGAGATAACGGCTCCGACGGGAAACACAGTATCAGCTATTCAACACTCCACTGGGGAAAACCAATCATGGCCTGAGCGGCTTCCAAGGACTCGGCTCTCTTGGGGATCTGCAAACTCGGCTGAGGAAGAAGAAATCATTCTGCTTGCTGGGGAGAGTATGACTCCGTGGGGAATCTCGATTCCGCTGGAGACTTCAGTCTTGAACCACCAATTGCTGCACACTTCAGTGTACGACTCAGCTGAGGAGATGATGTTCCTTCAGGATACATCTGATTGGGGAGAGAATCTTCTCTGCTTGGGGAGACATATCAATGCTCACGATCTCAGGGCTCAGACTCTGCGGGGAGAGGCTGCTGAACTTTGCTGGAGAAGGAGGAATCATCCTGCTTGGGGATACACACGGCGCACTGTCTGGAATATGCTACACCTGTAACAACACAAACAAACAGACAAGATACCCTTCTCAAAGGGACCTATCAAGGTTATTATCTTGTGACAATGTTTAGGTAATTCATTGTTTCAACAATCAGTGGCCTAGGCCAGTAAGTTTATGTATGCGCATTTTATCAAAAACATCGGCGTTCTTTTTCGCAAACAAAACAGATAAATGCTAAACAGGCAAACAGAATTGCTGAATAGTATACATTTTATTGATAACGAACCCCTGAATGGGTAAAAATGTTTTACAACAGATGCAAGCTCCGGGAATGAGGAAGCTGCGCAAAAATAATAAAACATAAATACACATCAGTATATACAAATGTCGGCAACGAGGCGTAGACGAACACCATGAGTTGATCCCTCTATGACCCACTCGACTTCGATACTTCTCCGACGCTTCAGCTTCAGAAGAGATTGATTCGGATAAACGGCCCTCAGGTCTTCCAAACCACTAAACAATGAAAGTCCACACACGGAACGCAGTCATTTGCTTTTTCAAATCCCTAACTTTTGCGTGAACCGCCCTTTGCGGGTTTTCAGTTCACCGGGATACCCTTTTTTGCCAAAGTCGCCCATCCGGGTTTTCGACTTTGCGGGTGTACATTTTTTCAATTTATATCCCTAACTTTTGCCCGAACTTTTTTCCTTTTTTATGGTTCGCCGGGATGCCCCATTTTTTCCTGGACTTTCTTTTTACTGTCCAGCGGGTCGCTTTCAAGAAAAGTATTTTTTAACCGCGTCCGCGTTCACCGGGGATGCAAAATCTTCACCATCCATCGTAGATAACAACAAAGCTCCTCCCGAGAAGACCTTGCTGACGACGTACGGACCTTCGTAATTGGGAGTCCACTTGCCCCGGTGATCGGAGTGTGGAGGAAGAGTCTTCTTCAGGACGAGATCACCCGTCTGAAAGCTTTTAGGACGCACCTTCTTATCATAAGCTTTCTTCATTCGGATTTGGTACAGACGACCATATGTAATCCATGCTAACCTCTTCTCGTCCATCAGGCTGAGTTGGTTCAGTCGGTTCTTAATCCATTCTGCCTCGTCGAGTTTCACATCAACCAAAACTCGCAAAGAAGGGATCTCTACTTCTAACGGTAGGACAACCTCCATACCGTACACCAGGGAGAAAGGAGTTTCCCCGGTTGACGTATGTACCGTTGTACGATAACTGTGCAGTGCAAATGGCAGCATCTCGTGCCAATCTTTGTAGGTCACAACCATCTTCTGAACAATCTTCTTGATGTTCTTATTGGCCGCTTCAACGACGCCATTCATCTTCGGCCGGTAAGGAGATGAGTTGTGGTGTTCAATCTTGAAACTCTGGCACAGCTCCTTCATCATCTTGTTATTCAGGTTTGAACCATTATCGGTAATGATCCGCTCGGGAACTCCGTAACGACAAATGATATCCCTCTTTATGAATTTAGCCACCACCTGCTTGGTCACATTAGCATATGAGGCTGCCTCCACCCACTTGGTGAAGTAGTCGATAGCTACCAGAATAAAGCGATGACCGTTAGATGCAGTGGGCTCGATCTTGCCTATCATGTCGATGCCCCACATGGAGAACGGCCACGGGGAGGACATGACATTTAACGGGTACGGCGGCACATGAACTTTATCAGCATAAATCTGGCATTTATGACATCTCTTCGCGAATTTAAAGCAATCTGATTCTATCGTCAGCCAGTAGTATCCTGCTCTCAGAATCTTTCTCGTCATAGCATGCCCGCCTGCGTGCGTACCAAATGTGCCTTCATGGACCTCTTCCATGAGCATACTCGCCTCTTTCTCATCCACACATCTGAGTAGCACGAGATCATGGTTTCTTTTATACAAAACTCCATCAGGATTGAGATAAAAATTTCCAGACAGCCTCCTCAGAGTCTTCTTATCCTGGGTTGACGCACCCGCAGGATACTCCTTAGTCATAAGGAAAGTCTGGATGTCATGGAACCATGGCTTGCCGTCAGCGGCTTCCTCGATCGCAAAGACAAATGCAGGTCTATCAAGACGAGAAAAGATAATTCTTGGAGCTTCATTCCAAAAATTGACTTTATACATCGAAGCCAACGTGGCTAAGGCATCAGCCATCTGATTTTCTGCTCTGGGCACATGATGGAGTTCCACTCGATCAAAGAACGGAAGCAGCCTTCTGGCGTAGTTCATGTACGACACCAAATTCGATTGACGAGTCTCCCACTCCCCTTTAATTTGGTTGATCCCAAGCGCTGAGTCACCATATACGTCTAGGTTCTTGATTCTCAAATCAATTGCTTCTTCCAGACCCATGATGCATGCTTCGTACTCCGCTTCATTATTGGTGACCGGAAACGTTAGTCTCGCAGTAAACGGGATGTGGGATCCGTGGGGAGTCGTGATGATCACCCCAATGCCACTTCCGTAGGAATTAACTGCCCCGTCAAATATCAATTTCCACTGGGATTTCCTATCTGGCCCTTCGTCGGGCAACGGCTCATCGCAATCCTTCGCTTTAAGAAACATGATGTCCTCATCAGGGAATTCAAATTTCATCGGCTGATAATCCTCGATCAGCTGTTCGGCAAGGTATTCAGGCAATACGCTTCCCTTGATGGCCTTCTGGGAAACGTACTGAATATCATATTCCGTCAACACCATTTGCCATCTGGAAATCCTGCCCGAAAGCACTTGCTTCTCGAAGACGTACTTGATCGGATCCATCTTCGAAATTAGCATGGTCGTGTGATTGAGCATGTACTGTCGTAAATGTTTGGCAGCCCAGGCTTGTGCACAACACGTTTTCTCCAGCATCGAGTAACGAGATTCACAATCTGTGAATTTTTTACTCAAGTAGTAAATGGCATTCTCCTTTCTGCCCCTCTCGTCGTGTTGACCGAGAACACACCCCATACTATTCTCAAGAACTGTCAAGTACATGATTAGAGGCCGTCCAGCCACTGGGGGTATCAAGATTGGAGGTTCCTGAAGATACTGCTTTATCTTGTCAAATGCCTTCTGGCAATCCTCATTCCAGGTAATCGCCTGATCTTTCTTTAAAAGCTTGAACATCGGTTCACACGTGGCCGTGAGCTGAGAGATAAACCTTGCAATGTAGTTTATTCTGCCCAAGAAACCACGAACTTCTTTTTCTGTTTTTGGCACTGGCATTTCTTGTATCGCTTTAATCTTCGCAGGATCAACCTCGATGCCTCTTTCGCTCACGATAAACCCCAGTAACTTTCCGGACCGCACTCCGAAAGTACACTTGTTAGGATTCAGCCTCAACCTGAACTTCCTAAGCCTCTCAAAAAGCTTCAGCAAATTGACCAGATGTCCCTCCTCCGTTTGGGACTTCGCAATCATGTCATCAACATAGACTTCAATCTCATGATGAATCATATCATGAAACAAAGTGACCATTGCTCGTTGGTAAGTGGCCCCTGTGTTCTTCAGACCGAAAGGCATTACCTTGTAGCAAAATGTTCCCCAGGGAGTGATAAACGTCGTTTTCTCCATGTCCTCCGGCGCCATCTTGATCTGATTGTAATCGGAGAAGCCATCCATGAACGAAAACACGGAGAACTGGGTTGTATTGTCGACCAACACATCAATATGAGGCAGCGGGAAATCATCTTTAGGGCTCGCCCTATTCAAATCCCGATAATCGACGCACATTTGTACCTTACCGTCCTTCTTCGGTACAGGCACTATGTTGGCGACCCACGGAGGGTAAGTAGTGACTACTAAGAAGCCAGCATCGAGCTGTTTCTGCACTTCTTCTTTGATCTTAACGGCCATATCTGGTCTCGTCCTCCTAAGCTTCTGCTTAACGGGAGGACAATCTTCTCGCAGCGGCAAGTGGTGGACCACGATGTCCGTATCAAATCCGGGCATATCTTCGTATGACCAAGCAAAGACGTCGCTATACTCTCTCAGCATCTCGACTAATCTCTACTTGACATCACTCTGTAGTGCAGCCCCTATCCTGATGTTTCTGACGAGTTCTTCAGAACCCAGATTCACGATCTCAATCTCCTCTTCATGAGGCAGAATAACTTTCTCCTCTTGTTTCAACAAGCGAGCCAACTCTTCAGGAAGGTCTTCGTCTACATCAATCTCTTCTTCGGCTTGATAGATCGGGCAATCGAAGTCGAAGTGAGTCGTAGAAGGTCCAGAGTCGATGTCATTTGTTATGTGGATCCTGCAATAACAAGGGTTAAGTTTAAAACAAGGATGTGCAGGTTAGCACAAACCCCATTGCCATTTTATTGTTTTTCAAAACAAATATAAAACAGGAATAACAGAGATCACAATATTTGAATACGAAGAAAACGCCTTTGATTTATTAACAAAATGCATGTACATAATCCAACAAGGCCCTGACAATAAAACCACTATGCCCCGGGTAGGGCATAGGGTTGTACAATGATTGGAAAAAGTAAATCATTACTCTTCGCTTGTCATCTGGATGATATCCTTGACAGACCAATTGTTGAGGCCCTCGCCTGGCTTGCTTGGCTGGATCCAAGAGTCGAGGTCACAGTCGCTATCTCTGCTGTCTTCAGACACCGCACTGATGCTTTCGAAAATCACTCCGCCACTGGTAAACTGGATCGGCCCTTTACCTCGCGACGCACTGCTAGAAGAAGAAGCTTCAGCTCCAGGAGAATATCCCAACCCAAACTTATCTTGCTTGTTAGGTATCTCCAAAATTCGCCCCCAGCCTGGGGTAGATCCGGCTTGGACAACGGCCCGAGCTTCCTTGAATGAGGAGAGAGTCATCTCTGGCTTTTCCGTGACTACAGGAGCTACGTCCTTCACTTTGACGGCTTCGAACGCTTGGCATAGAGTCTCATGGATTTCCCCATCCATCTCAACATACTTGAAGGACGACAAATGGCTCACCATTATGTCTTCCTTGCCACAAACAGTTACGATGCTACCTCCAACAGCATACTTGAGTTTCTAGTGCAACGTGGAGGTCACGGCACCAGCATCATGGATCCACGGCCGGCCCAAGAGACAGCTGTAGGCAGGCATGATGTCCATAATATAAAAGACCGCGTCGAACGTTTCCGGACCAACTTGGATTGGCAGGGTCACCTCCCCGAAAACATGGCGTTTGGTTCCGTCGAACGCCTTCACAACCAGATCACTGGGTGTGCAAATCACTCCACGAGTATCCAACTTCATTAATGCCTTCTTCGGAAGAACATTAAGTGACGAACCCGTGTCCACCAACACGTGCGACATAATCGTGCCCCTATACTCTATCAAGATGTGAAGGGCGCTATTGTGGTTCCTCCCCTTCGGCATCAGCTCCAGGTCTGTGAAACCTAGCCCATTTCCAGCATTTACGTGGGCTACGACCTCTTCTAGCTGATTTACCGATATTTCCTGCGGTACATATGCGGCGTTCAACACCTTCAGCAGTGCGTTGCAGTGCGCTTTGGAACACAACAATAAGTTCAGGATGGAAATCTTTGAGGGCGTCTGATGGAGATGGTCTACAATCTTGTAGTCACTCTTTTTAATCAACCGCATAAACTCCTCGGCATCTTTGACAAGCAAGTCTTTTTCTGCCCCACGCGGGACCTCTTCAGCGACTTTACTTTTACCTTTATCGGCCGCATCAGCTCTGACCGCTTTATCCGCCACGACCTCTGATGGTGCAAACACTCTTTCGCTGCGAGTAATACCACTGATTCCTGCAAGGTTCTCCACAGTCGACCCAAACGGTTCTAGCTCCAACCTCTGTCCATTGCAATAGACTTCAGCCCCATAATGCCACGGGACAACATTAGTGCTTTCGAACGGTATTGGCCCAACTTTGGTGATGGTAATTGTGGGCGGCCTGGACGCAGAAATAGTTATCGTCTGGCGAGGGATGGTGATGGTGGCGACCTCGTCAGCTTGCTTCAGCACTACCTCTCCTGATCCACTTTCAACCCTCCGGCTAAACTGTAAAATCCCTTCAGTCATCAGACTTTGAATTCCTTCTACCAACTGCTCACATCCATCAGAACGTGTGGCACAGTCCATACATAGCTCTCCACAACCTGGAAAGAACCCTCTTTTCAACAACTTAGCTTTAACGAAGCTAAGCGGCGTCTTCAGGTCTCTGACGTCAGTCAACAAATCTGAACTCTCGTCTTCGATAATGGCGTTAACTCCGCCTCCCTTATGATTCGGCATAGGATTCTTCGTGACATTTGGCACATTATCGGAGAAGTTGATGATCTTGGCATCCACCATGTCCTGCACCTTGTGCTTGAAGGCTTTGCAATTCTCTATTGTGTGGCCTGGTGCCCCTGAGTAAAACTCACAAGTGGCATTCGCGTCGTACCCTGGCGGAGGTGCCCCTGTCAAGGGAGCCAGCGTTCTCTTCTGGATCAACTGTAGTTGAAGCAAATTCTGCAAGAGTTGCGCGTACGACATGGGCGGTGTCTCGAGGTGACGGTTCGCCAAAGGTGCCCGATTCTGGTACTTTCTATATCCCTGTTGATTCGGTTGCTGCTGCTGCTACGGCTGTTGAACTGCCGGGATAGTTATGCTGGCCACCTACTGGTGAGGACCTTTACCCTTCCTTCAAGCGTTGGTCATAGCGCTCGCTTCTCCTTCCCGTCTTTTGCCACTATACGGTTTCTTTCCTCCTCCTCCAGCTGAGGATGAATCACCTTGAATTTTCCCGATCTTGATCCCGTTTTTGACGTGCTCACCCGTGATAATGAGATCTGAGAAGGTTCTGGACATACCGCTGACTAGCTTCTCATAGTAAACCCCTGGGAGGGTGGCTACAAACATCTGCACAAGCTCACGTTCAACCATCGGCGGCTGAACCCTAGCTGCCAACTCGCGCCACCGCTGGGCGTATTCCTTAAACCCTTCATTATTCCTCTGCGACAGATTCTGCAGCTGGACTCGGTTCGGGGCCAAGTCGCTATTGTATTGGTAGTGGTGCACAAATGCTTCAGCAAGATCCTTCCATGTGCGCACACTAGTAGGCTCCAGACTCATGTACCACTCAAGGGATGGCCCGGAAAGGCTGTCTTGAAAGAAGTGCATCAGCAACTTCTCGTCCTTAGAATGAGCAGACATTTTTCTTTAGTACGATCTCAGGTGGACACGAGGGAAAGTGGTGCCCTTATACTTTTCAAAGTCAGGTACCTTGAACTTAGGAGGCACCTTGAAATCAGCAATTAGTCCCAACTTGGACATATCAACGCCCAAAGTATTCTGATTCTCGATATCTCTCATCTTATCTTCAAGTGCCTCGAATCTAAGCCGTGCTTCAGCATTCAGCTCCCCTTCAGCACCTCTCTGAGAGAACATATCGTCCTGACGATCCTCTAGCCATGGCTGAGGCCCAAACAGATTCCCGACACCTGCACTGCCGTTGCCCAGCCCGACATTGACATTAGCTCCCAGACTCCCATTACCGACGCCCGTCGTATTGAGTCCCATGTTGGTCATCACATTGCCGTTGGCACTGCCATTCCCCCCGGTCACGGGGACGCCATTCTGAGGAGTTTCAATAGGTGGAGGGGTAGGCACAATCCCACCATGGAGTACGCCATTGCTATCAACCCTTGAAATCAGAGGCTGAACCAAGGTTCTGAGCTGATCCTGGCCATTGGCGACCGCTTGCATGAGCTCCATGAAGCGATCCATTCTTTCGCGGAGTTCCTAAACATCAGTTTGCACTTGCTCCATGATCCTGGTTTGATTTGCTCTGGTCGGATAGCGGTGGATATGTCTCTGATCAATCCTGGAACCACCTGAAACAACCTGAAACAACCCTGTAAAAACCTGGAAAACACAAAAGGGTTAGGAAAAACAACAAAATGCTCGTTATGCCAATGCTTCATGCAAATGCAAACGTGTGTCTGTGCATTAGGGAGATCTCCCCCGATCCTAGTGCCTGAGTGCCAGTGCTGATAATAAGAAGAAGTCCGAGTCCAATCATGGAAATAACAATCTCATATATAAAGAAAGCCCATCAAGGCAGTACACAACATCAACGAGTACAAGATGAATCAACAGCGTGACCTCAGCCAATAAGCCTGGTGATGGTCAGTATACAACAATGATCAAAACAAAATGAATACAAATAGTCAGGTACGGCCACGGGCGCGATACTCTTCTAACAACTCCTTCGTTTCTGGATGATCTGGCAGCGTGAGTAACCCTTCGACGAGTAATTCCCTCTGCACAATGGTGTATTGAAGACCTTCGACCGAATCTTCCCATGCTCCTTCTCCAAAACAATCTTCTAACTTCCGTTTCTTGGAATCAAACGTCAGTTTGCGCTCCTTCAGGTTAGCGAGAGCCCTGTTGAGCTGGCCTTCGGCGGCGTATCTGCGAGCGGTTTCTTCATCAAACCTCTTCTCACTATCCTTCACCTGGGCTTCCAGCTTGGAGATCTGCAGCATCAGCTTATCCTCCCGCTCTTTCCTGGTGGCTAGGGAAGCCTTCCAGTGCTAGTTGAACTTGGATATCCTCCTATACGCCTCGTCCAAGTGCTGCTTCTTCGTAGCCAGTACGTCGTTGACAGCTTTGAAGTCTTGACCCATGCGCTCACGCTCGGCTATCTGCTTAGTCAAATTTGTCCCCAGCTAGTTCACCAGCTCTGTCTGCCTCTTGAAGGAATGAACGGCTTCGTTCCTCTCGCTTCGGAGCTGGGCCAATTCTTTCTCCAGTTCCTCATTTGCCCGCTTCAATTCATCTCGCTCAGCTAACACCTGATTATGCTGCTGAATGGGCACAGTAGTAGGATCTTCAATCATTGGAGGGCTTTCTGGCTTGGCATGAGGAAACGGCATCCCTATAGCATCGGCTCTGGCTCTGATCCAAGTCACATACGGAGGGTAGGCTTGATTGTTGCTTCTCCCCAGTAGTGGTTTTCCCCTCTTACTGATGCCATTCCAGGCGCACTGAAGCTTGGATAACAGATCCCCCTCTAGAAGACCAGTGAGGTACAGAGATTCCTATACCTCTTCATCCTTCGGCGGAGCTCTCAAAGCATACGCGAACTGTCGGACCAGCAAAGACGAATTATAGTTGATACACCCCTTCCTGCCTATCAAAGGCACGTTTGGAAACCCGCTGCAGTTGAAGATAATCTCGATACCCAACCTATCTCTGTCAAACCAGTCAATATCCTCTGCAGATAAACTCATCAGACGCTCGGACCACTCAGCTGTGGCTACAGACGAAGCAAAGGGACCCCTCTTGGGCAGATGACTATCAAGCCATTTATAAAGCAAGGGTACACAGCATGAGACGTTCTTGCCCCTTCTGTTCTCGTTTTTGTAGTGGATGGAATGTGTCGCTTGCGCGAAAATAAGGTGTCGGCACGACAGAAGAGTCGCCACCTTTCGTTATTTATCCCTCAGAGCGGGAAAGGAAACGATCGGAAAAAACCTGACGAAAAAGGGTAAGACAAGGTCATCGCAACCATTGTCTGGGTTCGGGAGTCGGTTACGCAAGGGGAAGGTATTAGCACCCCTCACGTCCGTCGTATTCGACGGGATCCTCGCTTGTTTGCTTACTTGGACGGGTTGGTTATAATCTATCTACCTATCAAGGCTGGCTGAAAAAGAAAAGAAAAATGACTCGGCAAAGCATCGCGCTTTATGCCTACGTATTCCCGTCTGGAACGAGAAATCAGAGTCAACGTAGTTCGGCTAACTACGGGGGAAAGGTTGCTCGCTAGGATGTCGCATCCTATGCCTACGTACTTCCACACTTTATGGAAGATCAGAGCGAACGTAGTTCGGGAAACTACGGGTTATCTCCTAAAAGAAGTGTTTTTTATTGTGTTTGCGATTTCAACCGCACTAGAGACTATGACCTGAGAGTGAATGCGTCGCGTGTCACCCAAAGGGTACCATACTAAACATCCAGACTGTGGAAAAGAAACTCTCCCACAATCCTTTCTCAGATAGCTTAAGGCTCGTAACGTACGAAAGAAATCATTCATGATTACTGTATCTTAAACTGTTTTGAGATGAGAAGAGAACAGGCCCAACTAGGAGGGAGACTATCAAATCCTACTGTTATCATGCCATGGATTCATCCTATGGTTGAGGTTTGAACAGGGAACTCCTAAATGTTGTCATGCATAGGTTTCAACCTAAAAGTCTATCATCAAATCCTCATCAGAGGAAATGAGAGTCCTAAGGGATCATGTCAATGATACACCAAAACAGACAAAAGCATCAACTTTAACAGTAAAATGCATGCAATGCAAGTGAGGGAGGAAATGTGTGTGGGGGGCTTCAGCCTCCACAAGCTCGTCTCGACCTCAAGCCAGTCATGAAATAACAGTAATCAAAATAGACAACATGCCATCAAGCAAAAACAGTAAACTGTAATCATACAGACAGAAAATGACATCATGCTATCAAGCAAAGTAAACACATGGGCAAGGGAGCTGGGCTCTACCGAATACCCGCAAGCAAAGCCAAGCAATAACAATACAATCAGATGCACTCATGCTCTTAGACTGAACTTATTCTAAATGGGCTTAGTCTAATGCAGCAGACAAATCAGACAAAACACACAATACATCAAAGAAAACAGAAGAAAGCCTCAGCTCCTCCAGCAGCAACCCAGTCTTCAGACTTCAGAGATCACTTGCTTTCCAGGTATCAACCCTACAACATGAGTATCAACTCATCTTCTCCCTTTGAGCTTCAGCTCCTTTGATCAGCTCTACCTTCAGGCTTCACTATCTCCAGGGATCTTCAGGCATCAACTTGATCTTCCCAGAGTCTTCAGACTTCAATACTCTTCAAGGAATCATCCTCTTCAAGGCCTCAGCTTCTATCTTCAAAGGCTCAAATGCTCCAGCAAACAAGATTCAGTCAACAAGATGAGGTGAGGATGTTACAGTACTCACTGACTTCCAAAGGATGCCATTGAGGACTTAACATCAAAGGAAAGGCTCTCTCAAAGTTCTACCTTATGGGGCAAGGTCACTAATCCCTCCAAAGGAGAGAGGTGAATACCCTTAAGGGACTCTGTGTCATAGAGAAGAAAGGAGGTGAACAAGACACTCCTTGTTTATTGAACAAAGTATTCTATCTAGGGCTCTGCCTATGCACCTATCAACCTATAAACAAAACAAACAAAAGCTATGCTAAACTCCTCTGCAAGGTCTTCAAAGCTCCCATGATGATCCACAAGGTCTTCAACTCAATCTTCAGAGCTCACACACTCAAAAGAGAAGGAAAGAAAACACAACAATACAACTTATGCCTTTAAGCAACACACATACTATCCATACATTCAAAAATCAATGAAAAATACTAAAACACCATACAATATTCTAGTAAAATTCTAGGGGATTCTATACATACTTACCCTTAACCCATGTATTCCCCATACACTAATTTGGCCTATAAACCCCAAAACAAATTTGTTGAAGTTCAAGTATACTACTTAAAACCCTAATTAGAGCACCTAAATGTCTAACAATCAAACTACATCAAATTTATTCTACAAATCAAGAGATAAATCCTACATGAAACTAGGGTTCAATACCTAACTATGCCAAAAAGAATGGCTCAAAAACCCTAAGGGAAAGTCCTAAAACAATTCATAGAAAATGAGATATCAACTAAAAGAAAATAAATGCCCTATTTAAAAGAAAATATCACCAAAAATTCTACATTAAAAATAAAATCCTATTTTTATTTTTATAATTTTCTACACATTATTATCTAAACATAGCAAAAAGAATGAACAAAAAATCATTATTTATCAATTTTATATGAATTTTTTAAGTTGCTAGAAATATTAAATGGAATTAAAAAAAAGTAAAACAAAATAAAGGGGATGGGGGTGTGATAAGTACATGCGCCTAGTTCATTTCATTTGGGCCAGATCATAGTGGGGTGCGAATAGAAAGCAGACAAGCCCAGGCGCCCCTCATTAAGTGAAACGACCGCGTTTCCACTTTCAAATTTTCCCTCCGTTTCTGATTAATCTGGGCCGTTGGATTGAGGGACAAAGTCAATATTTCAAAACGAATCAAGGGTGGAGATTATGTCTTCCACCTCCAGCCAGCTAGGGTTTCACGAGACACCCTCCATGCGCAAATTTTCCAGCATCCATAGCTCCCTCACCTCGCAATGAAAACTCACGATCCAAACATCAAACTTGATCCTCTCATTGCCCTCTACAAGACTATGGTTTCAGTTTCTCTTAAAAGTCCCTCCATAATTAAACTCGATAGGGGCAAGTTCTGGGCACAACTCAAATTCACCTGACCTGCATGGTAGTAATTCTTGCTGAAACCTATCCCATTGTAATCTATGCGCTGTGGTGAGCATTCTAATCACAAGAACTAGTATTATAGCGCCCTAAATCAAGAGTTCTATGCCAAGAAAGATTCACTGCCCTGCTATGGAACTCCTCGAATTGCTCTCTATTTCTCAGAAAATGGTCTTCTACCCTAGCTTAACAGTTCTACACCTATCACTATGACAGAATGCACATAAACTATGAGATTTGAGCAAGATCACCAACCTGTTACACTTTAATGGAGGCTATGGTTTCCTTGCAATTCAGTGCTTGAAACCTTCCTTGTTTGATCCTTAGAGGCCAATATGGATTCTGTATGCAACAAAAATGATGAACAAGGCTTGAAACTCGAGTTGGACAGCAAAATGCAATTCTTGCAATTTCCTCAAGATGGCTTCAAACTGCCATGGATCTTCTTCTACCTCAGCATGTACTCACTCACAATGATCAGAATAATAGGTTTGTGGTGGAGAAATGAATGGAGATTGAAGAGAATGAAGGTTTGAGATCAAATTGCCAATGGAAGAATCTTGCTTTTCACACTCTAATCTCACCTCTCACCAACAATGATCACCAACCATTTACCCTCCCTGATTCACTCTTTAAATAATGATCAATGGAAGCTCTTGGATTCATCTAGAAAGATCTAGAAAGTGCTAGAATCTCATATGATGGTAAGTTGAAAATCTCATGCATCATGCATTATCCATTGCAAATTGGCCTTAAAATCTCCTTACATGATATATTGAAGTGTTATGAACCATTACAAGCTTTTTCCTTGCCTTGTGTTAGGATTTCCAAAGGTGACTTCAAATGCAAGTAACAAAATAACAAAGCATCACCCATTTTAAAGCTTCAAATCAAAATTATATCTAAACCAATGTTCTCAAAATGATGTTTCCAATCAAAATGATACATTGGATGACCCATTTTGGATTTCTAGATCCTCCAAACCAATTTCCAATTTCAACTTTTTAAACTTATAAGCCATTTTTAGTTCATTTTTTGACCAATCATGCAAATCCATGCTATGAGCCTTTCCAACAATTCATGACCTTCTTTCTAGACTTAAATTCACATTTTGAACAACTTTCATGTTTTGAGTTTTTCCATTTGAGGCTTGGAAATAGGAGATATGGCCTTTGCTTAAAAATGACCTATAATTGACAAATGACCAAAATACCCCTGTCTTGTTCAACCCATAAGTTGAGTTCCACAAATCCTATCAAGGACTTCTACCACTCAAATTAAAGCTAATAAGATGCCCTCCAACATTCATGTTGACCAAGAGATCATAGGAATCATCCTACTAGGGAAAAAGTTGTCTGCAAGTTGGGTGACCCTCAAGGACCCAGATTCACACACCTCAGCTGACCTGTAATTTGTCCAAACCATAACTTGAGCTCTGTAACTCCTATCAAGGACTTCCACCACTCAAATTAAAGCTAAGAACAAGCTCTACAACATTCATGTTTTGGGGAAGATGAGATATCAATCACATCTAGAGCTAAAACTGTCTGGAAGATAGGGGTCAAATTAGGGTTTTTCACTGACAATCCTCAGAAACCCTAACTCAAAACTTCTCAAACTCCTCAATCATGAGGAGTTGGTCTAGGAATCATCTTTATAACATCTTTATGCATCCTTCCATGATCTCATGGCCCCTGGATTAGGTCCCAACCTTCTCCAAATCTTCAGTTATCCCAGGGTTGACCCAGTCAAAACCCTAATTCTACCATTCATGGTTGAATCTCCTGAATCCTTGCATAATGACCTCTCTGGGCTTCATGATGGCTATCAAGACATCTCATAGGCTTTCTCAAAACATCAAGTTCATTCTCAAAGTCTCAGAATCATCTGAGGAGCACCTACAACTCTCAAGCTATGAAGCACACAACCCTGGTTTCCACCAATTCCTCTGGGGATCTCTTGAACTGACTGATGAAGGTATCAACTTTCAAACACTCAATGAATAAATAATTGTTGGTCAAATTTTGGGGTGCAACAGCTGCCCCTATTCAAACGGCTTGGACCTGACTGGGTGAGAAGCGAACGGCTCTCGACCAATCAAGGTGCGAGACGATTGAATACCGGTAAACCCGAAAATTTGCCAACTGCGCGAGCACACGGTACTCCGCGGGGAACAAATCTTTGAATACTGCAACACTAGCCGCACGGCAACTAGCTGGAGAAATATCGATCTGACGTCACCGTCAGTTATCCACATTGAATTCTTCTGACACTGCCTTCAGACAACCACAACGCCCAACATCGCTGCTGGAAGACTGCATCTGACATCGCCGTCAAGAACAACCATAACTCGGGGAAACAAGCGTCCGACATCGCCGCTGGAGACCTAAACCTGAATCACCAAAATTCCCGACATCACCGCTGGAGAGAATACAACACTGACCAAAGTACCCCGCATCGCCGCTGGAGAACTGCATCTGACATCGCCGCTGAGAACAAACATCTTCTTATAGACACTCGACATCGCCGTCGTACAAACATCATCTCTGATGGGGATTCAAAGAGTCTGACCTCGCCGTCAAACAAACATTCAGCCTCGCCGTCGACCACAAACCCGGTCCGGGAATCCGAAGTATACATCTCAAAGGTACAAAACCTGAGCTTGGGATGGAAACAAACATATCCAAAGGTACGAAACCTGAGCTTGGAATCAAACGCATCCAAAGGTACGAAACCTGAGCTGGGAAGCAAACATATCCAAAGGTACGAAACCTGAGCTTGGAATCAAACATATCCAAAGGTACTAAACCTGAGCTTGGAAGCAAACATATCCAAAGGTACGAAACCTGAGCTTGGAATCAAACGCATCCAAAGGTACGAAACCTGAGCTGGGAAGCAAACATATCCAAAGGTACGAAACCTGAGCTTGGAATCAAACATATCCAAAGGTACTAAACCTGAGCTTGGAAGCAAACATATCCAAAGGTACTAAACCTGAGCTTGGAAGCAAACATATCCAAAGGTACGAAACCTGAGCTTGGAATCAAACGCATCCAAAGGTACGAAACCTGAGCTTGGAAGCAAACATATCCAAAGGTACGAAACCTGAGCTTGGAATCAAACGCATCCAAAGGTACGAAACCTGAGCTTGGAATCAAACGCATCCAAAGGTACGAAACCTGAGCTTGGAAGCAAACATATCCAAAGGTACGAAACCTGAGCTTGGAAGCAAACATATCCAAAGGTACTAAACCTGAGCTTGGAAGCAAACATATCCGCTGCTAATCTCTTGATATCTTGTCAAGTTGTTGCTAAATAAAGGCAAACATGCCGGGTCACCGGACATAATCATCAAGTTAACAACTCTGTTGAGGAGAGAAGAATGAGGGTTCACCCAAACAATCCTGACGACTCACTGGGGAAAAGGAAGAAAGGCTCATCCAAACAACCTTGTAGACTTTGCAGAAAGACGAGAGAGTTCACCCAAACGACTTCAACAACTACTGAGGAATGACGACAGAGTTCACTTAGACGATTCCTACCAACTTTACTAGGGAGCGAGTACTTCTGTACGGCAACCACCCGCAAATGCTGGAAGAATGAGCGTAATGTTCCGTGCAATCATGCAAGGAAATGCCCCAGCAAAATAAATGTTGGGAAAAGGAATCGTCCACTCGGGGAGAGTAACCCTTATGCTGAGGAAGAGCTACCTTTCAAGGGAACTGCATTTTCTGCCAATCTTGGTTGTGCTCGGCTGGGGGATATCAATCTACCTGCCTGCTGCTAGGGAAACGCCAGCCACCTGCTGGGGAGAAGATCCTTACTCCGTTGGGGATTCCAAGAATTATTCTGGGCTACTCTTGCTGAGGACGCTACTGGGGAGCTCAAGAATCACTCTAAGCAAACAACTAGGGAAGCTGCACTGAGATCTTAAGAATCATCTTAAGCAAACGACTCTGCTGAGGAATTCGAGGGTCGTCTTGAACTGCCTTCACTGGGGATCTCAAAAATCATCTTGAGCGAGCGATTGTGGAAATTACACCGGGGTCTTTAAGAATCATCCCAAGGAAGCGACCTCGTTGGAGAGAATATCAGGAATCATCCTGAGCAACTGGTCTCTCGGATGAACACCTGGAATGACAACGACCTAGGTCATGTTTATGATGCGTATGCTTCTGCGCCATGCCCCACACAGTGGGGATGATATGCATTTATGCTAAATGCTGTGCAATCATGCACAATGCTATGCAACGTTAAATGCTATGCAGTGATGCGATCCTGTCAACAAAATAAATGATGGGGGGAGGAAACCCTTTTTGTCAAGGAGACAAGAGCTACTTCGGTGGACACGCTGGTATTAATCGGCCTCCGCTTGGGGAACTGATCTTCCGTCGACTGCTGCAGGGAAGATAACTTCAGCTGATTTCTGCAGGGGACGAAGCTCTATGAGAACTTAGACCCGCTGATATCCATTGCGAGAACGAGCTGCGCGGCCGCCATGGCTACTTTTCTGGGGACAGCAACTCTGTGGGGAAACAACTTCAGCTGCTCCACACTCCACTGGGGAAAAATCAATCGTGATCTGATCAACTTCCAAGGACTCGGCTCTCTTGGACATCGGCAAACTCGGCTGAGGAAGGAGAAGTCATTCTGCTTCATTGGAGAGTACGACTCTGATGAGGGATTTCAATTCTGCTGGGGAAGAAAGAATCATCTGACTTCGGGGAAGAGAGTACGACTCTGCAGGGGAATGTAACGTCAGCTGTTCCAACACTCTACTGGGGAAGAGGGAATCATCCAACTTCAGGAGAGAGCATGACTCTGGCGAGGAATCCCAATTCCACTGGAGACTTCAGTCTGGCACCATCAGTTACTGCATCCTTCGGCATACGAACAGCTTCCTACGAGACCTGCACTTGTGACCCGGTGCTTGGGGGAGACACCTGCTTCGGTGACTTTACTGGGGAAAACACGAGCTTCGGTACCCAAACATTTCTTATGAAATCTGCGCTCGTGACCCGGTGCTGGGGAAAGAGCGTCTGCTTGGGGAAGAGAATCATCTCTGCGTGGGGAGACAGATCAACGCTTACTGCTCTGCATTTCGATTCTGCGGAGGAGAGACTACTGAACTTCGCTGGAGAAGGAGGGCTCGTCCTGCTTCGGGGATGCGCGCGGCACATCTTACACCTGCAACCACACAAACAAACAAACAGACAAGATACCCTCCTCAAAGGGGCCTATCCAGGTTATTATCTCGTGACAATATTCAGTTACTTAATTGTTTCAACAATCGATGGGCCTAGGCCCGTGAGTTTATGTATGCGCATTTTATTAAAAAGCATCGGCGTTTTCATTCGCAAGCAAAACAGATAAATGCTAAACAGACAAGTAGAATTGCTGAATAATGTGCATTTTATTGATGGTGAACCCCTGAATGGGCAAAAAATGTTTTACAACAGAGGCAAGCTCCTGGAATGAGGAAGCCGCGCAAAAATAAAACATAAATATACATCAGTATATACAAATGTCGGCAATCGAGGCGTAGACGAACACCATGAGTTGATCCCTCTAAGACCCACTTGACTTCGATACTTCTCCGACGCTTCAGCCTTGGAAGAGATTGATTCAGATAAACGGCCCTCAGGTCCTCCGAACCACTAAACAATGAAAGTCCACATGCGGAACGTAGTCATTTGCTTATTCAAATCCCTAACTTTTGCGTGAACCGCCCTTTACGGGTTTTCAGTTTACCGGGATACCCTTTTTTGCCGAAGCCGCCCAGTGTAGGTTTTCGACTTCGCGGGTGTACATTTTTTCAATATATCCCTAATTTTTGCCCGAACCTTTTATTCTATTTTTGGTTCGCCGGGATGCCCCTTTTTTGCCTGGACTCTTTCTTTTTTGTCCAGCGGGTCTCTTTTAAGCAAAGTATTTTTTAACTGCGTCCGCGTTCACTGGGGATGCAAAATCTTCACCATCCATCGTGGATAACAACAAAGCTCCTCCTGAGAAGACCTTGCTGACGACATACGGCCCTTCGTAATTCGGAGTCCACTTGCCCCGGTGATCGGAGTGTGGCGGAAGAATTTTCTTCAGGACGAGATCACCCGTCTGAAAGCTTCTGGGACGCACCTTCTTATCATAAGCTTTCTTCATTCGGCTTTGGTACAGGCGACCAAATGCAATCGATGCTAACCTCTTCTCGTCCATCAGGTTGAGTTGGTTCAAACGATTCGTAATCCATTCTGCCTCGTCGAGCTTCACATCAACCAAAACTCGTAAAGAGGGAATCTCCACTTCTAACGGTAGGACAGCTTCCATACCGTACACCAAGGAGAAAGGAGTTGCCCCGGTCGATGTACGCACCGTCGTACGATAACCGTGCAAGGCAAACGGCAGCATCTCGTGCCAATCTTTATACGTCACAACCATCTTCTGAACAATCTTCTTGATGTTCTTGTTGGCCGCTTCAACAGCCCCATTCATCTTCGGCCGGTATGGAGATGAGTTGTGGTGTTCAATCTTGAAGCTCTGGCACAGCTCCTTCATCATCTTATTGTTCAAATTCGAACCATTATCAGTAATTATCCGCTCGGGAATTCCATAGCGACAGATGATGTCCCTCTTTATGAATTTAGCTACCACCTGCTTGGTCACATTAGCGTACGAGGCTGCCTCCACCCATTTGGTGAAGTAGTCGATGGCTACCAGAATGAAACGATGACCATTGGATGCAGTGGGCTCGATCTTACCTATCATGTCGATGCCCCACATGGAGAACGGCCAAGGGGAGGACATGACATTCAATGGGCACGGCGGCACATGAACTTTATCAGCATAAATCTAGCATTTGTGACATTTCTTCGCGAATCTGAAGCAATCCGACTCCATAGTCAGCCAGTAATACCCTGCTCTCAGGATCTTTCTCGTCATGGCATGCCCGCCGGCGTGCGTACCAAATGTGCCCTCATGGACTTCCTCCATGAGCATACTTGCTTCTTTCTCATCTATACATCTGAGTAGCACGAGATCATGGTTTCTCTTATACAGCACTCCATCAGGATTGAGATAAAAGTTTCCAGATAGCCTCCTTAGAGTCTTCTTATCCTGGGTCGACGCACCCGCAGGATACTCCTTGGTCATAAGGAAGGTATGGATGTCGTGGAACCATGGCTTGCCGTCAGTGGCATCCTCGATTGCAAAGACAAATGCCGGTCTATCAAGACGCGAAAGTACAATTCTTGGAGCCTCATTCCAATAATTGACTTTATACATTGAAGCCAGCGTGGCTAAAGCATCAACCATTTGATTTTCAGCCCGGGGTACATGATGAAGTTCCACTCGATCGAAGAATGGAAGCAGCCTCCTGGCATAATTCATGTACGACACTAAATTCGCTTGACGAGTTTCCCACTCCCCTTTGATCTGATTAATTACGAGCGCTGAGTCACCATATATGTCTAGATTCTTGATTCTCAAATCAATTGCCTCTTCTAGACCCATAATACATGCTTCATACTCGGCTTCATTGTTGGTAACTGGAAACGTCAGTCTCGCAGTAAACGGGATGTGGGATCCGTGAGGAGTCGTGATGATAGCCCCGATACCACTTCCATAGGAATTAACCGCTCCGTCGAATATCAACTTCCACTGAGACTTCCTATCTGGCCCCTCATCGGGCAATGGCTCATCGCAATCCTTTGCTTTGAGAAACATAATGTCCTCGTCCGGGAATTCAAACTTCATCGGCTGGTAGTCCTCGATTGGCTGTTCGGCAAGATAATCAGACAATACGCTTCCCTTAATGGCTTTCTGAGAAACGTACTGAATATCATATTCTGTTAACACCATTTGCCATCTGGCAATCCTGCCCGAAAGAGCCTGCTTCTCGAAGACGTACTTGATCGGATCCATCTTCGAAATGAGCATAGTGGTGTGGTTGAGCATATACTGTCGTAGACGTTTGGCAGCCCAAGCTAATGCACAACACGTCTTCTCCAGCATCGAGTATCGAGATTCACACTCAGTGAACTTTTTACTCAAATAATAAATGGCATGCTCTTTCCTGCCCGTCTCGTCGTGCTGACCGAGAACACACCCCATACTATTCTCCAGAACCGTCAGGTACATGATCAATGGCCTTCCAGCTACCGGGGGTATCAAAATTGGAGGTTCTTGAAGATACTGCTTTATTTTGTCGAATGCCTTCTGGCAATCCTCATTCCAAGTAATCGCCTGATCTTTCTTTAACAGCTTGAACATCGGTTCGCAAGTGGCCGTGAGCTGAGAGATAAACCTTGCAATGTAGTTTATTCGGCCCAAGAAACCACGAACTTCTTTTTCTGTTTTCGGCGCTGGCATTTCTTGGATAGCTTTTATTTTCGCAGGATCCACTTCAATACCTCGTTCACTAACGATAAACCCCAATAACTTTCCGGACCGCACTCCGAAGGTGCACTTGTTAGGATTCAGCCTCAGCCTGAACTTCCTAAGCCTTTCAAACAGCTTCAATAGGTTGACCAGATGCTCTTCCTCCGTTTGGGACTTTGCAATCATGTCATCAACATAGACCTCGATCTCATGATGAATCATATCATGAAACAAAGTTACCATTGCTCGCTGGTAAGTGGCCCCTGCGTTCTTCAGACCGAAGGGCATTACCTTATAGCAAAATGTTCCCCAGGGGGTGATGAACGTTGTTTTCTCCATGTCCTCCGGTGCCATCTTAATCTGATTGTAACCGGAGAAGCCATCCATGAATGAAAACACGGAAAACTGGGCTGTATTGTCGACCAACACGTCGATATGAGGCAACGGGAAATCATCCTTAGGGCTCGCCCTATTCAAATCCCGATAATCGACGCACATGCGTACCTTACTGTCCTTCTTCGGTACAGGCACTATGTTGGCGACCCACGGAGGGTAAGTGGTAACGGCTAGAAATCCTGCGTCCAACTGCTTTTGGACCTCTTCTTTGATTTTTACAGCCATGTCTGGTCTCGTCCTCCTGAGCTTCTGCTTGACTGGAGGGCAATCTTCTCGCAACGGCAAGCGATGAACCACAATATCAGTGTCGAGTCCGGGCATATCCTCATATGACCAAGCAAAGACGTCACTATACTCTCGAAGCATCTCGACCAGTCTATGCTTGACATCATTCTGCAGCGCAGCCCCTACTCTGACATTCCTGATAAGCTCCTCAGAACCCAGATTTATGATCTCAATATCCTCCTCGTGAGGCAGAATAACCTTCTCCTCTTGTCTCAACAAACGGGCCAACTCTTCCGGAAGGTCTTCGTCTTCATCAATCTCCTCATCGGCTTGATAGATCGGGCAATCAAAGTCGTAGTGAGCCGTAGAGGGTCCAGAGTCGATGTCATCTGTTACGTGGATCCTGCAATAACAAGGGTTAAGTTTAAAGCAAGAATATGCAGGTTAGCACGAACCTCGTTGCCATTTTGCTGTTTTTCGAAATAAACATAAAATAGGAATAACAGAGAACACAATATTTGATTACGAAGAAAACGCCTTTTATTTATTAACAAAATGCATACACATAATCCAACAAGGCCCTGACAGCAAAACCACTATGCCCCGGGCAGGACATACGGTTGTACAAAGATTGTAAAAAGCAAATCATTACTCTTCACTTGTCAGCTTGATAATCTCCTTGATGGTCCAATTGTGGAGGCGCTCGCCCGGCTTGCTCGGTTGAATCCAGGCGTCAAGATCGCAATCACTGTCCCCGCTGTCCTCCGACGCGGCGTTGATGCTCTCGAAAATTACTCCCCCCTTGGTGAATAAGATCGGCCCTTTCCCACGAGACGAGCTGCCAGAAGAGGATGAAGCCTCAGCTTCAGGAGAATATCCCAATCCAAACTTATCCTGTTTGATTGGTATATCCAAGACATGCCCCCAGCCTGGGGTGGAACCGGCTTCGACAACGGCCCGAGCTTCCTTAAACGAGGAGAGGTTCAACTCTTGCTTCTCTGCGACGACAGGAGCTACCTCTTTCACCCTGACGGTTTCAAATGCTTGGCAAAGAGTCTCATGGATCTCACCATCCATTTCAACGTATTTAAAGGACGACAGGTGGCTTACCATGATGTCCTCCTCACCACAGACTGTCACTATGCTGCCCCCAACAGAATATTTAAGCTTCTGATGCAGCGTGGACGTCACGGCACCAGCGGAATGGATCCATGGCCGACCTAAGAGGCAACTATAGGCGGGCATGATATCCATGATATAGAAAACCGTATTGAACGTCTCTGGACCAACTTGAATTGGCAGGGTCAACTCTCCGAAGACGTGGCGCTTGGTTCCATCAAAGGCTTTCACGACCAGATCACTGGGCGTGCACAGCAATCCACGGGTATCCAACTTCATCAGTGCTTTCTTCGGGAGCACATTAAGCGAGGAACCCGTATCCACCAGGACATGTGACATAATCGTGCCTCTGCACTCTATCGAGACGTGCAAGGCGCTATTGTGATCTCTTCCCTTAGGAGTCAGCTCCAGATCTGTAAATCCCAGCCCATTACCAGCATTAACATGGGCTACTACCTCCTCGAGTTGATTTACTGATATCTCCTGTGGCACGTATGCAGCATTCAGTACCTTCAGTAACGCGTTGCGGTGCGCCTCAGAACACAGCAACAGGTTAAGAATAGAGATCTTCGACGGAGTCTGATGAAGATGATCTACAATTTTGTAGTCACTCTTCTTGATTAGTCGCATGAACTCTTCAGCATCTTTAACCAGCAAGTCTTTTTCTGCCCCAGAGGGGACCTCTCCGACAACTTCACCTTTACCCTTATCCACAGCGTCAGCCCGGACCACTTTCTCTGCTGCAACCTCCGCTGGCGCAAACACTCTACCGCTTCTAGTGATACCACTGACTTCGGTAAGATTCTGCACAGTCGATCCGAATGGCTCCAGCTCTATCTTCTGACCATTACAATAAACTTCGGCGCCGTAATGCCATGGAACAACATTAGTACTCTCGAATGGGATTGGTCCGGCCCTGGTGATGGTGATAGTAGGCGGACGAGGCGCAGAAATAGTAATAGGGTGACGAGGAATAGTAATGGTAGCAACTTCATCTGCCTGCTTCAGCACGACTTCCCCTGATGCACTCTCAACGCTCCGGCTGAACTGTAAAATACCCTCAGACATCAGACTTTGGATACCCTCGATCAGCTGCTCACACCCGTCAGGAAGCGTAGCACAAGCCATACATAACTCTCCACATCCAGGAAAGAAGCCCCTCTTCAGCAACTTAGCCTTGACAAAACTCAGCGGCGTCTTCAAATCTTTGACATCAGTCAGCAAGTCCGCACTCTCCTCAGTGATAACAGCATTCACTCCGCCGCCCTTATGATGAGGCATTGGGTTCTTGGTAACGTTGGGCACGTTGTCAGAAAAGTTGATAACCTTGGCGTCCACCAAGTCCTGGACTTTATGCTTAAAAGCTTTACAACTCTCAATCGTATGGCCTGGTGCCCCAGTATGGAATTCACAAGTAGCATTGGCATCATACCCCGGTGG
The DNA here is from genome assembly GCA_963859935.3 of Lathyrus sativus. Classification (NCBI taxonomy): domain Eukaryota; kingdom Viridiplantae; phylum Streptophyta; class Magnoliopsida; order Fabales; family Fabaceae; genus Lathyrus; species Lathyrus sativus. The sequence continues at coordinate 467,515,223 of OZ012740.1, forward strand.
TGGTGCCCCTGTTAAGGGAGCCAACGTCCTCTTTTGAATCAGTTGGAGCTGAAGCAATGTTTGCAGAAGCTGTGCATACGACATAGGTGGAGTTTCGAACTGACGATTTGTCATAGGAGCCCGATTCTGATATCTTTTATACCCCTGCTGATTCTGCTGGTGAGGCTGCTGCTGCTGCGGTGGAGCAGCTGGGATATTTATGCTAGCAATCTGAGACTGGGGGCCCTTGCCCTTTCTCCTAGCATTAGTGACAGCACTGGCGTCTCCCTCTCGACGCTTGCCAGCATAGGGTTTCTTGCCACCTCCTCCAGCTGAGGATGATTCGCCCTGGATTTTTCCAATCTTTATACCGTTCTCAACATGCTCGCCCAAAGTGATAAGAGCCGAGAATGTTCCAGACATGCCACTGACCAGCTTTTCATAATAGATTCCAGGAAGGGTAGCCACGAACATTTGCACCAACTCACGCTCAACCATCGGCGGTTGAACCTGAGCAGCCAATTCACGCCACCGCTGGGCGTACTCTTTGAAGCTTTCATTGTTCCGCTGTGAAAGATTCTGAAGCTTAACTTGGTTGGGAGCCAAGTCGCTATTGTATTGATAGTGGAGAACAAACGCTTCTGCAAGATCTTTCCAGGTGCGCACAGTAGCGGGATCCAAACCCATATACCATTCGAGCGATGGACCAGAAAGACTATCCTGAAAGAAGTGCATCAGCAACTTCTCATCGTCAGAATAGGCGGACATCTTTCTATAATAAGATCGGAGGTGGACCCGGGGGCAAGTAGTACCCTTATACTTCTCGAAGGTAGGCACCTTGAACTTGTGAGGTACTTTAAAGTCAGCAATCAACCCGAGGTTGGACATGTCAACGCCCAATGTGTTCTGATTTTCTATGCTTCTCATCTTGTCTTCCAGCGCCTTGAACCTGAGTCGAGCTTCAGCATTCAACTCTGCTTCTACACCTCTCTGAGAAAATATGTCATCCTGATGGTCCTCCAGCCACGGTTGAGGCACCAACAGATTTCCTGCACCAGCATTGCCGTTGACCGGCCCTATGTTAACATTGGCTCCCAAACTACCATTGCCGACGCCAGCCGCGTTGAGCCCGATATTAGTCATCAGATTGCCGTTAGCACTGCCGTTGCCCCCGGCAGCAGGAACAACGTTCTGTGGAGTATCCCCTGGAGGAGGAGTAGGCACGGCCCCTCCATGAAGTATGCCATTACTGTCAACCCTAGAGATCAGAGGTTGAACCAGAGTACGAAGCTGGTCTTGACCATTCGCGACCACCTGCATCAGCTCCATAAAACGATCCATCCGTTCACGGAGTTCTTGAACATCTGACTGCACCTGGTCCATGATTCTCGTCTGATTAGCGCGAGTTGAATAGCGGTGGATGAGTCTTTGATCAATCCTGGAGATCGAAAGCAGCTCGGAACCTGAAAAACCTGTTAACAATAAAGGTTAGGAAAAACGATAAGATATACACCATGCAAATATGCTTCATGCGGATGCATGCGTGTGTCTGTGTGCGTGGGAGATTTTCCCCCGATCCTAGTGCCTTAGTGCCAGTGCTGATAATAATAAGAGGAAGACGAAATCTGAGCCCAATCATGGAAACATCAATCTCATATATATATGGAAAGGCCTGTCGAGGCAGTACACAGTATCAACGAGTACAAATCAACAGCATGACCTCAGCCAACAAGTCTGGTGATGGTCAGCATACATCAAAGATCAAAAACAACAAGGATATAACTAGTCAAGTACGGCCGCGGGCGCGATACTCTGCTAATAACTCCTTTGTCTCTGAATGATCTGGCGAAGTGAGCAACCCCTTGACGAGTAGTTCCCTCTGCCTGATGGTATGCTGAAGCCCCTGAACTGAACTCTCCCAAGCGCCTTTGCCAAAGCAATCCTCCAGCTTCCGCTTCTTAGACTCAAACATCAGCTTATGCTCCTTCATGCTAGCAATGGCTTTGTTGAGACGGGCTTCAGCGGAGTACCTGCGGGCGGTCTCTTCATCAAACCTCCGCTCACTGTCCTTCACTTCGGTCTCTAGCTTAAAAATCTGCAGCATCAGCTTGTCTTCTCGCTCCTTCCTGGTGGCCATGGAAGTCTTCCAATGCTGGTCGAACTTAGATATTCTCCGGTATGCTTCCTCCAAATGCTGCTTCTTCGTAGCTAGTACATCATTAGCAGCCCTGAAGTCTTGACCCAAGCGTTCCCGATCAGCAATCTGCTTTGCCAAGTCTGCACTCAGCTGGCTTACCGATTCTGTTTGCTTTTTGAGAGCATGCACGGCTTCGTTCCTCTCACTTCGAAGCTGAGCTAACTCCTTCTCTAATTCTGCATTTGCCCTCTTCAGTTCATCACGCTCGGCTAATACCTGGTTGTGCTGATGAACGGGCACAGTGATGGGCTCTTTAACTGGTGGAGGACTCTCTGGCCTGACATGAGGGAATGGCAGCCCTATAGTGCTGGCTCTGGCTCTGATCCAATCTGAATAAGGAGGGTAGGCTTGGCTGTTGCTCTTCCCCAACAAAGGCTTTCCTCTCGTGCTGATATTATTCCACGCATACTGAAGCTTGGACAACAAATCCCCCTCTAGAATACCCGTGAGGTACAGAGATTCCCGTACCTCTTCTTCCTTTGGTGGAGCCCTCAAAGCATATGCAAACTGACGAACTAGCAATGATGGATTGTAGTTGATGCAACCCTTCCTACCTATCAAAGGTACGTTAGGAAACCCACTACAACTGAAGATCACCTCGGTGCCTAACCTGTCTCTGTCAACGAACCAATCAATGTCTTCTGCCGACAAACTCATCAGACGCTCAGGCCACTCAGCTGTGGCTGCAGACAAGACAGAAGAACCCTTCTTAGGCAAATGACTATCAAACCACTTGTACAACAACGGTACGCAGCATGAAACATTCTTCCCTCTCCGGTTCTCATTTTTGTAATGCACTGAGTGGTAAACGTCTCCGATCAGAGTAGGGACTGGATTCCCTGAGGCAAAGATATGGAATGCATCAAAGTCTACGAAATCAGGCATGCTGGGAAATAGGATAATGCCATATATGCATAAAGCAAGGATGGCGCTGAAGGCGTCCCAACATTTGTCCTTAGCACACTGTTGAGCCTTAGCTATCAGAAACTGCAGAGAGAACCCTGGGACCTTGTTCCAACTCGTCACTACTAACTCAGAAGCGCTCAAATGGAGTGAGGAAGCCAAACCAACCAGATCAGGTTCAGCATCCATGTGGACAAAAGGCACTTGCCTTTTGATAGGCACACCCAGCATATCAGCATACTCTTCCAATGTCGGCGCGAGAACGAAGTCATGAAAAGTGAAACACCTCAAGGGAGGGTCATAAAACTGCAGAAGAGCATGTAACCCATTCAACTCGGACGTAGAAGGTTTGTAAACCAGGCTAAGCAACCTGCCATAAGACTTCCTGAACCTATCCTTCACAGAATCCCCTGCCAGGGCTATCAAACCAGTCAGCTTCGACACATCGGGGGTCGGGAACTTGTACGCAACAGTCTTTCTGAGAGAAGCCATAATAGCAGCAGAAGACGAGAAATCCGGGATCGGGGAAACGGTACCTGCAACACAGACACACGTTAATGGAATGCAGATGAATGTGTAAACTAATGCAAAATGCAGGTATGCAATAATATATCCAGGTGGCTGCTGTGGAGATTCGGTATCAACAGTCACTGACGAGAGGGAAACCCCGGTGTAAGACCACTAATCTGATCTGCTGAGAATAACCATCCGATAGGACCGAGATCAAAATTCTGTTCTGACAAGAGTAAGTGACTGATAATAAGGACCCCGGGTGCAAGATCAAGGAACATCTGTTGATGAAGTCTTCAGACCCCAAATCAAAAATCTGCCCTATCAAGAACAAATAACATCTGCCGATGAGGTCTTCATACCTCACTCAAACTCTGCTCCATCCAGAACAAATAACATCTGCCGATGAGGTCTTCAGACCTCACTCAAAATATGCTCCGTCCAGAACAAACCACTGACGATAATACACTGATCAAAGCCTGCTCTATCAAGAACAGACGAACACCCGATGATAAGATCCTCCGACCAAACTCTTGCTCTATCAAGAACACATCTGTAACTGAGAACCCAACATAACTGATTTGCTGTCAAGAAAACCAGGTAGTCTGAAGGTCTAAGTTTCCTGTAATAAACCCAGTCCCGCTCACAGGTATGGACCTAGACTGACTCAGGGTATGGCATTCTATGCGTTCATCAGCGTCACAGACTTTCAAAACTGATGATACGATTCCCAGAAGGAGTGGCATCATCAAGTCCTGAAGAGGCCTCACTTAGCTGAATCACAAATGATCGGTCCCCAGAGTCGACAATCCACCAAACCAGCAACCGTCTCAACCCAAAGGGTTGAAAGTGAAGCCAACCGGATGAACCTCGTCTGAGCGTGGATTTCATGAGACACTAGTGCCTGCAAAGCAAGCACGCGCCCACTAATTTCCACTCTAAGTCTATGGTGCACTCAAGCCTGGGTCTGGCTTCTCACTCAATCAGAACTCCCATCCCACAACAGCACAAATAATCATATTTTACCGAATATAAAATGCGAGAAGTAAAAAATGCGATAAATGAACGCAACCCAACAGGTAAACACACAAACGGTAGGATTGACTCGCAGGGAACCGTTGGAGTCCCCAGCAGAGTCGCCAGCTGCTGGGGACGGTCCCAAACAGCTAGGAAGAAAATCCAAGGCGAGACTCGCATAGGGAAAAACCTGATGTCCCCAGCAGAGTCGCCAGCTGTCGCTTGCGCGAAAATAAGGTGCCGGCACGACAAAAGAGTCGCCACCTTTCGTTATTTATCCCTCAGAGCGGGAAAGGAAACGATCGGAAAAAACCTGACAAAAAAGGGTAAGACAAGGTCATCGCAACCATTGTCTGGGTTCGGGAGTCGGTTACGCAAGGGGAAGGTATTAGCACCCCTCACGTTCGTCGTACTCGACGGGATCCTCACTTGTTTGCTTACTTGGACGGGTTGGTTATAATCTATCTACCTATCAAGGCTGGCTGAAAAAGAAAAGAAAAATGACTCGGCAAAGCATCGCGCTTTATGCCTACGTATTCCCGTCTGGAACGAGAAATCAGAGTCAACGTAGTTCGGCTAACTACGGGGGAAAGGTTGCTCGCTAGGATGTCGCATCCTATGCCTACGTACTTCCACACTGTATGGAAGATCAGAGCGAACGTAGTTCGGGAAACTACAGGTTATCTCCTAAAAGAAGTGTTTTTTATTGTGTTTGCGATTTCAACCGCACTAGAGACTATGACCTGAGAGTGAATGCGTCGCGTGTCACCCAAAGGGTACCATACTAAACATCCAGACTGTGGAAAAGAAACTCTCCCACAATCCTTTCTCAGATAGCTTAAGGCTCGTAACGTACGAAAGAAATCATTCATGATTACTGTATCTTAAACTGTTTTGAGATGAGAAGAGAACAGGCCCAACTAGGAGGGAGACTATCAAATCCTACTGTTATCATGCCATGGATTCATCCTATGGTTGAGGTTTGAACAGGGAACTCCTAAATGTTGTCATGCATAGGTTTCAACCTAAAAGTCTATCATCAAATCCTCATCAGAGGAAATGAGAATCCTAAGGGATCATGTCAATGATACACCAAAACAGACAAAAGCATCAGCTTTAACAGTAAAATGCATGCAATGCAAGTGAGGGAGGAAATGTGTGTGGGGCTTCAGCCTCCACAAGCTCGTCTCGACCTCAAGCCAGTCATGAAATAACAGTAATCAAAATAGACAACATGCCATCAAGCAAAAACAGTAAACTGTAATCATACAGACAGAAAATGACATCATGCTATCAAGCAAAGTAAACACATGGGCAAGGGAGCTGGGCTCTACCGAATACCCGCAAGCAAAGCCAAGCAATAACAATACAATCAGATGCACTCATGCTCTTAGACTGAACTTATTCTAAATGGGCTTAGTCTAATGCAGCAGACAAATCAAACAAAACACACAATACATCAAAGAAAACAGAAGAAAGCCTCAGCTCCTCCAGCAGCAACCCAGTCTTCAGACTTCAGAGATCACTTGCTTTCCAGGTATCAACCCTACAACATGAGTATCAACTCATCTTCTCCCTTTGAGCTTCAGCTCCTTTGATCAGCTCTACCTTCAGGCTTCACTATCTCCAGGGATCTTCAGGCATCAACTTGATCTTCCCAGAGTCTTCAGACTTCAATACTCTTCAAGGAATCATCCTCTTCAAGGCCTCAGCTTCTATCTTCAAAGGCTCAAATGCTCCAGCAAACAAGATTCAGTCAACAAGATGAGGTGAGGATGTTACAGTACTCACTGACTTCCAAAGGATGCCATTGAGGACTTAACATCAAAGGAAAGGCTCTCTCAAAGTTCTACCTTATGGGGCAAGGTCACTAATCCCTCCAAAGGAGAGAGGTGAATACCCTTAAGGGACTCTGTGTCATAGAGAAGAAAGGAGGTGAACAAGACACTCCTTGTTTATTGAACAAAGTATTCTATCTAGGGCTCTGCCTATGCACCTATCAACCTATAAACAAAACAAACAAAAGCTATGCTAAACTCCTCTGCAAGGTCTTCAAAGCTCCCATGATGATCCACAAGGTCTTCAACTCAATCTTCAGAGCTCACACACTCAAAAGAGAAGGAAAGAAAACACAACAATACAACTTATGCCTTTAAGCAACACACATACTATCCATACATTCAAAAATCAATGAAAAATACTAAAACACCATACAATATTCTAGTAAAATTCTAGGGGATTCTATACATACTTACCCTTAACCCATGTATTCCCCATACACTAATTTGGCCTATAAACCCCAAAACAAATTTGTTGAAGTTCAAGTATACTACTTAAAACCCTAATTAGAGCACCTAAATGTCTAACAATCAAACTACATCAAATTTATTCTACAAATCAAGAGATAAATCCTACATGAAACTAGGGTTCAATACCTAACTATGCCAAAAAGAATGGCTCAAAAACCCTAAGGGAAAGTCCTAAAACAATTCATAGAAAATGAGATATCAACTAAAAGAAAATAAATGCCCTATTTAAAAGAAAATATCACCAAAAATTCTACATTAAAAATAAAATCCTATTTTTATTTTTATAATTTTCTACACATTATTATCTAAACATAGCAAAAAGAATGAACAAAAAATCATTATTTATCAATTTTATATGAATTTTTTAAGTTGCTAGAAATATTAAATGGAATTAAAAAAAAGTAAAACAAAATAAAGGGGATGGGGGTGTGATAAGTACATGCGCCTAGTTCATTTCATTTGGGCCAGATCATAGTGGGGTGCGAATAGAAAGCAGACAAGCCCAGGCGCCCCTCATTAAGTGAAACGACCGCGTTTCCACTTTCAAATTTTCCCTCCGTTTCTGATTAATCTGGGCCGTTGGATTGAGGGACAAAGTCAATATTTCAAAACGAATCAAGGGTGGAGATTATGTCTTCCACCTCCATCCAGCTAGGGTTTCACGAGACACCCTCCATGCGCAAATTTTCCAGCATCCATAGCTCCCTCACCTTGCAATGAAAACTCACGATCCAAACATCAAACTTGATCCTCTCACTGCCCTCTACAAGACTATGGTTTCAGTTTCTCTTAAAAGTCCCTCCATAATTAAACTCGATAGGGGCAAGTTCTGGGCACAACTCAAATTCACCTGACCTGCATGGTAGTAATTCTTGCTGAAACCTATCCCATTGTAATATATGCGCTGTGGTGAGCATTCTAATCACAAGAACTAGTATTATAGCGCCCTAAATCAAGAGTTCTATGCCAAGAAAGATTCACTGCCCTGCTATGGAACTCCTCGAATTGCTCTCTATTTCTCAGAAAATGGTCTTCTACCCTAGCTTAACAGTTCTACACCTATCACTATGACAGAATGCACATAAACTATGAGATTTGAGCAAGATCACCAACCTGTTACACTTTAATGGAGGCTATGGTTTCCTTGCAATTCAGTGCTTGAAACCTTCCTTGTTTGATCCTTAGAGGCCAATATGGATTCTGTATGCAACAAAAATGATGAACAAGGCTTGAAACTCGAGTTGGACAGCAAAATGCAATTCTTGCAATTTCCTCAAGATGGCTTCAAACTGCCATGGATCTTCTTCTACCTCAGCATGTACTCACTCACAATGATCAGAATAATAGGTTTGTGGTGGAGAAATGAATGGAGATTGAAGAGAATGAAGGTTTGAGATCAAATTGCCAATGGAAGAATCTTGCTTTTCACACTCTAATCTCACCTCTCACCAACAATGATCACCAACCATTTACCCTCCCTGATTCACTCTTTAAATAATGATCAATGGAAGCTCTTGGATTCATCTAGAAAGATCTAGAAAGTGCTAGAATCTCATATGATGGTAAGTTGAAAATCTCATGCATCATGCATTATCCATTGCAAATTGGCCTTAAAATCTCCTTACATGATATATTGAAGTGTTATGAACCATTACAAGCTTTTTCCTTGCCTTGTGTTAGGATTTCCAAAGGTGACTTCAAATGCAAGTAACAAAATAACAAAGCATCACCCATTTTAAAGCTTCAAATCAAAATTATATCTAAACCAATGTTCTCAAAATGATGTTTCCAATCAAAATGATACATTGGATGACCCATTTTGGATTTCTAGATCCTCCAAACCAATTTCCAATTTCAACTTTTTAAACTTATAAGCCATTTTTAGTTCATTTTTTGACCAATCATGCAAATCCATGCTATGAGCCTTTCCAACAATTCATGACCTTCTTTATAGACTTAAAATCACATTTTGAACAACTTTCATGTTTTGAGTTTTTCCATTTGAGGCTTGGAAATAGGAGATATGGCCTTTGCTTAAAAATGACCTATAACTGACAAATGACCAAAATACCCCTGTCTTGTTCAACCCATAAGTTGAGTTCCACAAATCCTATCAAGGACTTCTACCACTCAAATTAAAGCTAAGAAGATGCCCTCCAACATTAATGTTGACCAAGAGATCATAGGAATCATCCTACTAGGGCAAAAGTTGTCTGCAAGTTGGGTGACCCTCAAGGACCCAGATTCACACACCTCAGCTGACCTGTAATTTGTCCAAACCATAACTTGAGCTCTGTAACTCCTATCAAGGACTTCCACCACTCAAATTAAAGCTAAGAACAAGCTCTACAACATTCATGTTGTGGGGAAGATGAGATATCAATCACATCTAGATCTAAAACTGTCTGGAAGATAGGGGTCAAATTAGGGTTTTTCACTGACAATCCTCAGAAACCCTAACTCAAAACTTCTCAAACTCCTCAATCATGAGGAGTTGGTCTAGGAATCATCTTTATAACATCTTTATGCATCCTTCCATGATCTCATGGCCCCTGGATTAGGTCCCAACCTTCTCCAAATCTTCAGTTATCCCAGGGTTGACCCAGTCAAAACCCTAATTCTACCATTCATGGTTGAATCTCCTGAATCCTTGCATAATGACCTCTCTGGGCTTCATGATGGCTATCAAGACATCTCATAGGCTTTCTCAAAACATCAAGTTCATTCTCAAAGTCTCAGAATCATCTGAGGAGCACCTACAACTCTCAAGCTATGAAGCACACAACCCTGGTTTCCACCAATTCCTCTGGGGATCTCTTGAACTGACTGATGAAGGTATCAACTTTCAAACACTCAATGAATAAATAATTGTTGGTCAAATTTTGGGGTGCAACAGAATGGTAGACATCTCTTATCAAGGTAGGGACTGGATTCCCTGATGCAAAGATATGAAATGCGTCGAAGTCTACAAAATCGGGCATATTGGGGAACAGAATGATGCCATATATGCACAGAGCGAGGATGGCGTTGAACGCGACCCAACACCCGTCTTTGGCGCACTGCTGAGCCTTTCCCACCAAAAACTGCAAGGAGAAACCAGGAACCTTGTTCCAACTAGTCAATACCAATTCGGAGGCATCCAGATGAAGGGAAGGAGCTAAATCAGCCAGATCAGGCTCAACATCCATATGAACAAAAGGCATCTGCCTCTTGATAGGCACACATAGCAAATCAGCATATTCCTCTAGCGTGGGTGCGAGAACAAAATCCTGAAAAGTGAAACATCTCAACGGAGGGTCGTAGAATTGCAGCAGAGCGTGCAACCCATTCAACTCAAACGCAGAAGGTTTACGAACCAAACTGAGCAATTTTCCGTAAGATTTTCTGAACTCATCCCTCACAGAATCATCTGCTAAAGCTATCAAACCAGTCAGCCGAACCACATCCGGGGCAGGGAACTTGTAAGCCACGGTCTTCCTCAAAGAACCCATAACAATACAATAGGAGGCAAGAAATCCTGGATCGGGGAAAACGATACCTGCAACACAGACACACGTTAATGAAATGCAAATGAGTATGCAAAGCAATGTAAAATGCAATCATGCAGCAGGAGATCAAGGCAACTGTGCTGTGGAGATTCTGTATCAACAAAACCATAATCCTGCTCTTTCAAGAACAACCACTATATCTGATAAGAAGAAAACCCTGGTATCGGACCACAAATCTGCTCTGTCAAGAACACACATCTGATAGGGCCCTATACACAAGATCATAATTCTGCTCTGTCAAGAACAAACGTCTGATAATAAGGACCTCTGATACAGGACCAAAACTCTGCTCTATCAAGAACAAACATCTATCTGCAAATGAGACCCTCAGACCCCAATCAAAAACCTGCTCTGTCAAGAACAAACATCTGATGTTAAGACCCTCTGATCAAGACCTGCTCTATCAAGAACAAATACACATCTGATGATAAGATCCTCTGATCAAGACCTACTCTATCAAGAACAAATACACATCTGATGATAAGATCCTCTGATCAAGACCTTCTCTATCAAGAACAAATACACATCTGATGATAAGATCCTTTGATCAAGACCTGCTCTATCAAGAACAAATACACATCTGATGATAAGATCCTCTGATCAAGACCTGCTCTATCAAGAATAAATACACATCTGATGATAAGATCCTCTGATCCCAACCTGCTCTATCAAGAACAAATACACATCTGATGATAAGATCCTCTGATCAAAATCAAAAACCTGCTCTATCAAGAACAAATATATATCTGCAGATGAGAACCTCAGATCCCAACAAAACTGATTCGCTGTCAAGAAAACCAGGTAGTCTGAAGGTCAAAGTTTCCTGCAATAAACCCAACCCTGCTCACAGGTATGGACCTAAACTGACTCAAGGTTCGGCATCCTATGCGTTCATCAGCGTCACAGACATTCAAGAGGGGTGATACGATACCCAGAAGGTGTGGCATCACCAGCTCATGAAGCGGCCTCAATCGGCTGAATCACAAATGATCGGTCCCCAGAGTCGACAATCCTCCAAACCAATAACTGTCTCAACCCAAAGGGTTGAAAGAGAAGCCAACCGGGAGAACCTCGTCTGAGCGTGGATTTCATGAGACATTAGTGCCTGCCAAGCAAGCACGCGCCCACTAATTTCCACAACTAATGCTATGTTCACTCAAGCTTGGGTCTGGCTTCTCACTCATCAGAATGCCCCTCCCACAACAGCACAGATAATCATATCATACTGAAAATAAAGTGCGGGAAGTAAAGTGCGATAAATAAACACAACCCAACAAGTAATCATACAAGCGCTAGGAATGACTCGCATAGGGAACCGGAGAACCAGAGATTCTGGGTTCGATCCCCAACAGAGTCGCCAGCTGTCGCTTCCGCGAAAATAAGGTGCCGGAAAAACAGAAGAGTCGCCACCTTTCGTTATTTATCCCTCGGAACGGGAAAGGAAACGATCGGAAAAAACCTGACGAAAAAGGGCAAGACAAGGTCGTCGCAACCATTGTCTGGGTTCGGGAGTCGGTTACGCAAGGGGAAGGTGTTAGCACCCCTCACGTCCGTCGTACTCGACGGGATCCACGCTTGTTGTGTTTACTGGACGAGTTGGTTTATCTATCTACCTATCAAGGCTGGCTTAGACGGAAAAGAAAATGACTCGGCAAAGCGTCGCACTTTATGCCTACGTATTCTCATCAGAGAATGAGAAATCAGAGTCAACGTAGTTCGGCCTACGAGGGGTTACGGGGAAGGTGGCTCGCCAATACATCAGTATTGTGCCTACGTACTCTCAACAAATATGAGAGATCAGAGCTTACGTAGTTCGGGATGATACGGATTACGAAGGTTCAGATTCATCTGGTTTATCGAGTAGGGTTAAACAACAGTTCCAGCAGTTAGGGACAAAGCCTGTTTGCGTTGGCGCTGAGGTTTAACAACACTCTTTTCTTCAGAAAAGCTTTCCTTTGAATTAGGGGCCCACGGGGCAAAAAGGTTTGAAGTTTGTTTTCTGTCTTTTACGTAAGAAGTGTTTTTTATTGTGTTTGCAATTTCAATCGCACTAAAGACTATGACCTGAGAGTGAATGCGTCGCATGTCACCCAAAGAGTGCCATACTAAACATCCAGACTGTTGAAAAGAAACTCTCCAATAATCCTTTCTCAGATAGCTTAAGGCTCGTAACGTACGAAAGAAATCATTCATGATTACTGTATTTTAAGTTGTTTTGAGATGAGAAGGGAACAGGCTCAACTACGGGGAGACTATCAAGTCCTACTGTTGTCATGCCAAGGATTCATCCTATAATTGAGGTTTGAAACAGGGAACTCCTAGATGTTATCATGCATAGGTTTCAACCTAAAGTTCTATCATCACTTCCTTATCAAAGGAAATAAGAGTCTTAAGGGATCATGTCAATGATACACAGAAACAGATAAAGCATCAGCTTAAACAGTAAACAGTAATACGGTAAAATGCATGCAATGCAAGTGAGGGAGGAAATGTGTGTGGGGTAGCAGCCTCCACAAGCTCATCTCAACCTCAAGCCAGAATGAATAACAGTAATCATACTGAAGATAAAACATGCTATCAAGCAAAATACAGTAAACTGCAATCATACAGAAGAAATAACATCATGCTATCAAGCAAAACAGTAAACTGCAATCATACAGAAGAAATAAGATCATGCTATCAAGCAAAACAAACCACATGGGCAAGGGAGCTGGGCTCTACCGAATACCCGCAAGCAAAGCCATACAGTAACAATACAAGCAGAGGGAGCAACTCAACCTCTAGTGCAATCATGCTCCTAGATTAAAGCTAGTCTAGATATGGACCTATTCTAATGCATCAAGCAAGTCAAACAAGGCACATCAATACAGAAAAGAAACAGACAGGAGAGCAAACAGATCAACCCCTCTCTCTCAAGCTTCAGCTCTTCTGACAACAATCCAGTCTTCAGACCTCCATCACTCTTGACAAATATCAATTTGCTTCTCCAGGTTTCAACCCTTCATCATAAGTTTCAACTTATCTTCTTCTTTAAGCTTCAGCTTTCCTTAATCAGCTCCACCTTCAAGCTTCACTCTTAACCACAAGTATCAACTTGATTCTTCAGGATCTCCAAGCTTCAAAGTAAGTATCAACTTATCCTTTGTTCTTCAAGCCTCAGCTCTTCAGTCAATCTCAATTGAATCCTCTTCATCTACAAACTTCAGCTTCTCAGAGTAGTCTTTAATCATTTAGAAGTGTCAACTTCATCCTTCAGTCTTTAAGCCTCAGCTCTTCATTCAGTCTTTACTGGATCTTCCTTGGGTCTTCAAGCATCAACTTGATCTTTATGCTCTTCAAGCTTCAGCTGCAATGGCAATGCTCAGGGAATCATCCTCTTCCATACTCTTCAATGAAGTCTTCATCTTCACACTCAAGCCCAACATCTCTCAAGATACTCAAACCAGGAGAAATCACTTAACTGGATAAGCTAGGATATCAAAACTGCTCATTGACCACCAAAGGTGACCTATAAGGGTCTAACATCAAAAGAATGATTCCCTCAAGGGTTCTACTTCCTAGGTACCATCACTTATCCCTCCAAAGGAGGGAGGTGAATACCATAGAAGGACCTTGAATCATGGGGAGTGTAATACCCTAATTTTTACCCCTAAGATCCCACATTTCATTTGCATATCATTCCAAAAACAAGATCATACTTTTGGCTTTCGCACCCTTGTATGTTTCTTACTTTCTTTTTTTTGTTTATGTTTACTAACATCTAACCAAAATACCAAAAATATTTTACAATTTTTGCTTGTTTCTTTTTCTCTGTGCGATTAAGGTTTTGCAGGAAGATTCATGGCAAAGGAATGACTTGGAATTGAGTGTGGCTATTCATGTGCGGTTAAGGTCAAACTATCAAGGGATTACTTCATTTGCAAGTATCTGTATCAATGGTCTATTTTCTCAAGAGATGATTATTCAAGGTCAAGTGGTCTTGTGGAGAATCATCAGTTTATCAAGCAGTGTTTTATGTGAAGTGTGGTCCAGGTTATCATGATCAAGGGTCCATCAAGGAAAACTATGTTCACTTGTGGATTTATTTTCCCATAGATGGATTCAGGCCAAATTCAAAGTGATTCAACACTGATTCTATTCTTATCAGAGATTCAGAGAATTATGTTAATGGCCGATGTTTCAGTTGCAAGTTATCACTGGTTCAGGAATGGCTTCGTTCATTATAATCTGATGTTTGTGTGGAAAGTATTGGTGGAAGTGTATATCTCTTTTTTAATCCATTATCCATTCTTTTCTAACCAACTACCCAAATACCCAATAACCAATTTTTCATATCCATTATCCAAAATTCATTTAATCTACTTCATTCACGTTTTTTCCTTATCCAAATGATTCATATCCATATTTTTCATACAATTTTCAATGTCCATTTAAGTCCAAGAACAAAATAGGTACAAATAACACACATACAAAGGCCATGTCATTAATATTGTTGTAGTGCAAACAAAATGAATGCATTGCTGCAGTTTCTGCTGGTATTGGAATACTTATTCATTCCAGGAAAACCTCCTAGTGGAATCTCTTACTGGAATTGAAAGTCAAACTGAAAAAAGAATTACTGGATATCTTAAGATGTGTTATTGAGAACAGTAAACAACATTTCAATCCAAGTTACCGACTTCAAGTTTGTGGCAGGATTCTTGAGGCTGCTGCTTCTGCGGTGTGCACATTTGATATTCCTCTCGAAACTCTTTTGATCTTCATTTCAGCATTACCACACGAATTTACGGATTATGTTGGCAAACTAAGGTCTACTGAAGCAGCTGAGGGTGTTGAAATCAGCAAATGTTGATGGTGTTATGGTAGACTGCTGGTGGGGAATAGTGGAAGCACATACTCCACAAGAGTATAATTGGAATGGTTACAAGAGACTTTTTCAAATGGTGCGTGAGCTTAAACTTAAGTTGCAGGTTGTCATGTCTTTTCATGACTGTGGAGGCAATGTTGGTGATGATGTTTGTATTCCCTTGCCCCACTGGGTTGCTGAAATTGGTAGGAGCAATCTAGATATTTTTTTTTCACTGATAGAGAGGGAAGACGCAACCCTGAATGTCTTTCTTGGGGAATTGATAAGGAACGTGTTTTGAGAGGTCGGAATGCTGTGGAGGTTTATTTTGATTTCATGAGAAGTTTCCGGATAGAGTTTGACGAGTATTTTGAGGATGGTTTTATCTCGCTGATTGAAGTTGGACTAGGTCCATATGGAGAGCTAAGATACCCATCTTGTCCAGTAAAGCATGGTTGGAGATATCCTGGTATTGGTGAATTTCAGTGCTATGATCAGTATATGTTGAAAAGTCTTAGGAAAACAGCAGAAGCAAGAGGCCACACTATTTGGGCTAGAGGGATAGATAACGTTTTTTCTCAACTGGTATTCTCAGGCTTTAGTTGATCATGGAAACCGGGTACTCTCTTTGGCAAAATTAGCTTTTGAGGGGTCCTGCATTGCTGCAAAGCTATCAGGTGCTTATTGGTGGTACAAGACTGCTAGTCATGCTGCTGAATTAACTGCTGGGTATTATAATCCATGCAATCGTGATGGCTATGCTGCAATTGTTGCAATGTTAAAGAGAAATGGAGTTAGCTTAAACATTGCTTGTGTTGACCTGCACGCATTGAATCAACATGAGAACTTTCCAGAGCCATATGCTGATCCTGAGCGATTAGTTTGGCAACTGTTGAATGCCGGGTGGGATGTTGGACTACCCGTCGTCAGTGAGAATGCACTTCCTTGCCTAAACAGAGTTGGCTATAACAATGTTTTGGATAATACCAAGCCCGTGAATGATCCAGATGGAAGGCACTTTTCTTTCTTTACATACCAGAGGCTCAGTCCACTTCTTCTTGATCGACAAAACTTCATAGAGTTTGAACGATTTGTCAAGAAAATGCATGGAGAAGCTGTTCTTGATCTTCAGGCATAGCAAGCAAGAAATCCATAATTATGCTCAACCTTATCATCCTGATCTGCAGTTTTTATTAAGCACCTATCATGAATCTAATCACTCATATTTGAAGAGAAACACAGTTCGAGACTTGGCATTTCAGAAGTGTGAGGGAGAGTTCCAAATAGTTACTGCCGAACTTGTTCACAGGCTGTCCTCCTCCGCCGCACAGCTGCAGCTTACAATTCCAATGTTGCCAATGGTGAGATGGAGGTTGCTGAAGCTCTGGTGAATGATGATGTGAGTGTTTTGGATAGAATTATTGGTCGTGCGAGGTTGTTTCCTCTTCATTTAGCAGCTGTTAATGGTCGGATCGAGGTGCTTTCCATGTTGTTGGAGAAGAATGTTAAAGTTGATGTCTTGAATCGCCATAACCAGATGCCGTAAATATTGCTTTGATGTTTCAAAAGCTGGTTACTGAAGATGAAATATGGAAGTGGTGCAACATTGTTATGAATAGTTCTGCACTTTTGTCTATATGGATATTTGTCATCCCAGTTCTTATTGGAAACAGGAGTCGAGAATGATGTTCTCCTAGCATTGATCATTTTCTCTTTTCAGTATATCTTGGTCAATCATGAGTATTGGAAATACAGGATGAAACATGTTAGATGGAAAATAACATTGAAGGTTCTTGAGTTGATGAAAAAATGCATTATATTAATGCCGTATTGCGGAAAATTGGGTGAGATCATACACAATGTGTTGTTCTCCGACGCTTCCTCCACCATACTCTAGAGTTTCATCGGCATCAAAGCAGTTATGTCAAGTTTGCATTGAATTATTTGGGTGACTCAGATTGCTCTAGTTGAAACTGCTAAACAGTCAAAAGTTTTAAAGTACCTCTATAGTCTTGAAGGTATCCTGGCTCTCTCTGTGTTCTTGTTGAAGGGAACAACTGTTGTAGCCTCTGAACTAAGCACTTCTGATGCTGATGTGTTAAAAGATATTGGGAGAACATACAAAGAAATAATTTGGAAAATATATTTATGTAATGACTCCAAGACAGATGAAAAGAAGACTAATGATCAGGAGCCTGATATTTCACAAGCACCCTCATCAACTCTTATTGAAAGAGAGAGTGATGATGACACAAATATGCAGACAGTTAGATACATAAACCCAGTTTTTGCTAGGACCGGTTCACATTCCCTGTGGAGTGGAAAGCATGATTTTGTTTCTGTAGTCCGTTCTGGAGAAGGTTTGCACCGCTGTACTCGGCAAGGGATATCTCGCATGAGAGGTGGAAGAACTGCTTGTCACTTGGAAGCTTTAAACATTGATTCTGAACCAATTTCTAATGCACCGAAAGCATCCTCGTCCCATGATTTGAAGATGACCAAGAGGAAGAAAAGCCCGGATGATCTTGCCTTAGAGATTCTTAACAAGCTGGCTTCAACAATGCACTCTTTCTTCAATGCCCTTGTGAAAGGGTTCACTTCACCAAATCACTCCCATTATAGCCTGCTAGCTGGATATTTTAGCAAGGTAGTCACAATTCAAACCAGCAAGGAAAAGGTGATGTTCTGCTGACTGTTGAGGGGTGTGATCATTCTGGGATTAATCTGCAGGGGTTTAGATCCACTAGTCCAACAATCAAAAACCAGTTCAGTTATAAAGCAACGACTGCCAAGTTTTGTCAGATCTTTTTCAATCGTGTTTACATTTGCTTACTGTTCTTCAAGCTTTGTTCGACACGCACAAAAGTTGTATGGAGACAAATGACTCTAGTGCGGAACGAAATATAAGCATTAATCTTATCAGGAAAGTTGTATATACTGCAATATGTGTTGCCAGCCTGCAAAGTTCTTGGATAAGCATTGTTTTGTTCTGTCATTGGATCAACATAGGGATAAAATATCTACCTCCAGACTTGAGGACTATGCATCAGAGACAAATGGAAATAAGAAGTCTCAGGAGTTTGGTACTCAACATTGCACAAATAATGTGGAAGTAATAGATTCACAGCGTGAGGCTGTCAAGTCAAGCTGCTCACTGCCAGTTAATTGTTGTTTCCAAATTTATAGAGAAGCTGCAGCAAGAATACACGTCACCTGTAGAATATAATTTTCAGCAATACAATATGTGAGCAAAACATTCCACGTCATACAATACAAGAGCAAAAAAAAAAGAAAAATTAAAACGACATGAAAAAGTTTCTCCACAGGTCACGCACAACTTGCATCACAAAACGCACAGAAAAATACACAAATGGCAAATCATTTTCATTCTCCTCCATCTATAAATAGAACACATACCTCTTTCATTTCTTCAAGCTTAAAAAGCCAGAAAATCCCTGCTGAAAACTTGCCAATACTCATCTTCAAGCTTCAACCAAATTACCTCCATCAATTCTGAATTCATCGTTCTTCACTCAATTCAATTTTCATTTCGTTCACAACCATTCCATACAAAATCTCACCATATTTTTTAACTTCATTCAATAACCACAACAGGATTTCGCATTCAGAAGAGTATAAGAAGAAGAGTAGAAGCTTACGAATCTTGATTTGAAGGTATATTGGATCGACCTGTTGTGTTTTCGATTCGAAGTTGTTGTTGAAGTTTTTTCTGAAATCGACTACACTGTTGTGAAGAGATTTTGTTCTCGATCCGTTCTGTGTAATCTTCATGTCCCGTCGTGTTGGTTTGATCTTGCTAACTATGGAGTTAAACAAATGAAGCGCGTGAGAACTTGAGGAAGATGATGTTTCTGCTTATGTTCTCCTTCTCCTTTTCAATTGTTTTTTTTTTATTATTTCATTTATTTTTCTCTTTTTTTTTTATTTCTCTTAAAAAACATGGCCGTGTGGGCCTTTCCATTTTTCTTATTTGCTATTAGTTTATTTTTTATTTTTAATATTCTTGAAAAAAAACTCATAAAAAATTTATTTGAAAATATTTTAGTTTTGGATTAATTGTTGTTTTGTTTTGGATCTTGAATTTTGATAAGATCTCATCAATATCAATGGACTTTGAGTGTTGATTTTATCCACTAAAAGAGGTGATTGATATTGATGATGATTTAATCGTTTTAAGATTCAAATTGAAATTTCTTTTCATTTTAATTTTCTTTCTTCTTCTTTTTATTTTTGATCGATGAAATCTATGGATCATAGATTGTTGATTATCAAGGTTGTTTAATCTTCATTATTTCAAATCTATGGACGAATAATCATTGAGATAGTTCTCCGTACTTTGGAATAGTGATAGATTACCTTTGATTAATTGATGAAAAATCTTGATTATGATGAGATCACTACCTCTTTTCTTTTTGTGTGGCATGTTTTAGGAGAGTGATTTACATATCACTTCTCTAACATGTATTAACACTAACATTTTATTGACCGGCCTCAGATAGTCGTGGTTTCTACATAAACCCGATTACGATTGCTTAACATAGCGCTAAAGTGTCCCTTAATCGGAAAATGATCATTCGTGGCTCAAACTTATGTTTAAAAGTCCAAGTATGATTAGTTGCTTGTCTTAAGTCCAATAACTATGAAAATCATTGTTAGGAGGCTTTGATTCTATCAATCCTCTAATGAGTTTTCATTAACCTTGGTTTAAGTGCAAGAATTAATCATCATTGATCATATATTCTAACCACTAATTACTAATTCACTAACAATATCCTTGTTTAATTTTGTTTATATTCTCTTCTTACTCCTTATTTCTTACTTTTATGTTTCCATATTATCATTTCATATCATATCTTTGTTTATGTTTTATGTCATTTATCTTTTGTCCACTTGGAACATACCTTGTTCAAAATACTAATAAAGGATAAAAAATCTCTAAAAAACTTGGTGTTGTTAACTTTGTGGTTATGCTCTTGGACTTCATGTACCTTTGGACTTAGAATTAGGACTTTCATTCCTATGCTTGGAGTATTGTGGATCTTAGCCTTTATTTGGCTCGCTCATTAGCTTATGCTTTAAGTCGGATGGAATTCTTTTTGCTTGCTATGGAGTGTGCTACAAGTCGGTTAGATCTTTCTTACCTCTAGCTCTTATTTTGGTTTCTAGGATAGTCACTTCATCTCCTCCCCTTCTTAAATTTTCAAAACTTTCTCCCTCTTTCAAAACCTTCTTGGTTTCAAACTTCAAAACCTCTTTCGCAATAAAACCTTGACTTTCGTCAAGTGATTTTCAAACTTTGTTCTTCTTAATAAAATTCAATCAATGTTAATCATGCTTTGACCAATTTCAAAAGACATAAAAAATACAAAAACTCATCAACTCTTTTTGTGCCTTTATGCACTTTTTCACTTTAAAACTTTTCATAAAGTTTAGACATGATTCATTTCTATAGTTGAGATGTAATTCTCCTATTCCTCATATTATTAAGACTTTGACATTTTCCACGTTGATATTGAGTGATAGTCTTGTCGATAATCCAGGCAAATCCTCCATCTTTATGTGACGCAGATGTTGTCTTAATACTCGTGGGTAAATATTCGCAGTTTTCTCCTTAAAATGACGACTTGTCTTTACATCTAAAATCAATCAAAACCAACAAATTTTTGTCATTTGTACCACGAACTATGGGGTTTTGATCCCATATTGCACTTTGTGGGTACGTAGGCATGAGGCGATAAGTCTCTCCAAACACAAAAATCTAAAAAAATAAATTCTCTTCTCATCTCCCCAATCTCTTTTCAAACAAACCATTTTCAAACCAAAAAACGTAAATATTTCAAAGGGCTCCTATAGAGTACTATAGACGTTTTGGGTGCTAACACCTTCCCATTGCGTAACCAACCCCCTTACCCCGATCTATGTTTCTTGTTCTTGTTTTAGAACTCTTTGGTTTTGTTCGCTCTTTTTCCTTTCCTTTATTTGGATAAAATAAAAGTGCGGTGGCGACTCTTATTTTTTTTGAGTTAAGTTAATTAATAACTTACGCTCACGATTTTTACCGCTACAGGAAGGAATGGAGGTGAAAGATACCATCCATGTTTAAGAAAGGAATCAACTAAGTCTAAGCTCTACTTAATTCCTAACCCTAAAACAACAACAAAATAAACAAGCCTCCAAGCTCTCAAGCTCCTTCTTCAATCTTCAAGTCTTCCACTATGCTCCTCCATGCTCCTCAAAGCAAGACCAAGTCCACCAAGCCAAGCAAAAAAAACCCACAAAGCAAGGCAAAACAAAATACAAGCCCACAAGGGAAACACAAACAACAATCAATTACAAAAATCAATTAAAAATGGTATACTAGTATATTAAAATCTAATATAATTTCTAGGGGATCCTACATGACTACCCTTAATACCCTATATGTCTCAATATCTAACTTGACCTAGAAACCCAAAATTCTAGTGCTATTGTGGACCTATGTTAAAGATTGACCTAAATCTACACAACCTAAAGTCATCTAATCAAAACTAATCAAAAATTAATCAAACAATTATGGAATAAATCCAGAGGGGAGCTAAGGTCCTAATCTAACTATCCTAAAAATAATGGCCTAAAAATTCAAAGGGAACTAGCTAAACAAAATTCTACAAATCTATGCATCAACATAAAAGGCATTAAAAAGCTATTAAAAGAGAAAATACACAAAAATATTAAAAATGCATGAAATGCAAATATTTTGATTTTATAATTTTCTAGACATTAACATGAAATGGGAGAAAAAAATCCCCATGCAAAAATCATCATTTTTCTATTTAATATGATTTTTCAAAGATTAAAGAAAAATGGAGAAAAAGAAATTAAAATATGAAAACATTGGTGCAGATAGTAATGCCATACAGTTCATATCATGGTTGGGCTTAAAACGGGGGTGGGATTAGTAATGCGCTAGGCCCACTTTTCAATCAGAAAATCAATTCAGAAAATATAAAGAAAAGGAAAAATACACGGTGCAAAGAGTAAACAAAATTAGTTCAAAAATGCAATGGGCCATGGATGAGGGTGTGGATATCAATCTCAACTGAAGCCCAAAACCACAGTTTTAATGAAACGCCGCGTTTCATTATTTCTTCAGAACTCCTCTTCAAACGTGAAATTGAATCTCCGCCTCACGATCTGGCTTTGGTCAATCGGTTCTTGCATGATCCAATGGCCATGGAGTCATCCTCTTCCTCCAGCCATGAAAATGGAGGGAAAGCTCCATGAACAGAGCTTCAAAGTGAATCTTCACCCCAATCGTATCACCTCAATTCTCAACCAAAATCCATGGTTCAAAACCCTAATCTGTCCTAAATTCAACCCTGAATCCAACCATGGCCTTAGAATCAATTGAAATGCCCTCAATCTCTAAACCCGATCCAAGATCAAAACTATGCTCAAACTTCCATTCTGACTATTCTTGAAATTGATTACCTCAGAATGATCACCACCTCACACTGGTTAAATCTTGATATTAAACTCATGTTATACCTCACTATACATCGTGTTCTTGATCAAAACAAAAATGGTGTCACTAACTCAAACTTCACCAAATGCCTTCAAACTTTCCAGAATCCATCTCCTACTTGTCTCTAACCATTCTAACCTAACAATTCTACCTAATTATGCTTAAATTAAGGTGTAGAAGAAAAGTTACAAACCTGTCAAATCTTGAATATCAGATAGGTCAAAGCTTCACTTCAACCTCTCAAACTCTTCAGAAACACTCCTTGATTGAGGCTAAAGCTTCTGTTTGCAAAAGATTTGATCAAGAAAGCCTGAATCTCCAAACCCGATTGTGACTTACAGCTCCCAAAATCCAAGTGCTATCTCCTCAATTCTTCATGATCTTGCCCTCAATTTGGTATGCACACATTCAGTATGATCAATGGAAGGTGTTGGGATTGAAAGAAGCAATGGAAATGGTGTGGAAAGTAGAAATTGATTTCAACTTGCAATGGAAGAAATTGAAATGGCTATCTCACTCTCCTCTCTAATCTCTCACCAACCTTGCATCTGAGCAAGTTCTAAACACTATATAGGATGGTTCAGACCCATCCAGAACTTTCTGGAATCATCCAATGAGAATTTGAGATTCTCATGTCATGAGTTTTTGATTTCAATCCATCTCACATGCCATCTCATGCCATGCCTCTTGCAGCAACTCATTCTCCTTTCAAAATCTCCTTAGATGAGATACATGACTTGTTAGGATACCTTACTAGCTTGTGTATTGAGTTTCCTTGTGTTTTGCATATGTACCTTAATATGCAAGTAACCATTCTCCAAAGCAAGTCCATGATCTAGGCCTCAAATCAAAAATGTGGCTGAACCATTGTTTCTAAAATGCTTTTTAGAGTCAAAATGACCTATTACATGCCATGGTTTGGATGTGTAGCTTGGAAGTTTCAATTTCCAACTTTGACTTATTTAACTTATGCCTCCATTTTAGGTCATTTTTACCATTTTGAGCTACAAGATTTTTCAACATCTCATGACCTCCTTACTAGCCTTAAAACATCATTTTAAGCAAGTTTTATGTTGAAGATTTTTCCATTTGAAGCTTGGAAATAGGAGTTATGGCCTTATGCTTGAAATGACCTATAATCTCCAAATGACCAAAATGCCCTTGACTTGTCAAAGCCATAACTTGAGTTCTACAAATCCTATCAAGGACTTCTAGTACTCTCTAGAAAGCTAAGAAGATAAGGAACAACATTCATGAT
The DNA here is from genome assembly GCA_963859935.3 of Lathyrus sativus. Lineage (NCBI taxonomy): Eukaryota > Viridiplantae > Streptophyta > Magnoliopsida > Fabales > Fabaceae > Lathyrus > Lathyrus sativus. The sequence continues at coordinate 467,539,315 of OZ012740.1, forward strand.
GACCAAAAGTTCATAGGAATCCTCCTTCTTGGGCAAAAGTTGGATGCAAGTTGGGTGACTTTCAAGGCCCCAGATTCACATACCTCAGATGACCTGTAACTTGTCAGAGTCATAACTTGAGTTCTACAAATCCTATCAAGGACTTCTAGCACTCAAATTAAATCTAAGAGCAAGCTATACAACATTCATGTTGGGGGTAAGATGAGATGACAATCACATCTTGAGCTAAACTTCCTTGAAGATAGGGGTCAAACTAGGGGATTTTACACTGTCAAGCCTTAGAAACCCCAGCTTGAAACTTCTCAAACTCTTCAATCATGATGAGTTGACCTTGGAATCATCCTTATAGCATCTCAATTCATCAATCCATGATCACATGGCTCTTGGATTAGGTCTCAACCTTCTCCAAATCATCAGTTGGCCTAGTGTTGACTCAGTCAAACCCTAATTGCACCACTCATGGCTGAGTCTTCTTAATCTTGCACAGTGACCTCTCTAGGCTTCATGATGGCTTTAAAGACATCTCATAAGACCTCTCAAGGCTTCAAGTCCATCCTCATAGCTTCAGAATCATCTGAGGAGCTCCCACAATTCTCAAGTTAGGAGGCACACAACCTTGGTTTCAATCAACCTCTCTGAGGATCTCTTGACTTCTCTGACAAAGATATCAACCCTTGAACACTTGAATAACCTTCTTGGATAGCTTCAAACTCTTGTGGTGCTCTTGATTGGTAATCATACCTTTTGATCTCCTGCACACATGTCAATGAAATGCAAGTGATAATGCTAATGTGAATGAGATGAACCACAAGCTAGGTAAAGAAATGTTGGTCAAATTTTGGGGTGCAACACCTACTGTTTTCCCAGGTTCGAGGTTGAGTGGGACTCCCTTGCCTCGCTTGTATTGCTGCATCTCATGCATTTTGCTGTTTACTGTATATGCTGTTTCTTTTCTGTTTATCCCCTAAGATCTCTGTTTTTCTCTGTGCAATAGAGAAATATGACAAACATTAGGTATAATCCATGCATGATAACATTAGGATAGTTTTATCCCATTTTCAACCATAGGATTTTAGAGCGTCGTTTCTCTTCTTATCTCAAAATAACTCAAAAACACAGTAATAAGGTTAATCGATGTCGTACTTACGAGCCTTAAGCTATTTGAGAAAGGGTTGCTGGAGAGTTTCTTTCCAGTAGTCTGACTGCTTAGTATGGTACCCTTTGGGTGACACGCGACGTAGTCACTCTCAAGTCATAGTCTCTAGTGCGTCAGATATTGCAAACATCATAAAAAACAGTTCTTGCGTAAAAGACTGAAAAACAATCAAAACGTCATTTTTGTCCGCTTGGACTCCTAATCAGAAGAAAACCCTTTCAGAAGGTAATAAAAAACAGACAGACTTGTGTCGTACGTGGCCCCAACTACGTTTGCTCTGATCTTTCATGCTGTATAGGATGTTGTATCCTAGCGAGCAACCTTCCCCTCCTTTCCCGTAGGTAGGCGAACTACGTTGACTCTGATTTCTCGTTCCAGACGGGAATACGTAGGCATAAAGTGCGATACTTTGCCGAGTCATTTTATTTTATTTTAACCCCAGACCTTTAGAGTAGATAGAATAACAATCCGTACTAGAAAACAAGCGTGGATCCCGTCGAGCACAACGGACGTGAGGGGTGCTAATACCTTCCCCTTGCGTAACCGACTCCCGAATCCAGGATTTGGTTGCGATGACCATTCATTTCCCGTCTTTGCGGTAGGTTTACTTCGAGCGTTTCCTTTCCCTCTGTTGGGATAAATAACGCACGGTGGCGACTCTTCTGTTTAGCCGGCGTCGATTTTCGCAGTAGCGACACCATGCAAGGTGTGTAAGGCTGGGCAAAACAAAACCAAGTAAGAACTCAAAACGGTTTGATTCATATCTTCTTCAAAACTCAACCAAATTGAGTGAAATAAAAGTCAAAATTGCCTAATTTTTGATGAGGGTCAAGATGGCATCATTTATTTTTCAAAATATCATGCACACATAAAAACACGAATGCTCATGCAAATGGATACTTGGAAATGCATTTTGAACCTCATGATATAAGCCAGATGCAATTAAAGTCATGTAAGGGTCTGAGCAAGTTATAAATGTGATGTTTGATGAATTCCAACAATAATTTTAATCAAAACACATTAGAATGAGAAATTGGCATGATGAATGAAAATTGATGAAATTTGCGGTTTGAGGGAGATTTTTCAATTTGATAAACTCCAAGGCTTTATGACAGCAACTAGGTGAACTAAGAATGAATCAATCCTCAAACATGCCAACTGTTTTAGCAGTACCCCAAATTAATCTCACAACAACAAAACTAACACATGATATGGTTCTAGCAGCAATGTTTGGAAATGGATGCTTAATGATAATATACTGACAGGTTGATAAGATGGTATGCGAGGTTTTAAATGCAACATAAATCAAATCAAGCCAAACCAAATTGTCATGAAAATGAAATGAGGCTTATGATCTGCAATGATGATTATGAATGATCACAAAAAATTTTCTTTTCCTTTTACCAGAGCAAAACAATTGAGACAGTTGACACAAAACAGAAATTTGCATTAAAAGGTAAGCAGGGAGTTCGTGTACAGGATGGACAACTCCATCTCAAACATAGAAGCAGCAGTATGTTCCTTGGTATCTCAACCAACATCCATTGAGGATTTCCACACATCATGTCTCAACAGCCAGTGAAATTTTGAATATGGGGGAAAACAAACTTTAATCGCAAACTGTTCCCAATCACACAAGCCAGTCAGCAGTACAAATGCAATAGATTTTGAACAAAACAAAATGCCAAAAATAAAGGTACCTAAGGTGACGAAACTGGAATCCTCAAATTGTTGGGAGCTCCAACTGGCTCAGAGTAACAGCCCTTAAATAGAGGGATCTAAAGACAGTCCTATGCATTCTATTCAGAACAACCTACACCTAAAGACAACCCTCTATACATTAGCAAAAACTAACTTAAACCAAGTATGCACCAAGATGAGGTTCATAAGCAACAGGCATGGCATTGCTGAGTTCTAGGCCTCTTGAACAAAGGGATTCCATGAGAGCTTTAGCAAAAATAGCCTGGGCCTATCTAACAGCCTCACTACTAAGCCACAAACATTAAAGACAACCTAGAAACAAGCTACATGAGTTGCACAAACTCATAATGTCAAAGTAAGATGGCAGCATCACTGAGATGAAACTAGCAGGCCTTACAATCCCTACACACATTTGAATCCAAGTCCTTACCAATCTTGACCCTACTGCTAGTTGAAGGTTGTGGATTTTGGTAAATTATGAACTGACTGCTAGGATCTAAAACATGATTACCAAGTCACAAACTTGAATGAACAGACCAACAAAAATGAGATAGAACCAAACTTGGCAACAGGTGGTGGTGAGTGTGATAAACCTCATGCCCTAGCAGACAACTAGCTGTCAACAGCCAAATTGAATCACCAAGATTCCCAATTCTAAGCTCAGCAAAAAAAGATGGTCTGTCCACACTCTCACATGTAAATCCAACAGTAGCAACAACACATAAACTGATAATGACAGCAACTTGGCATGTCCACACTTTCACACATAAATTCAAAGATTCACTGGAATATAGCAGCCAACATCAAATATTGTCATAAATCTAACTAAAGGAAAAACTGCCATGAACTTGAAATATCCTAACAACACTACCCCAATGGCATTCCAACAGCTACACTTAATCACAGATGTAAGTTTACCAACTTTATGACAGTAACAGTTTGATTATTGCAATGCCAAATATAAACACCAATTCATAAGTTACTTTAAATGAAAGTCACCAATTTGTCAAAATAAACACAACAAGCTTTAAATCAGCAATGAATCAGTTAGGATTAAAATAGATGCAATTAGCACATTATAATGCCAAGTCAAACAAATTGATCAATACATGCATGATAGGGCAGCTGTTATTTCAGTAACAGGTTTTAGCATGAGAAATAGTTTTAACAGCAAGCATAACCATGACAAAACCAAATGACAGTAAATAGTGCAAGTTGAATGACCAATTCATGTTTCATGCAAAATTATGGCAAGCAAATCATATGCACATACTACATATATGTTGTCAAGTGGATTCAAGCAAAGTAAACAAGTCAAAACAGTCTGTTATGAAAAGTGAAGATTGAGTGCAAAATTTGACATGTATGATGCATCAAAGAGTTGAAATCAAGTGTAAAGCACAATTACACCATATGGACCATACACACAGTTCATATACATGGAAATAAGGATGTTCATGCTTAAGAGTCAGTTACATTGTGAACAGAAACAATTTTGGTATATCTCATGGCCACTTGTCTTTGAAAAATGCATTTTGGAGGTGGGATGCCAAAATAGGTGAGAACAGATTATGCGAACCATACACACATGTCACAAATGCATAAATGGATGATTTTGAATTCAAACTTAAGCCACTTCTAGCCTGTAACCAAAAGTGGTATGTCTATGGCAATAATATGCAAAAAAAAAAATGGCATTTTGTGAATGAATAAGCAAACCAGATGAAAACAGCTCTAAACAATCTTACATATCCACCATAATCATGATTTTAAAGGTGATCCAATTCAACAAACAACTACATTTCAGTCATAATAAGGTTTTGACATAGGACATGTTCATGCGACATTTTCAACATAACAAACTCAAAATGCCAAACATTGGATTATGATGTAAAATAGGAAATGGACTGTCTACATACCTCTAGTAGATTGTGTTGAGCAGATTAGATCAACAAGAAACCCAGAGAAAACTTCAAATGCACCTAGCTTTGGAGCTTCCTTCTTCTTGAGGCAAAAATGCAATCCTTAAGACAGTTGGAGAAATAGGCTGTACCAATGATCCTTAATGCTTTGGACAGTTGAGGTATGATATATGTGAAGTTTTTGAATGATTAGAACATCAAGAACAAGGCTAGAACATGATTTGGCAGATTTCATGCATTATGGTCAAAGTATCTTGGTATGGAAGTTGACTTTTTGAATGGTGAGGTTTTTGAATGGTCTAAGGGCTTGGACACCTTATATACCATATTTATGGGTTGTGTGGATGATCTTTGGTGAGTTTGAGTGTAGGGAAATGGTTTTGGCAGCTGTTCTACCAAGGCAGATTTCGAAGTGTTTTGGTTAAAATGTGATTTTGGTGAAAAGGGAGCAAAGTGTGAAAAAGTGAGAGCTCGAACTTTCTCTGGTTTTTAGAAGAGTTCTTCTGTGTGGAATGAGGTGGGGAGTGCCTCTATTTATAGGTAAAGCATGGGTATGGACAGATTTGAAGATTTCCTTCCTAGGAGGGAAAAGTTGCTTTTTGGATCCAACCTCCCAAAAGAGTTTTCTTGGCTTGGAGGTAAACTTGAAGTCAAGCATCATGATGAGTTTAGAGTGGCTAAAATCAGGCTAGAGAGTGTAGGTTCATGGCTGGTTCAGAATTCACTTTCCACCTCTTGCTTCCTTTATGATATTTTAATGCAAGTTGCAAGGCAACTTGCAAGTCCACTTGCAAACTTGGCCAATTCCATTTCCTCTGCATTTCCTTTGTACTTACATGCTACAAAGTCTCTACATATCAGATAAAACATGATTCAAAAGCTGAGATTGTTCCAATTGATGAAAGAATGGATTTTTGAAACTTTGTCAATGTGGGACTCAAGTGTGAAAACACCAACTTGCCAAATCCATAACTCTCAGCTCACAAATGCTATTGAGATGTTCTAGTACTTTTTAGAAAGCCCTCAAATAGCTCTAAAACATTAATGTTTTCATGAGTTTCAAATTCTCAAAGGAACTTGGCCAAAAAGCCTCTCAGAGTTGCTAAAAAATGAGCTTAAAAGTGAAATTTTCATTTTCCCTTCTTGAAATGAATTTGATCATAACTCCAAATCTATGCATTTTCTGATCATGGGCCACTTAGGGACGTTTGTAGGATTTGTCAAGAGCTTTCCAATAAACTTTGAACAACTTCATTTGGATGTGTGGTTAAGGAGTTATGGTCTTGCCCCTTTTGAAACCCTAATTCCCGACTTTTGCGATTACTCCTCAACCCTTGATCCAATTGTCATGAAATTTTATGGGTAGATGAAATATGTCATTAGGAACATTTTTTATTCAAATCTTGAAGTCAGATTCCTTAAATTTGAAGAGTTGACTTTTCGGTCAACCGTACGATCGATCGGTGACTACCGAGTCGCTTGTTGACACTCTGGACCTCCTGAGACTTTGAAACTTCTTGAATGAACTTTATTAAGCTATATGAACTTCATGGACCATGATCCCACCATTAAAACACCTAACAACACCAAAGTCAAACTACAGTTGACTTTTACCAGTCAAAAACCCTAATCAGGGCTCCTGGACTGCACTGTTCTTGATTCTGGAGTGACAACTTCAAATTGGATTCTCAATTGACATCATATGACACCCTTGATCTTGTTTCATGTTTGAATCAATCCAAAACATTGATTGATCCAAACCTCGAAGCTTCGATTTTGACTCTGCGGAACCCTGATTCACTTCTAACTAAACAGAGACAAACTTGAAACTGGTTATAGTTAGATAATCAAATGAGTATGCTCCTTAAATGATGATGAGGATCTAAGGGGTCAAAATTTGGGGTGCAACATTTGCCCCTATTTAAATATCTTCACTAGATGGTTTTGAGAGATGTCAATCTGCATAGAATCATAGTGAAAGGTATTTAAATATAGAAAACCAGAAATTTTGTCCCTTAGATCCGATGGTATGCAAAAGGACAAATGCCGAAATGCAATGAATTCTAAATTATGCCTTATGATGCACGACAAATGCAACCACACGAGCAAAAATAAAAGAACAGTATAACGACGAGCGATTACTCACTGGGGAAAGGCAGCAACACAGGGGAAGCAACAAACATGAGCAATAAATATCTGGAAGACCATCAGATAAGTCGTGACACAAACTGTTTGGTAGGTGCCAAGTAAATTGAAATTCGTCCACAAGGTAAAACGCGAGTAAAACACGACCTCAGGAGAAAAGGTAGAATGGGAAATAAAACACCCACGTAAGGTAAACTCATCCACAAGGTAAAATGCGAGTAAAACACGACCTCAGGAGAAAAGGTAGAATGCGGAATAAAACACCCATGTAAGGTAAACTCATCCACAAGGTAAAACGTGAGTAAAACACGACCTCGGGAGAAAAGGTAGAATGGGGAATAAAACACCAACGTAAGGTAAACTCATCCACAAGGTAAAACGCGAGTAAAACACGACCTCGGGAGAAAAGGTAAAATGGGGAATAAAACACCCACGTAATGCATATGTATATGAATTATGCTTGTGATATACGCATGTATGAATTATGCAGATGATACGATCAAATGCAAATGAAAATGCCGATGACAAGGCTCGACTCTTTTAGTGAGAAGACAAGACTGGAAGACTGATTCCTCAACACGAAGATCACTTTCAATCCGCTTGGGGACTAAAGATACTGTTGATGAACACATCTCTGCCGCACTGATAAATTGTATCAAATGGATAACCCTTGTAGGAAGGATAAAGAGCTGATTAGGGTTTCTTCAAGTAAACTGCCCCAGTTTAGCTGTCTGTTAAAGATGAACTGATGATGACTTCAGCTTGTCTGATGTTGACTGATGCATCGGGTGCTTGGAGAGCTTTCCCCAATCTGAGTCTTGAAATATATTCTGGATAAACCAAATCATGAGAATACTATGCCTTTCCCAAATCTTCAATTGATTTTTAGACAGGATGTAAAAGGAACTTGCCCCTGATAGGATCACTTGACCAAGTTTCTCAATGTTTGAAAATTCCTTGAGAGGAAAGCCAGTTTGCAAACAAAAGTGTTCGTACAAACATGGTAATGTAAAGTTCATGCAACTTTTTGAAATCAAAATCACTTTGAAAGATGCAAAGTAAATGGTGGTTCAAGACACTCAAAGTTTAGAGTAAAGGTGTATTGCCAAAATAATTGATTCACAAAGATCTTTTGGAGTCAGTTTACGCAACCTTGTTGTAGTATGCTTTCAAAATAACCTTGTCTCAATTAGGTCTTTTGAGGGTTGTAATGTGGCTTGATTCACGGTTTAAGAAACAAAGGATAAAGGCTCAAAGTTTATTTGTGCCCACCCAATCTACGTGATGATCTCCAGTCTTATGCTCAGTTAAATCAGACTATGTGCTCAGGTTCCCATAGGTTAGGAGTTGCACTGATAATAGCCAAGATGATGGTTCAGAAGTCAACAGATTTTTCGAAAAGGCAGTCATTGCTTCTTTACAATATTTTGTAGTTTTGCATTGAGGATTTTCATGATGAAGGGTTTAAAGGTCTCCTCTTTTTATTATCCCTAATTTTTGCCTGAACTGTTTCTTTTGAAGCTTACAGTCAGCAGGATGCCCAAGTTTTGCCTAAGTCTCCTTCATAGGTTTTGACTTAGCGGATTTTTCCTTTGATATTTTTTGTTTGTTGAAATAAAGTGACTGCTTAGCTTAATGATCACGGTGAACCATCATCGGCTTCTTGGCTTGAAAAACATCCTCGACACTTATTTGTTGTGTGCGAAGGAAAAATTGTAGTGGTTGCATCCTTTATTATAAAAGGTGTCTTGTATGAACACACAACCGAGTTAACTGAGAAGTACCCATCCCAAGGTTAAAACTGCGGGTTTTGTAAAGAAAGAAACTCCAACTTCTAGGTTCAAAGGGGTTGACAAGGGATTATCTTCCTTATTTCTCCAGTGTTTGGGAGTTGAAACAATGCCTTACATCGTCAACAAAGTTTGATTGAAAGCATACTGACAACAATTATGGGTATCATGTTTTCATCATCCTCCGTCAAATAATTGCATAATCAAAAATTTGGACAAGGAGTAAATATTTGAAAGGTAAAGCATACAAGATGCAAATAGGACAAAATGAATTGAATCAAAAGTTGCAATGCTCATACATTAAGATGAAAGTACATACACTAATTAAAAGCAAACAGCTTAAACAAAATAAGGAAAGTTCAAATAGTGAGAAACAAAAGGCCTAGTGACTAAATCAGTACAAGGATGAGTTGTCTTGTCTGAAACACTAGCGTCAAAAAGATAGTCTGCTGAAGTCGGACTGGAGCTTCACTTTTGATGCACTGGCAGAGGATTTTTCTGAACATTCGGATGGTTGTCCGTAAAATCAAGGATTCCAGTTCTAATCAATTCACGTACCCTAGCTTTCAATGCAAAACAATGCTCCAAGTTGTGGCCTGGGGCACCCTCATGAAAAGCACAATGGAGATCAATTCTAAATCCAACTGGAGGAGGATTATGAGGGGTGGCAAAGTCTTTGTAGTGATCAGCCCTTGTTGAACCAGGCTTGGATACAATTATGTATAAGTCATGGGAATAGGAGCAAACTGATTCTTATTCTGATACTGGTTCTGTCTAACAGCAGGACGTTGAGGAATTGGAACTGGTCGTGGAGCAGCAATAGCAACAATAGCAGGGTGATTATACTGAGGTCGGGGATGAGGCCTCCTCACTTCAGCCATGACAGCATTAGTATGCTCTTCTTTCTTCTTATGGAAATTCCCAAAGGATTTCTTTGCACCGGTAGAAGATTCAGCAACCATGGACACCTTACCACTTTTCAGCCCTTCTTCTAACCTTTGGCCAATGGTTACCAAAATTGTCTTGCAAAATTGATATACTAACATTTTCATGTTTATATTGGGTAATCAAAATAGTAATCGATTATTGCATTCATAGATCATAAGAGGTCATACTATAAACATTTTATGAATTTTGAGTAGCCTTAATATTCATGGTTACAAAAAGATAGGTAAATTAGTTTTATATAAGATGTAGCTAAAATGTTATATTTTAGAAAGTTAATTGTTAAGTGGCTATCACTCATCTTATTAGGTGACAGATCCTCATAATGGGTGATGATATCCTCCTTATTGCAACTGAAATAGAAAAAGATGTAGTTATCATCAAAAGGAACTGAGGTCTTCTCATTAGCTAAAGGTTTTGATGTGACCTATCATTACTAAATAGTCAAGGTCATCTCAATAAGGACCAAGGAACTCTTATCCAAGCTACAAGCTCAATTAGAGGCCTAACATCGTTGAAGGAGCAAGGTTATTTTTTTAAAAGGGTTTGGGTCCTCCCATCCTATTTGAAAGGTCGAGGTAATGTTTATAAGAGGTCGAGCTTATATCGGCTTAGTTCCGACCTCACCTGACGAGATATCACATATCATTTACAAACATGAGATGGGCTCATCGAATGAACCATTGTTCAACACACTTCTATATTCTAATTTTTAACCCTCTTACTAGCCTTTGATTTTTCATTGACCTCGTCAAAGATATACATTATTTGTCGGATTTTAGCTCATGAAATTATTTTGATCATTTCACTTGATAATGGTAAACGTTTAATACAATGATTTTAATATTCAAGAATTACTTCCAAGAAAAAATGGATTAGAGATTTAATAAACCGAATATCCTTTGCATGCAACTGCAAAGATTTATCACTCGAACTTTTTAATATCATAATATGCGACAAACTCACCCTAAGAGATGTAATAATGTTGCACGTGTTAAGACTATAAATCCAGTTTATTATGCTTAAGTTATTATAGTCAACTTTGTATAATAATAGTAAATACATCAATGCATGGTAAGATTAATTTAGTAAAATTATTGTTTTTTATCTAGTTTTTCTTTAAATTTTATGAAAAAACTTAATATATCCTTGTTTTGTAACGTTATAAGATGCTTATAGTGGGATCAAAAGGTATTCATTGAGGAAAAATTAGATTCGATGCATTTAGATCCAAGACATTCACGCATTCAGTAAAATCTTATATCTTATCTTTTTTTTTCTTTTATTACATTTTCTTACACTTGATTTTTTTAATAAGAAATGCATATTATTGACTATCTAAGAGGGAGTGTTACAAATAATATATTTTTTATGTTTAATACTCTCTTTCAATAATCTTTTAGTAATAAATAATGTTAACTACCATTGATCAGAGAGGCGTGTCTATGAGCTTGTAAGGCGAGTTATCGCATATATCTTCAAATTTATTAATGTTAAAATATAATGAAATAGGATTTCATATTTAATATGTTAGATCATTATTAAATAGAATTGCTACTTATTTTTGTCATGATTAAATAGTAACTAATCTACACAAACCTTCAAAAACTCTAGACGCTGCCATTGATCATATTGTTAGTTTACTCGTGTTCTTTATATACATGGACGGATTCAGAAATCTTGATCAGTGGGGGAAAAATGTATATACTATTATAAATATTTATATAAAAAATATATCAATGTGAAACCATATATCATTGTGTAAAAAAGTTAAAACTATCAAAAATCTGATGCAGTAAGATATCTACCACTAACTGTTAGTTGAATATTGTATGTCTTATTTTCCCAATTCTTTTTTTTGTGAAAAAAATCATGTGGTGGTTAACATAAAACCTTTATTTAAATGATGGTGGCCACACCACATATTACTGGTAAACAACCCTCACATGATCAATACTTTCTTATCACTTGCTACTAGTTTGACTATGTATACCTGCCTTCGTCATAAGAGGCAACAATCGTCTTTGTCTTCAATGTGTGTATTTCCTTATGAAGTAGTGCACATATTGATCAAATCATAATTTTCTACGTGACACACATATTTCTTTTATACTAGTGTAAGAAAGCTTTCAACTCTCTTTCTCTTCAATGTGTTTATCAATCATTAAATCAATGTGTATTAATGTGCAAGAATTAAAGCTCGTAGCTTATTTTATCGTCTTGCAAAATTGATGTATTGTAAATTAACATACTAACATTTTCATGTTTATATTGGGTAATAAAAAAAGTAATTGATTATTGGATTCATAGATCATAAGAGGTCATACTATAAACATTTTATGCATTTTGAGTAGACTTAATATTCTTAGTTTTTCTAATTATCCAACCTTAAATTCATGGTTACAAAAAGATAGGTAAAATAGTTTTATACAAGATGTAGCTAAAATGTTATATTTTAGCAAGTTAATTGTTAAGTGGTTGTCACTCATCTTATTAGGTGACAGTTCCTCGTAATGGGTGATAATTTTTAAAACACAGATTGGTTCTTAATAATATCTCTATGTTTTGATGATAACTCTTATGAAATTTTGTATTAAAGAATTATATACTCTAAAAATTTGTTTAAGAATGTTTGCTGCAGATATTAAAGTGAATATTATTCTAGAAGAAAATCAGATCTGAACATGAAAATTATGCAAGGCTCTGAAGCGTCAGAAGCATCTTTTAGAAGATTCCGAACGCTGCCTTCAGAAGATTCTGAGTACTGTCTACAGAAGGATCTGAAGTTGAAGCTACAGAAGAATCTGAAGCAGAAGCCAGAAGCATTGAAGAATTCTGTATGAAGAGTTTCAAGCACAGTTATTTCAGAAGACTCTGATAGTACTAACGTTGCCAGTACTGAGGATCTGATCTCAAACTCTGCTCTGAACAATTACACGCTGAAAGCACACCTGCTGCAAAGACTCTGATTCAGCAAACTCTGATGAACATCAGAAGGCTTTGATCAATCTAGACTTTGATGATACTTGCTGAAACTTGTTGAAGAAGAATTCAAAGTTATGTTCGTTGGAATGACCAAACGAATCTTTCCTCATTTATGCTAGACACAAGAACACAGACAAAAAGGATTTTTCTGTGCATTCTACTTCTAGGAAAGGTCATGTGATGTGAAGACAAAAAGGCTCAGACCTTTTTAGTACACAGCCTTCAACGTGAAAAGCTACTTGGACCTCTGTGCCTATAAAAGCAAGACTCCATTCATCTTCTTCAGTTGATGAAATACTTGAAAGAATTCATTACAAGCTCTCATACAACTTATACTCATTTGCTAAATTTATTTCATTGTTCTTAAATCTTAAGTGAAAAATCACAGTTGTGATAAAGCTTTATTATAAGCAACTTAAACACTTGTATTATCATTACATTTGATTGTAAAAGAACCTTAAGAAGATCCAGTTAGGATCAGTAGTTCTTGAGAAGACTTTGAACAGTTGTTCTTAGTGCTTACTATTGTAATCAGTTGATTTAATAGTGGATTAAGACCTTGTTTGAGAAAGGCAAATCACTCTTGATAGGGTGGACTGAAGTAGTTGAGTTCAATGAACCAGGATAAAAAACCTTGAGTTTTTATTACTAAGTTGTTCTACATACTTATTCAACCCCCCCCCCCCCCCCCCACCCCCCTTCTAAGTATTTTCTCACCTTCAGTTGGCATCAGAGCTCTAGTTCTGTGTGTGCTACCACTTCACAGTGACAGAAAAGATTCAGTGAGAAAAACTTTGATATATATTTGGTTGTTATTATGGCTGAAACTTCAACATCTAACAGTAACAACAGATATGAAGAAAGGGACAGAGTCAGCACAAAACCCCCTATGTTTGATGGGGAGAAATTTGATTATTCGAAGGACAGGATAGAAAGTTTCTTCCTTGGTTATGATGCTGATTTGTGGGACTTGGTCATAGATGGGTATGTTCATCCTACTGATGGGAATGGCAAGAAAGTAGACAAAAAATCTATGACTGAAGCCCAAAAGAAGGAATTTAGAAATCACCACAAGGCTAGAACAATCTTGTTAAATGCAATATCTCACACTGAGTATGAAAAGATCATAAATAGAGAAACTACATTTGACATGTTTGAGTCCTTGAAGATGACTCAAGAAGGAAACCTTCAAGTGAAAGAGACCAAGGCTCTAGCGTTAATACAGAAGTATGAAGCGTTCAAGATGGAAGAATCTGAGTCTATAGAAACTATGTTCTCTAGATTCCAGATCCTTACAGCTGGTCTAAAAGTTCTGGACAAAGGCTACTCAACTGTTGATCATGTGAAGAAGATCATCAAAAGCTTGCCTATCAGATGGAGACCTATGGTCACTGCTCTGAAGCTTGACAAGGATCTGAAGAAGATCACTCTGGAGGAGCTAATCATCTCTCTAAGGAGCCATGAAATTGAACTTGAGGAAGATGAGCCTCAAACGAAAGGTAAGTCTATTGCCTTAAAATCTAACAAATCTGTGAAAGCTTTGCAGGTGTTAGAAGAAAGCTCTGAAGAAGAAGAAGATGAACTATCCTTGTTGTCCAGAAGAATCAACAGACTCTAGAAGCACAAGCAGAGGAAGTTCAAGAACTTCAAAAAGCCAGATCAGCGCAAGGAGTCCTCTGGACCAAAAAGATCTGGAAAGAAGGAAGTTGTTTATTTTGAATGCAAACAACCTGGTCATTACAAAAGTGAATGTCCAAAGCTTCAGAAAGAAAAGCCCAGAAGAAAGCCTGAGCACAAGAAGAAAGTTCTAATGGCTACATGGGATGACTCTGATGAATCTGGATCCTCATCAGATTCTGAAGATGAATGCGCCAATATGGCTCTGATGGCAGGCATTGAAGATCAAAATGAAGAATCATCTGGATCTGAGTCTGATTCTGAATCTGACTCAGAAGAGGTACTTTCTGATCTCACTAGGGAAGAGCTTATTAAAGTCTTATCAGAAGTCCTGAAAAATTATAATCAGATTAAGCTAAAATGCAAGAAGCTTAAGTGTAATCTTGGCTCTGAGAATAATCTGTTAAGATCAGAAATTGCTGAGCTAAAAGAAAATAATTTGAAAATGAAAGCCAATTTTGAAATAGCTCAACAAAACTCTGAATCTAAAAGTAAGTCTAAATGCAAAAACATTTTAGAAGAATATGACTTTAGCTTTCAGAAATTTCTTGCTAAAAGCATAGACAGAAGCAAGATGGCTTCTATGATCTATGGGGTTAGCAGAAATAACAGGAAAGGAATTGGTTATGAATCTTCCTCTAGAAAGGATTTAAATCCAATGCCTGTTGATAAACTTGTTATTAAGAAAACTCCCTTGTACGCTCATTTCAAGTTTGGTCATCTGAATGACATTAAACACACACGTTCTGATCAGAACGTTCCTGTGTTTAAGCCAAAAGTAAGTCAGAACAAAACTGTTGTAAAAAGACAGAAGTTCAGACCAACTTTCAAGGCAGCTAACCAAAAAGGACCCAAAAAGATCTGGGTACCTAAGGATAAGATTATCCATGTTGCAGATGTTTTTAGCAGAAAAGTCAAGACGCCAATCATGGTACCTGGACTCTGGCTGCTCACGTCACATGAAGGGAGAAAGGTTTATGTTCCAAAGCCTGGAGCTTAAATCTGGAGGAAAAGTGAAGTTTGGAGGGAATCAGAAGGGCAAGATCATTGGCTCTGGTACTATTGGTAATGGTAACCTTCCCTCTATATCTAATGTTCTTCTTGTAGAAGGTTTAAAGCATAATCTATTATCCATAAGTCAATTAAGTGACAATGGTTATGATATAATCTTTAATCAACAATGTTGTAAAGCTTTTAGTCAGAAGGATGGCTCAATCCTATTTAATGGAAAGAGGAAGAACAACATTTACAAAATAAATCTTTCAGAACTTAAAGTTCAAAATGTTAAATGCCTCTTGTCTGTTAATAATGAGCAATGGGTTTGGCACAGAAGATTGGGGCATATTAATATGAGACGTATATCTCAGATTAATAAACTCAATCTAGTCAGAGGACTTCCTAAGTTGAAGTTCAACTCAGATGCTCTTTGTGAAGCATGTCAAAAAGGAAAGTTTTAAAAATCTTCTTTTAAATCTAAAAATGTTGTTTCAACCTCAAGACCATTAGAATTACTTCACATTGATCTGTTTGGACCAGTGAAAACTGCATCCCTCAGAGGCAAGAAGTATGGATAAGTCATTGTTGATGACTACAGCAGATGGACATGGGTAAAGTTCTTAAAATTTAAGGAGTATACCCACATATGGTGAAGGAATTTTGGATCCATGCATCTGTTTATCCAAAATTTATCCTCTCTTCTGTTCTAGGAAAGGAGATCATCATCACTAAAGATCTCATCAGGAAACTCATTGGGTATGAGGAGACTGATGGAGTGTGTCATCTGCCAGCTAGGCGTGTGGATATGGAAGAATTCTATGAGGAAGTCATTACATCTGGACATGCCTCTAAGAAATTTAAGGATCTGAAGCCTGACTATAAGATCTGGGCAAATATTTTTCTGGGATGCATCCATCACAGAAAATCCACCAATTCTCTAGATTACGTGAATAATGAACAACTCTACTTTATGTATTGTTTGAGTCAGAGTACAAAGGTAGATCTTCCGCACATTCTCTTCATGCATATGTGGAATCATATCAATGCATCAAGAGAATCTGTAAAGGATAAGGGACAGAAGATCAGGACATGGATTCCCTTTGGAAGGTTGATTTCAGACATTCTGACAGAGAATGGTCTGGTAACTGCTCTGTATGAAGCTGGAGTTAAAGATGAGCTTGAATCAATTGTTGGAAAACCACTGAATGCAAAGAGTCTTCAGAGGCTAAAGATTATGGATGAACTCACAGCTGCACCTAAGAAGCTAAATATTTCTAAAGTTAGTCAGAAGAGGATTCCAGTTGAAGATTTTTGACTTTTTGGTGCTGAAGAACCAAGGGGTATTATTGTTAGGTATATTGATGCATGCAAAGTAGATGGAACGCCTATTCCTGCAGATATTCTGATTCGTGCCAGAGAACCAATTCCAGATGTGTATAATGAGAACATGAGGAAAAGAAATCAATCAGAGGCAGAAGAAGCTGCTGCTCAGAAGAAGCCAAAAGTTGCTGACAAGCACAGAAGCAAATCAAGAGAAAAGCTTCTGGAGAAGTTCCCTCTGTTCCCACCAAGCGCATAAAGACTAAAGGTACTAAATCATCTGTATCTTCTTTCTCTAAAATTGTTATAAATGAATCAACATTTAGTTCTATTCCTAAACCTCCTCGCACTCAAAATCAAACAATTCCTGCTCCATCTCAAAAATATGAACCATCAAAAATTCCTTCCCCACCAAAATCATCTGATCCTATTTCCACTAATCAACTTAAATCTTCTGATATTCCTCAATCCGAACCAACAATAACAACACCTGCAGACCAAATTCCAAAACCACAATGAAAACCAACAGAACAACCTACAACACAACAACCACCAGAAACACAACAACCAGAAATTCAACAATCAGCTGCATCTAAACACATACAATCTGACCTAGTTGCATCTGAACCTATTGCATCTGATCATGTTGCATCTGACCCAGTTGTGTCTGAACCACCTTCATCCAAACCTTATGAGATTCAACCAGAACCGTCCAATCCTCCTGAATCAGATATTCATGACTCTGAGATTCTGGATGTTCAACCTCTCAAGACTATGTTTGTTGTATCTTCTACATCTTGCACCCCAACCACATCATCTGATTCATCTGAATCTGATATCCATCCATATTTCATCTCACCCCCTT
This sequence comes from Lathyrus sativus, assembly GCA_963859935.3. NCBI lineage: Eukaryota > Viridiplantae > Streptophyta > Magnoliopsida > Fabales > Fabaceae > Lathyrus > Lathyrus sativus. The sequence goes on from OZ012740.1 coordinate 467,556,817, forward strand.
CCCTCAGAACATTTGAATCTAACCAGCCATATCTACCCATTTCTTCTGAAACTACCATTCCTGAACCCACTCCTGAACCAAGAACATCTGAATTTGTTTCAGTTGCTTTTGCTAAACCATTTCCATCTGATCCTCTTCCATCTGGACTTGAAATAGAAAACGTTTTTGATCAACCACCTCAATCAGCTTTTGTTCCTTTTCTTGTTAAACAAAAACAATCTGCATTTGTTCCCTATTTTGATAATCCAAAAGCTGTCATACCTTCCATTCGCAGAATCAAACCATTCTTTCGTATTATGCCAGCTCAGAAGAAACCAGCATATCTTAGCCCTCTAATCATTATTCCATAATTCATTATTCCATCTCCACCTCAACCCAAGCCTTTCACTTTGGAAACCCTTCTGAAACCAAAAACTAGGCTGAATGTTGATAATTTATTTGCAAGTTTTCTGAAAGAAATAAAGATGCATTTAGGCTCTGTTCAGAAGAGATGTTTGTCAACAATGGATGCAAATGAATCTGATGCTATCTGGAATAGCTTCATCAACAGATTCAATACTATAGCCTCAAATCTGAAGAATGTATGTTCTGATGATGCGAAGCTCAGATTTGCTGAGACTGCTAGAAGCATGATCTGGAATGTAAAAAGATCTGAACCATTTCTTCTTGAAGATGTTCCTTCATATTATGAAGTATTTGATACAGAAGTGAGTGCTGAATCTGCTTCTGAAGAAAATCCTCTGGCTATGACTATTATGGAACATCCCTCTGGATCTGTTGCTCATGACTCTGCATCTCCCATGGAAATTGACTATGTTCCTGCTTCAGACTCTGCCCCACCTTCTTCATCTGAGATTAAGAAAGAGAATCCAGATCTTGAGGATAAGATTACAGTTCTGGAAGCTGGACAATTTGAGATTAAGTCATGGATGGCCAAGCAAGACCAGAAGACTGAAGACATGGCACAGTGGATGTCCAAGCAAGATCAGAAAAATGACAACATGGCTAAGTGGATGACAAAGCAAGAAGAGTCTTCATCTGAGATCACTCACCTGTTGAAGATGATTCTGTCCAAGAAAACCTAGTTTATGTTTTTTTTTTCTGTATCTGATGTTTGTGCACATGTACTTGAATTTATCTGATGATTTGTATATTTTGCTCTGAATGAATGAATGACTCAGTGTTTTCTCTACATGATTTATCTTTTCTGTATTTCCTTTTATTTGTCTTTTAATAGTTTTACTTTTTGATTATGACAAAAAGGGGGAGAAAATGGATCTGACTGTTCAAATAAACTCTACCTAAATGAAAATTCAGACATATAAATTTATATGATTTTTAACTAACGTGAACTCTTAGTATTTCAGAACATTTGAAAACTCTGACAAATTCTTTAAGAATAACTCTGAGATCCCCAGATCTAGTTTTAACCTATCAGGCTCTGATTCTGAAACATGCATCAAAAGTCAAGATCTAATTTTTGGAACAATCAAGCTCTGATTCTGAAAAGAATACTCATGCAAAAAGGGAAGTTTCTATTCTTTCTTAGTATTCAATTCAGGGGGAGATTCATCATCTCAGGGGGAGTTATATTTATATTGTTTATTGAACAAAATTTCTTATGTTTTTGTCATCATCAAAAAGGGGGAGATTGTTAGAACACAGATTGGTTCTTAATAATATCTCTATGTTTTGATGATAACTCTTATGAAATTTTGTATTAAAGAATTATATACTCTAAAAATTTGTTTAAGAATGTTTGTTGCAGATATTAAAGTGAATATTATTCTGGAAGCAAATTAGATCTGAACATGAAAATTATGCAAGGCTCTCAAGCGTCAGAAGCATCTTTTAGAAGATTCTGAACGCTGCCTCCAGAAGATTCTGAGTGCTGTCTACAGAAGGATCTGAAGCAGAAGCTACAGAAGAATCCGAAGCAGAAGCCAGAAGCATTTGAAGCATTGAAGAATTCTTTATGAAGAGTTTCAAGCACAGTTATTTCAGAAGACTCTGATAGTACTAACGTTGCCAGTACTGAGGATCTGATCCCAAACTCTGCTCTGAACAATTACATGCTGAAAGCACACCTACTGCAAAGACTCTGATTCAGCAAACTCTAATGAACATCAGAAGGCTCTGATCAATCTAGACTCTGATGATACTTGCTGAAACTTGTTGAAGAAGAATTCAAAGTTATATCCGTTGGAATGACCAAGCGACTCTTTCCTCATTTATGCTAGACACAAGAACACAAACAAAAATGATTTTTCTGTGCATTCTACTTCTAGGAAAGGTCATGTGATGTGACGACAAAAAGGCTCAGACCTTTTTAGTACACAACCTTCAACGTGAAAAGCTACTTGGACCTCTGTGCCTATAAAAGCAAGACTCCATTCATCTTCTTTTGTTGACGAAATACTTGAAAAAATTCATTACAAGCTCTCATACAACTTATACTCATTTGCTGAATTTATTTCATTGTTCTTAAATCTTAAGTGAAAAATCACAGTTGTAATAAAGCTTTATTAGAAGCAACTTAAACACTTGTATTATCATTACATTTTATTGTAAAAGAACCTTAAGAAGATCCAGTTAGGATCAGTAGTTCTTGAGAAGACTTTGAACAGTTGTTATTAGTGCTTACTATTGTAATCAGTTGATTTAATAGTGGATTAAGTCCTTGTTTGAGAAAGGGAAATCACTCTTGATAGGGTGGACTGGAGTAGTTGAGTTCAACGAACCAGGATAAAAATCCTTGAGTTTTTATTACTAAGTTTTTCTACATACTTATTCAACCCCCCCCCCTTCTAAGTATTTTCTCACCTTCAATAATATCCTCCTTATGCAACTAAAATAGAAAAAGATGTAGTTATCATCAAAAGGAATTGAGGTCCTCTCATTAGCTAAAGGTTTTGATGTGACCTATCATCGCTAAATAGTCAAGGTCATCTCAATAAGGACCAAGGAACTCTTATCCAAGCTACAGGCTCAATTGGAGGCCTAACATCATTGAAGGAGCAAGGTTATTTTTTTAAAAGGATTTAGGTCCTCCTATCCTATTTGAAAGGCCGAGGTAATGTTTATAAGAGGTCGAGCTTATATCGGTTTAGTTCCTGACAAGACATCACATATCATTTACAAACATGAGATGGACCCATTGAATGAACCATTGTTCAACACACTTCTATATTCTAATTTTTAACCCTCTTACTAGCCTTTGATTTTTCACTGACCTCGTCAAAGATATACAATATTTGTCTGATTTTAGCTAATGAAATTATTTTTCTCATTTCACTTGATAATGGTAAACGTTTAATACAATGATTTTAATATTCAAGAATTACTTCCAAGAAAAAAATGGATTAGAGATTTAATAAACCGAATATCCTTTGCATGCAACTACAAAGATTTCTCACTCGAACTTTTGAATATCATAATATGCAACAAACTCACCCTAAGAGATGTAATAATGTTGCACGTGTTAAGACTATAAATCCAGTTTATTATGCTTAAGTTATTATAGTCAAATTTGCATAATAATAGTAAATACATCAATGCATGGTAAGATTAATTTAGTAAAAATATTGTTTTTTATCTAGTTTTTCTTTAAATTTTATGAAACAACTTAATATATCCTTGTTTTGTAAGGTTATAAGATGTTTATAATGGGATAAAAAGGTATTCATTGAGAAAAAATTAGATTCGATGCATTTAGATCCAAGACATTCACGCATTCAGTAAAATCTTATATCTTATTTTTTTTTCTTTTATTACATTTTCTTACACTTGATTTTTTTAATAAGAAATGCATATTATTGACTATCTAAAAGGGAGTGTTACAAATAATATATTTTTTATGTTTAATATTCTCTTTCAATAATCTTTTAGTAATAAATAATGTTAACTACCATTGATCAGAGAGACGTCTCTGTGAGCTTGTAAGGCGAGTTATCGCATATATCTTCAAATTTATTAATGTTAAAATATAATGAAATAGGTTTTCATATTTAATAGGTTAGATCATTATTAAATAGAATTGGTACTTATTTTTGTCATGATTAAATAGTAACTAATCTACACAAACCTTCAAAAACTCTAGACGCTGCCATTGATCATATTGTTAGTTTACTCGTGTTCTATATATACATGGACATATTCAGAAATCTTGATCAGTGGGGGCAAAATGTATATACTATTATAAATATTTATATAAAAAATATATTAATGTGAAACCATATATCATTGTGTAAAAAAGTTAAAACTATCAAAAATCTGATGCGGTAAGATATCTACCACTAACTGTTAGTTGAATAATGTATGTCTTATTTTCCCAATTCTTTTTTTTGTGTGACAAAAATCATGTGGTGGTTAACATAAAACCTTTATTTAAATGATGGTGGCCACACCACATATTACTGATAAACCACCCTAAAACCATCTCATTTTAAGTCACATGCAGAAAAAAAATGCAATAAGTATTGCTCTAATATAGGTTAGAGTTAGACATTCATATTTCATGGTGAGGTCCAGCCAGGACGGATTCAGAAATCTTGACCATCTCATTTGAAGTCACATGCAGAAAGAAAATGCAATAAGTATTGCACTAATATAGGTTAGAGTTAGACATTCATATTTCATGGTGAGGTCCAGCCAGGACGGATTTAGAAATCTTGATCAGTTGGGACAAAATATATATACTATTATAAATATTTATATAAAAAATATATCAATGTGAAACCATATATCATTGTGTAAAAAAGTTAAAACTATCAAAACTTTATTATTCTATATTAAAAAAAGAATCAAAGATATTTAAACATATAACTTTTTATTATAAATAATTCTATTTTGAAATTATTGAATAATTTTTCTTTTGTTTTTATTTTTAATATCTAACAAAACAACCGTTTAATTATTTAAGAATATTTAATTCTTAAAATACACAAATACTATTTTTTTAGTGGGGACATTACTTGTGTTTCGTCATGTAAAAAATAAATATTTTAAATTAATTTATAATAGTATAAATAATTTAGTGAGGGCAGTTGCCCTCAATACCATGGACGTAGATCTATATATATATATATATATATATATATATATATATATATATATATATATATATATATATATATATATATATATATATATATATATATATATATATATATATATTCTTGATATTATAGTGTAAAGTTATACCTGTGAAGAATATAATACAAAAGTTTCTAATCTTCCCTCTAATCTTTTGTTATTTCTCATTAGTTTTTATTTTTTCTACATTGTCCAATAATTGCTTTTACAAACTTCTCTAAGATTATTGTTCGGCATTTATTGTTATGTTTATACATTAAGTGGTACGCCCCCTTTCCTAAGATGAATATTACATTTGTAAAAATTATGTATCTCAAAATAAATACCGTTTTTAATTTTCAATACAATTTTAATTTTAATTTTTCAATTATCCTATAATTAATATTTATAATTAACTATTTCTCTTATCTTACATTAATTATAATTAGAAAACAGCAATAGTCAATAAAGATAATTTATTAAAAATGTAATTCTCTCTATTCTATTTATCAATCTTGTTAATCTATGTGAAAGTTTTAAATATAACACTTATTTTAAGACAGAACGAGTACTTATTATATATTGAAAAACGAAAAAATGTGCTAATTATACTGCAACGCAAGTATTCTGTTAATGAATAAATACCAAATACTAATAAAAAAGTGGACGTGCCGGAGTGTTTATCGGGCTTGACTAGAAATAAGGACAATTTTGTAAAAATATTCATATTCAATTATAAAAATCAGAGATAGTATTATTTAACCATTATAAATGTTACATATTTAATTATCCGACATTCTTTCGATCTATCCAACTACAAATTCATTTGATATTATATTCAACCTATCCATTTAACCATTAGAATGGTAGTGAGTCCATCTTTTTTATAAAATAAATTTAGTAGATATTTTATTTTGATGAAATCACTAAACAACACACTGTCCTTAGTTTAGAACTAAATTCATTTCATATTATATTCAACCTATCCATTTAACAATTAGAATGGTAGTGAGTCCATCATTTTTTATAAAATGAATTTAGTAAATATTTTATTGTGATGAAATCACTAAACAACACACTGTTCCTTAGTTTAGAACTAAATTCCGTCTCTTACTTTAATCCAAAATTTTGATGTTAGGCCCTATTTGATCCTTCAGTTTGGAAAATTGAACCCAAATCTCCTATGAAGATGACTTTGTCCCTTGAAGGAAGTTAGAGCCCACATGATCCCTCAACGAGGAAGAGAGAGCGTCAACCCTTAACAAAGGTCATCTCATCCTTTTTGCAATGCTAAGCCCCACTTGTCCATTTATCTAAAAACGAGAGAACCTCAAACTCTTATAAAAATGACATTGATCCTTCAAATAAGATGGGAGGACCTCATCCCCTTATATAGATAAATTCATTACTTCAAAGATGCTAGGCCCCACTTAATCCTGCAGTCACGATAAGAGAACCCTGGTCCCTTATAAAGATGACCTTGATTCTTCAACAATATTATACCCCTTCCAAAGCTTTAGCTAATGAGAGGAGCTCGGTACCTTATGAATATGGCTACATCTTTTTCTATTTCAGTTGTAATGAGGAGGACCTCATAACCCATTACAAGGAAACATCACCAAATAAGATGAGTCGCAACCACTTAACGTTTAACTGTCTAACGTATAACATTTAGTTACTTCTCATATAAACTAATTTACTAGCTATAGTATAACCATGATTTTATGACATAAACTTCACAGTTATTTACTACATAATTTCACTTTATTGAAAAATACCACAAGATTTTGTTCCGACCTCACCTTACACGACCTCACATATCATTTAGAAACATGAGATGGACACATTGAATGGGTAATTTTTCAACATACTTCTATATTCTAATTTTTAACCCTCTTACTAACCTTTGATTTTTCACTGGCCTCATCATACGATATACATTATTTGTTATTTTTTAGCTCATAAAGTTATTTTGCTCATTTCACCTGATAACTGAACATGTTTAATACAATATTATAAAAACCAGAGGTAGTATTATTTAACAATTATAAATGTTACATATTCAACAATTGTAATTTTTCTTAATACGTGTGAAAAGTCTAAAACAGCTTATAATAAAAACCAGAGGTAGTATTATTTAACAATTATAAATGTTACATATTCAATTATCCGACATTCTTTCAATCTATCCAACTACAAATTCATTTGATATTATATTCAACCTCTCTATTTAATAATTAGAATGGTAGTGAGTCCATCATTTTTTATAAAATCAATTGAGTAGATATTTTATTTTGATGAAATCACTAAACAACACACTATCCCTTAGTTTAGAACAAAATTCATTTGATATAATATTCAACCTATCCATTTAACAATTAGAATGGTAGTGAGTCCATCATTTTTTATAAAATGAATTTAGTAGATATTTTATTGTGATGAAATCACTAAACAACACATTGTCCCTTAGTTTAGAACTAAATTCCGTCTCTTACTTTAATCCAAAATTTTGATGTTAGGCCTTATTTGATCCTTCAGTTTGGAAAATTGAACCCAAATCTCCTATGAAGATGACTTTGTCCCTTGAAGGAAGTTAGAGCCCACATGATCCCTCAATTAGGAAGAGAGGGCGTCAACCCTTAACAACGGTCATCTCAGCCTTTTTGCAATGCTAAACCCCACTTGTCCATTTTTCTAAAAACGAGAGAACCTCAAACTCTTATAAAAATGACATTGATCCTTCAAATAAGATGGGAGGACCTCATCCCCTTATATAGATAAATTCACTACTTCAAGGATGCTAGGCCCCACTTAATCCTGCAGTCACGATAAGAGAACCCTGGTCCCTTATAAAGATGACCTTGATTCTTCAACAATATTATCCCCCTTCCAAAGCTTTAGCTAATGAGAGGAGCTCGGTACCTTATGAATATGGCTACATCTTTTTCCATTTCAGTTGCAATGAGGAGGATCTCATAACCCATTACAAGGAAACATCACCAAATATGATGAGTCGCAACCACTTAACATTTAACTGTCTAACATATAACATTTAGTTACTTCTCATATAAACTAATTTACTAGCTATAGTATAACCATGATTTTATGACATAAACTTCACAGTTATTTACTACATAATTTCACTTTATTGAAAAATACCACAAGATTTCGTTCCGACCTCACCTTACACGACCTCACATATCATTTAGAAACATGAGATGGACACATTGAATGGGTAATTTTTCAACATACTTCTATATTCTAATTTTTAACCCTCTTACTAACCTTTGATTTTTCACTGGCCTCATCATACGATATACATTATTTGTTATTTTTTAGCTCATAAAGTTATTTTGCTCATTTCACCTGATAACTGAACACGTTTAATACAATATTATAAAAACCAGAGGTAGTATTATTTAACAATTATAAATGTTACATATTCAACAATTGTAATTTTTCTTAATACGTGCGAAAAGTCTAAAACAGCTTATAATAAAAACCAGAGGTAGTATTATTTAACAATTATAAATGTTACATATTCAATTATCCGACATTCTTTCAATCTATCCAACTACAAATTCATTTGATATTATATTCAACCTCTCCATTTAATAATTAGAATGGTAGTGAGTCCATCATTTTTTATAAAATCAATTTAGTAGATATTTTATTTTGATGAAATCACTAAACAACACACTATCCCTTAGTTTAGAACTAAATTCTGACTCTAACCTTAGTCCAAAATTTTGATGTTAGGCCCTATTTGATCCTTCAGTTTGGGAAAGAGAACCCAAATCTCCTGTGAAGATGACTTTGTCCCTTAAAGGAAGTTAGAGCACACATGTTCCCTCAATTAGGAAGAGAGGGCGTCAACACTTAACAAAGGTCATCTCAGCCTTTTTGCAATGCTAAGCCCCACTTGTCCATCTATCTAAAAACGAGAGAACCTCAAACTCTTATAAAAATGACCTTGGTCCTTCAAATAAGATGGGAGGACCTCATCCCCTTATATATATAAAGTCACTACTTTAAGGATGCTAGGCCCCACTTGATCCTGCAGCAACGATAAGAGAACCCTGGTCCCTTATAAAGATGACCTTAATTCTTCAACAATAGTATCCCCTTCCAAAGCTTTAGCTAATGAGAGGACCTCAGTACCTGATGAATATGACTACATATTTTTCCCTTTCAGTTGCAATGAGGAGGATCTCATAACCCATTGTTAGAACACAAATTGGTTCTTAATTATATCTCTATGTTTTGATGATAACTCTTATGAAATTTTGTATTAAAGAATTATATACTCTAAAATTTTTCAAGTATGTTTGCTGCAGATATTAAAGTGAATATTATTCTGAAAGCAAATTAGATCTGAACATGGAATTATGCAAGGCTCTGAAGCGTCAGAAGCATCTCCTAGAAGATTCTGAGCGCTGCCTACAGAAAATTCTAAAGCAGAAGCTACAGAAGCATCTGAGGCATTGAAGACTTTTGCATGAAGAGTTTCAAGCTTAGTTTATTTCAGAAGACTCTGATAGTACTACGCTGCCAGTACTGAGGATCTGATTCCTAAAACTCTGCTCCAATGAAATTACACGCTGAAAGCACACTTGCTGCAATGCTCTGATTCAGCAAACTCTGATGAACATCAAAGACTCTGATAATTCAAGGCTCTGATATTATCTGCTAATGTATTAGAAACTTGTTGAAGAAGAATTCAAGGTTATGTCTGTTGGTTTGGCCAAACGACTCATTTATCTATGCATTCTAATTCTAGGAAATGTCATGTGATGTGAAGACAAAAAGGCTACAGCCCTTTTCAGTACACAGCCTTCAACGTGAAAACTACTTGGACTTTTGTGCCTATAAAAGCAAGACTCCATCACTCTTCTTCAGTTGACGAAATATTGAAAGAATTCAAAGAAAGCTCTCATACAACTTATTCTCATAACTGAATTTATTTCATTGTTCCTAAACTTAAGTGTAAAATCACAGTTGTGATATAGCTTACTTAGAAGCATTTAAACACTTGTTTAGTTTTACATATTGATTGTAAAAGTCCTTAAGAAGATCCAGTTGTGATCAGTTGTTCTTAGTGCTTGCTATTGTAATTAGTTTGATTAATAGTGGATTAAGTCCTTGTTGAGAAAGGCAAATCACTCTTGATAGGGTGGACTGGAGTAGTTGAGTTCAACGAACCAGGATAAAAATCTTTGAGTTTTTATTGCCATAATATTTTCTCTCTACTTATTCAACCCCCCCCCCCCCCCTTCTAAGTATTTTCTCACCTTCAGTTGGCATCAAAGCTCCGGCTCTGTGTGTGCTACCACTTCACCGTGACAGAAAAGATCCAGTGAGAAAACTTTGATATATTTTGTTGTTATTATGGCTGAAACTTCAACATCTAACAGCAACAACAGATATGAAGAAAGGGAAAGAATCAGCACAAAACCTCCTATGTTTGATGGGGAGAAATTTGATTATTGGAAGGTCAGGATAAAAAGTTTCTTCCTTGGTTATGATGCTGATTTATGGGACTTAGTCATTGGTGGGTATGTTCATCCCACTGATGGGGATGGTAAGAAAAGTGATAGAAAATCAATGACCGAAGCCCAAAAGAAGGAGTTCAAAAATCATCACAAAGCTAGAACAATCTTGTTAAATGGAATATCTCATACTGAGTATGAGAAGATCACAAACAGAGAAAGTGCATTTGACTTGTTTGAGTCTTTGAAGATGACTCATAAAGGAAACCTTCAAGTTAAAGAGACCAAGGCTCTGACGCTAATACAGAAGTATGAAGCGTTCAAAATAGAAGAATCTGAGTCTATAGAAACTATGTTCTCTAGATTCCAGATCCTCACAGCTGGTCTAAAAGTGCTGGACAAAGGCTACTCAACTGATGATCATGTGAAGAAGATCATCAGAAGCTTTCCTATCAGATAGATACCTATGGTCACTGCTCTGAAGCTTGCCAGGGATCTGAACAAGATCACTTTGGAGGAACTAATCAGCTCACTAAGGAGCCATGAAATTGAACTTGAGGAAGATGAGCCTCAAAAGAAAGGTAAGTCAATTGCCTTAAAATCTAACAAATCTGTGAAAGCTTTGCAGGTGTTAGAAGAGAGTTCTGAAGAGTCTTCTTCTGAAGAAGAAGATGAATTGTCCTTGCCGTCCAGAAGAATCAACAGACTCTGGAAGCACAAGCAGAGGAAGTTCAATAACTTCAAGAAGCCAGATCAGCGCAAGGAGTCCTCTGGACCAAAAAGATCTGGAAAGAAGGAAGTTGTTTATTTTGAATGCAAACAACCTGGCCATTATAAAAATGAATGTCCAAAGCTTCAGAAAGAAAAGCCTAGAAGAAAGCCTGAGCATAAGAAGAAGGTTCTAATGGCAACATGGGATGATTCAGATGAATCTGGATCCTCATCAGAATCTGAAGATGAATGCGCCAACATGGCTCTAATGGCAGGCGTGGAAGATCAGAATGAAGGATCATCTGGATCTCAGTCTGATTCTGAATCTGACTCAGAAGAGGTACTTTCTGATCTCACTAGGGAAGAGCTTATTAAATCTTATCAGAAATCCTGAAAAACTATAATCAGATTAAGCTCAAATGCAAGAAGCTTAAATGTAATCTTGAATCTGAGAATAATCTGTTAAAGTCAGAAGTTGCTGAGCTAAAAGAAAAAAAATTTAAAAATGAAAACTAATTTTGAAAAGGCTTAACAAGACTCTGAGTCTGAAACTAAGTCTAAATGCAAAAACATTTTAGAAGAATATGACTTCAGCTTTCAGAAGTTTCTAGCTAAAAGCATAGATAGAAGCAAGATGGCTTCAATGATCTATGGAGTTAGCAGAAACAACAGGAAAGGAATTGGATATGAATCTTCCTCTGGAAAAGATTTAAATCCAATGCATGTTGATAAACTTATAATTAAGAAAACTCCCTTATACTCTCATTTCAAGTTTGGTCATCTCAATGATATCAAACACACACGTTCTGATCAGAATGTTCCTGTGTTTAAGCCAAAAGTCAGTCAGAACAAAACTGTTGTAAAAAGACAGAAGTTCAGACAAACTTTCAAGGCAACTAACCCAAAAGGACCCAAAAAGATCTGGGTACCTAAGGATAAGATAATCCCTGTTGCAGATGTATTTAGAAGAAAAGTCAAGGCGCCAGTCATGGTACCTGGACTCTGGCTGCTCACGTCACATGACGGGAGAAAGGTTTATGTTCCAAAGCCTGGAGCTTAAATCTAGAGGAGAAGTGAAGTTTGGAGGGAATCAGAAGGGCAAGATTATTGGCTCTGGTACTATTGGGAATGGTAACCTTCCCTCTATATCTAATGTTTTACTTGTAGAAGGATTAAAGCATAATCTATGTCCATAAGTCAATTAAGTGACAATGGTTATGATATAATCTTTAATCAACAATGTTGTATAGCTGTTAGTCAGAAGGATGGCTCAATCCTGTTTAATGGAAAGAGGAAGAACAACATTTACAAAATCAATCTTTCAGAACTTAATATTCAAAATGTTAAATGCCTTTTGTCTGTTAATGATGAGCAATGGGTCTGGCACAGAAGATTGGGGCATATTAATATGAGACGTATATCTCAGATTAATAAACTAAGTCTGGTCATAGGACTTCCTAAGCTGAAGTTCAACTCAGATGCTCTTTGTGAAGCATGTCAAAAAGGAAAAATTTCAAAATCTTCTTTTAAATCTAAGAATGTTGTTTCAACCTCAAGACCATTAGAATTACTTCACATTGATCTGTTTGGACTAGTGAAAACTGCATCCATCAGAGGCAAGAAGTATGGATTAGTCATTGTTGATGACTATAGCAGATGGACATGCGTAAAGTTCCTAAAACACAAGGATGAGTCACATTCTGTGTTCTTTGACTTCTGCAAACAAGTCCAAAATGAAAAAGATTTTAAAACTATTAAAGTCAGAAGTGATCATGGTGGTGAATTTGAAAACAAATATTTTGAAAAAATATTTTAATGAAAATGGCATTGCTCATGATTTCTCCTGCCCTAGAACTCCACAACAAAATGGAGTTGTAGAGAGGAAAAATAGTTCTTTGCAAGAAATGGCCAGAACCATGATCAACGAGACTAACCTGGCAAAACATTTTTAGGCAGAAGCAATAAATACAGCTTGTTACATTCAGAACAGAATGTCTGTAAGACCTCTTCTGGAAAAGACTCCCTTTGAATTGTGGAGGAACAAAAAGCCCAACATTTCTTATTTTCATCCTTTTGGATGTATTTGTTATATGTTGAACACTAAAGAGAATCTTAACAAGTTTGATTCTAAAGCCCAGAAGTGTTTCATGCTTGGCTATTCTGAACGCTTTAAAGGCTACAGAGTATACAATACTGAAACACAGATTGTGAAGGAATCTATACATGTTAGATTTGATGATAAGCTTGGCATTGAAAAGCCAAAGCAATTTGAAAGTTCTGCAGATAGAGAAGTAATTCTCACAGACTCTGAAGGCTCAGAGGCAGACAAAGCTCAAGTGAAGGAACCAGAAGCAACGCCAGATGCAATTCCTTTAGCTTCTCAAAGGAACAACTTGAACATTTCTGAAGAATCAACTGTTAGAGGATTATCTTCCAGAATCAAGGCCTCTCACCCAGAGGATGTGATCATTGGAAAGAAGGATGACCCTATAAGAACAAGATCCTTCCTCAGATCATCTGAAGCATCATTATTTGGGTTGGTATCAGTTATTGAACCAGCTTCTGTGGATGAAGCTCTGTAAGATAATGAATGGATAATTGCCATGCAAGAAGAGCTCAATCAGTTCACAAGAAATGATGTTTGGGATTTGGTTCCAAGACCAAAAGGATTCAACATAATTGGAACTAAATGGGTCTTCAGAAACAAGTTGAATGAAAAAGGAGAAGTTGAAAGAAACAAAGCAAGGCTTGTTGCTCAGGATTATAGCCAGCAAGAAGGAATTGATTATACAGAGACTTATGCTCCTGTAGCCAGGTTAGAGTCTATTCGTTTACTCATTTCTTTTGCTGCACAAAATAACATCATTCTATATCAGATGGATGTTAAGAGTGCCTTTCTAAATGGGATTATAGAAGAAGAAGTTTATGTTCACCAACCTCCTGGTTTTGAAAGTGAAAAATTTCCAGAACATGTTTTTAAACTAAAGAAATCTCTTTATGGATTAAAACAAGCTCCCAGAGCTTAGTATGAGAGATTAAGCAATTTTCTTCTGGAGAAAAATTTTATCAGAGGCAAAGTGGACACAACACTCTTTTGTAAAACATTTAAGAAAGATCTGTTAATTTTCCAAATATATGTGGATGATATTATATTTGGATCTACCAATGTTATGTTGGGAAAGGAGTTTGCTCAATGTATACAGGCTGAATTTGAGATGAGCATGATGGGAGAATTGAGATTCTTTCTGGGAATTCAAGTCAACCAAACTCCAGATTACACTTACATTCATCAGACCAAATATGTTAAAGAGCTTCTGAAGAAGTTTAACATGACTGATAGTAAGATGGCAAAGACTCCCATGTATCCAGCAAGTACTCTTGGTAAGGAAGAGGTAAGTAAGAAAGTAGATCAGAAACTCTACAGAGGTATGATAGGATCTCTTCTCTATTTAACTGCTTCTAGACCTGATATTTTATTCAGTGTATGCTTGTGTGCAAGATTCCAATCAGATCCTAGAGAATCACACTTAAAAGCTGTTAAGAGGATTCTAAGGTATCTGAAAGGTACTTCTAATGTGGGTTTGTGTTACAGAAAATCTGATGATTTTAAATTAGTTGGATTCTGTGATGCTGACTACGCTGGAGACAGAGTGGAAAGAAAAAGTACTTCTGGAAGTTGTCAATTTCTAGGAAGAAATTTAATCTCCTGGTACAGCAAGAAGCAACCTACAATTGCGCTATCAACTACAGAGGCAGAATATATTGCTGCTGCTGGATGTAGCACGCAAATGCTCTGGATGAAAAGTCAACTAGAAGACTATCAGATCTTTGAGAGTAATATTTCTATTTTCTGTGATAATACTTCTGCTATATGTTTGTCTAAAAACCCCATTTTACACTCTAAGGCAAAACATATAGAAATTAAACATCATTTCATCAGAGACTATGTTCAGAAGGGTATCATAAACTTAGCCTTTATTGATACAGATCATCAGTGGGCTGATATTTTCACAAAACCCCTTGCTGAAGATAGGTTCAAGTTTATTCTGAAAAATATTGGTATGGATTTTTGTCCAGAATGATATTTATCAGAAGCAAATTTCTCAGATGCAAAATGTTTAAAACTCTGAAGTATTTCATCTGTCTTTATTTGATTTCTTGAGTTATTATTATCATTTGTGTGTATCTGAACTAACCAATCTTAGAGGATCTGAACGTTGGCTAACGTTTCATTTCTCAAGAGAATTCAGAAGCACATGCAAGCAAACACGTGTCACTCTGAATCTGAAAAGATGGTGTGCACATTACTGAAGAGACATTTGAGGTATTGTTTGAATAGTTAAAATCTTGGTTTTCCCCCCAAATTGTCAGAATCAATTAATGCTTTGAATTTTTTTTTCATTAAATGCTATTAATTGCTAAGTGGAACGTGCTGAATATGTCTTTTTGAATGCCCTAATTTATTTCTCTATAAATACCACAAATCACACCATTTCACACTTTTCACTTCACAAACAATATATGCATTTCTGTTTGCTATTTGCTCTTCATCTAAACCCTAAACCTTCATCCAAATCTTCTTCATCTTCAACAATGGCAACGTCATCCTCAACATCAGCTCAGTTTCAATCATCTATGGCTGCAGTTGCATCATCAAACATGGGTGTCACTCCCTTTAAGGAACCTAAGAGAATATTGTTAACCCTTGTGGATAAGCTTGAAGTTCTTTGTGAATCCATGGTAGAATTTGACTCTCTGGCTGACAATGGATTTGATTTGCGTTCTATTATTGATGCACAAGGATGGGTTAAGTATTTTGACAGGTTGTTTGGTCCAGTGTATCCACACTTGGTGAAGGAATTTTGGATTCATGCATCTGTTTACCCAAAGTTCATCCTCTCTTCTGTTCTGGGAAAAGAGATCATAATCACTGAAGATCTCATCAGGAAACTCATAGGGTATGAGGAAACTGATGGAGTTTGTCATCTGCCAGCTAGGCGTGTTGACATGGAAGAAGTGTATGAGGAAGTTATTGCATCTGGACAGGCCTCTAACAAATTTAAGGATCTGAAACCTGACTACAAAATCTGGGCAAATATTTTTTTGGGATGTATCAATCACAGAAAATCCATAAATTCTCCAGATTATGTGAATAATGAACAACTCTATTTCATGTACTGCTTGAGTCAGAGTACAAAAGTAGATATGCTATACATTCTCTTTATGCATCTGTGGAATCACATTAATACATCCATAGAATCCATAAAGGATAAGGGACAGAAGATCAGGACGTGGATTCCTTTTGGTAGATTGATCTCAGACATTCTGACAGAGAATGGTCTGGTAGCTGCTCTTTATGAAGCTGGAGTTAAAGAAGAGCTTGAGACAATAGTTGGTAAACCCTTGAATGGAAAGAGTCTTCAGAGGCTAAAAGTTGTGGATGACCTCACAGCTTCTCCTAAGAAGCTGAATGTTTCTGAAGTTAGTCAGAGAAGGATTCCAGTTCAAGACTTTCCAATCTTTGGTGCTGAAGAACCTATGGATATTATTCTTAGGTATATTGAAGCGTGCAAAGCAGATGGAACACCTATTCCTACTGATATTCTGATTCGTGCTAGAGAACATATGCCATATGTCTATGAAGAGAACATGAGGAAAAGAAAACAATTAGAGGCAGACGAAGTTGCTGCTCAGAAGAAACAAAAAGTTGCTGACAAACCACAGAAGCAGATCAAGAGAAAAGCTTCTGGAGAAGTTCCCTCTGTTCCCACCAAGCGCATCAAGACAAAAGGTACTAAAACATCTTTACCTTCTCTTTCTAAAGTTGCAGTAGATGTATCAACAATTAGTTATATGCATGTACCTCCTCCCACTCAAAATCAAACAATTCCTGCTCCATCTCAAACATCTGAACCATCAAAAATTCCTACATCACAAATTCATTATGATCCTGTTACCTCTACACCACTTAAATCATCTGATATTCCACAATCAGAACCACAAACAAAACCAACAGAACAACCTACAACACAACAACAACCTGAAATTCAACAACCAGTTGCATCTGAACCTATACAATCTGACCCAGTTACATCTGAAACTGTTGCATCCGAACAAGTTGCATCTGAACCAGTTGTACCTGATCCTCAACCAGAACCATCCAATCCTATTGAATCAAATATCCCTGACTCTGAGATTTTGGATATTCAACCTCTCAAGACTGTATTTGAAGTATCATCTACATCTTATACCCCAACCACCTCATCTGATTCGTCTGAATCTGATGTTCATCCAGATGTCATTTCACCTCCCTCTCTAAGAGAATTTGTATCTAAACAACCAGATCCACCTGTTTCATCTGAAACTCTCATTCCTGAACTCATTCCAAAACCCAGGACATCTGAGTTTGTTTCAGTTGCCTCCTTTAAACCATTTCCCTCTGATCAACTTCCTTCTAGTCTAAAGATTAAAAACTTTTATACCAGAATAGAACCATCTGACTCTACCACTCCATTTAAACCGAAGTCTTCAACCATTCTACCATCTGTTCTTCAACCTACTTAAAAGAACTGCCAGATATCAGTTTATCAGAACCTCTGTTTTCTGATAAATCTGTTTTCATTCCATTAACTTCCTCTACATTTGATGTCGTTCCCTCTGCATCACGTGTAAAACCATATATGGTTCATGCCTTATCCAGATCCAAAACTACCACTTCATCTGACCATCCATCCTTTCCTTTCTACCCTCGTCCTCTGATCATCATTCTAAAATTTACCATACCATCACCACCTCAACCCAATCCTTTCACTTTGGAAACCCTTCTCAAACCAAAACATAGGCTAAATGTTGATATTCTATTTGCAAATTTTCTGAAAGAGATAAAGATGAATTTAGGCTCTGTTCAGAAGAAATGCTTGTCAACCATGGATGCAAATGAATTTGATGCTATCTGGAATAGCTTCATTACAAGATTCAATACTGTTGCCTCAAATCTGAAGAATGTATGTTCTGATGATGCGAAGCTCAGATTTGCTGAAACTGCCAGAAGCATGATATGGAATGTGAAAAGATCTGCACCTTTGCTTCTTGAAGATGTTCCTTCATCTTCTGGAGTATCTGCTACAGAAGTTTTTGCAGAATCTACTTCTGAAGAAAATCCATTGGCTCTGACAATTGTAAACCAACCATCTGCATCTGAAGCTCCAGACTCTGCATCTCCAATGGAAATTGACTCTGCTTCTATTCCTGCACAAGAATCTGCTCCATCTACATCTACTAAGATCAAGAAAGAAAATCTAGATCTAGAAAATAAGATTGCAGTATTGGAAGCTGGACAATCTGAGATCAAGTCATGGATGGCCAAGCAAGATCAGAAGACTGAGAACATGGCACAATGGATGTCTAAGCAAGATCAGAAGAATGAGAACATGGAAAAATGGATGACAAAGCAAGAAGAATCCTCATCTGAAATCACTCAACTTCTGAAGATGATTATGTCCAAGCAAACCTAGTTTTATGTTTTTCTGTATCTGATGTTTATGCACATGTACTTGAACTTACCTGATGATTTGTCTGTTTTTAATATGAATGAATGACTCTGCTGTTTTCTCTACATGAATGTATCTTTTCTGTATTTCCTTTTATTTGTCTTAAAAAGTTTTACTTTTTGATTATGACAAAAAAGGGGGAGAAAATGGATCTGACTGTTCAAATAAACTCTACCTAAATGAAACTCAGACATATCTAATTATATCTAACGTGAACTCTTAGTTTTTCAGAACATTTGAAATATCTGACAAATTCTTTAAAAGTAACTCTGAGACCCCCAGATCAAGTTAACCAATCAGGCTCTGATTCTGAAACATCCTTCCAAGTCAAGATTTTTTTGGAATAATCAGGCTCTGATTCTGAAAAGAATACTCATGCTAAAAGGGAAGTTTCTATTCCTTCTAAGTATTCAATTCAGGGGGAGATTCATAATCTCAAGGGGAGTTATAATTATTGCTTTATTGAACAAAATTTCTTATGTTTTTGTCATCATCAAAAAGGGGGAGATTGTTAGTGAATATTATTCTGAAAGCAAATTAGATCTGAACATGGAATTATGCAAGGCTCTGAAGCGTCTGAAGCATCTCCTAGAAGATTCTGGGCGCTTCCTACAGAAGATTCTGAAGCAGAAGCTACAGAAGCATCTGAAGCATTGAAGACTTTTGTATGAAGAGTTTCAAGCTTAGTATATTTCAGAAGACTCTGATAGTACTACGCTGCCAGTACTGAGGATCTGATTCCTAAAACTCTGCTCTAATGAAATTACACGCTGAAAGCACACTTGCTGCAATGCTCTGATTCAGCAAACTCTGATGAACATCAAAGACTCTGATCATTCAAGGCACTGATGTTATCTGCTGATGTATTAGAACCTTGTTGAAGAAGAATTCAAAGTTATGTCCGTTGGTTTGGCCAAACGACTCTTTCCTCATTTATGCTAGACACAAGAACACAGACAAAAAGGATTTATTTGTGCATTCTAATTCTAGGAAAGGTCATGTGATGTGAAGACAAAAAGGCTACAGCCCTTTTCAGTACACAGCCTTCAACGTGAAAACTACTTGGACTTCTGTGCCTATAAAAGCAAGACTCCATCACTCTTCTTTAGTTGACGAAATATTGAAAGAATTCAAAGAAAGCTCTCATACAACTTATTCTCATTGCTGAATTTATTTCATTGTTCTTAAACTTAAGTGTAAAATCACAGTTGTGATATAGCTTACATAGAAGCATTTAAACACTTGTTTAGTTTTACATATTGATTGTAAAAGTCCTTAAGAAGATCCAGTTGTGATCAGTTGTTCTTAAGAAGACTAAGAACAGTTGTTCTTAGGGCTTGCTATTGTTATCAGTTTGATTAATAGTGGATTAAGTCCTTGTTGAGAAAGGCAAATCACTCTTGATAGGGTGGAATGGAGTAGTTGAGTTCAACGAACCAGGATAAAAATCTTTGAGTTTTTATTGCCATAGTATTTTCTATCTACTTATTCACCCCCCTTCTAAGTATTTTCTCACCTTCACCCATTATAAGGAAACATCACCAAATAAGATGAGTCGCAACCACTTAACATTTAACTGGCTAACATATAACATTTAGTTACTTCTCATATAAACTAATTTACTAGCTATAGTATAACCATGCTTTTATGACATAAACTTCATAGTTATTTACTGAATAATTTCACTTTATTGAAAAATACCACAAGATTTCATTTCGACCGCACCTGACACGACCTCACATATCATTTAGAAACCTGAGATGGACACATTGAATGGGTAATTGTTCAACATACTTCTATATTCTAATTTATAACCCTCTTACTAACCTTTGATTTTTCACTGGCCTCATCATACGATATACATTATTTGTTATTTTTTAGCTCATAAAGTTATTTTGCTCATTTCACTTGATAACTGAAAACGTTTAATACAATATTATAAAAACCAGAGGCAATATTATTTAACAATTATAAACGTTACATATTCAACAATTGTAATTTTTCTTAATACGTGCGAAAAGTCTAAAACGACTTATAATAAAAACCAGAGGTAGTATTATTTAACAATTATAAATGTTACATATTCAAATATCCGACATTCTTTCAATCTATCCAACTACAAATTCAATTGATATTATATTAAACCTCTCCATTTAACAATTAGAATGGTAGTGAGTCCATCATTTTTTATAAAATCAATTTAGTAGATATTTTATTTTGATGAAATCACTAAACAACACACTGTCCCTTAGTTTAGAAATAAATTTTGTCTCTTACTTTAATCCAAAATTTTGATGTTAGGCCCTATTTGATCCTTCAGTTTGGAAAAGAGAACCCAAATCTCCTGTGAAGATGACTTTGTCCCTTAAAGGAAGTTAGAGCCCACATGATCCCTCAATTAGGAAGAGAGGGCGTCAACCCTTAACAAAGGTCATCTCAGGATTTTTGCAATGTTGAGCCCCACTTGTCCATTTATCTAAAAACGAGAGAAACTCAAACTCTTATAAAAATGACCTTGGTCCTTCAAATAATATGGGAATACCTCATCCCCTTATATATATAAAGTCACTACTTCAAGGATGCTAGGCCCCACTTGATCCTGCAGCTACGATAAGAGAGCCCTTGTCCCTTATAAAGATGACCTTAATTCTTCAACAATATTATGCCCCTTCCAAAGCTTTAGCTAATGAGAGGACCTCAGTACCTTATGAATATGACTACATCTTTTTCCCTTTCAGTTGCAATGAGGAGGATCTCATAACCCATTACAAGGAAAGATCACCAAATAAGATGAGTTACTACCACTTAACATTTAACTAGATAACATATAACATTTAGTTACTTCTAATATAAACTAATTTACTAGATATAGTATAACCATGATTTTATGACATAAACTTCACAGTTATTTACTACATAATTTCACTTTATTGAAAAATACCACAAGATTTCGTTCCGACCTCACCTGACACGACCTCACATATCATTTAGAAACATAAGATGGACACATTGAATGGGTCATTGTTCAACATACTTCTATATTCTAATTTTTAACCCTCTTACTAACCTTTGGTTTTTCACTGGCCTCATCATAAGATATACATTATTTGTCATTTTTTAGCTCATAAAGTTATTTTGCTCATTTCACTTGATAACTGAAAACGTTTAATACAATATTATAAAAACCAGAGGTAGTATTATTTAACAATTATAAATGTTACATATTCAACAAATTTAATTTTTCTTAATAAGTGGGAAAAGTCTAAAACGACTTATAATAAAAACCAGAGGTAATATTATTTAACAAGTATAAATGTTACATATTCAATTATCCGACATTCGTGCAATCTATCCAACTAAAAATTCATTTGATATTATATTCAACCTATCCATTTAAAAATTAGAATGGTAGTAAGTCCATCATTTTTTATAAATTGAATTTAGTAGATATTTTATTTTGATGAAATCAATAAACAACACATTGTCCCTTAGTTTAGAACTAAATTCCGTCTCTTTCTTTAATCCAAAATTTTGATGTTAGGCCCTAGTTGATCCTTCAGTTTGGAAAATAGAACCATAATCTCCTGTGAAGATGACTTTGTCCCTTAAAGGAAGTTAGAGCCCACATGATCCCTCAATTAGGAAGAGAGGGTGTCAACTCTTAACAAAGGTCATCTTAGCCTTTTTGCAATGCTAAGCCCCACTTGTCCATTTACCTAAAAAACTAGAGAACCTCAAACTCTTATAAAAATGACCTTGGTCCTTCAAATAAGATGGGAGGACATTATCCCCTTATATAGATAAAGTCACTACTTCAAGGATGCTTGGCCCCACTTGATCCTACAGCTACGATAAGAGAACCCTGGTCCCTTATAAAGATGACCTTGATTCTTCAATAATATTATGCCCCTTCCAAAGCTTTAGCTAATGAGAGGACCTCAATACCTCATGAATATGACTAATTCTTTTTCCCTTTCCGTTGCAATGAGGAGGATCTCATAACCCATTACAAGGAAACATCACCAAATAAGTTGAGTCGCAACCACTTAACATTTAACTAGCTAACATATAACATTTAGTTACTTCTCATATAAACTAATTTACTAGCTATATTATAACCATGATTTTATGACATAAACTTCACAGTTATTTACTACATAATTTCACTTTATTGAAAAATATCACAAGATTTCGTTCTGACACGACCTCACATATCATTTAGAAACATAAGATGGACACATTGAATCGGTCATTGTTCAACATACTTCTATATTATAATTTTTAACCCTCTTACTAACCTTTGATTTTTCACTGGCGTCATCATAAGATATTCATTATTTGTCATTTTTTAGCTCATAAAGTTATTTTTCTCATTTCACTTGATAACTGAAAACGTTTAATACAACCCTCACATGATCAATATTTTTTTATCACTTGATACTAGTTTGACTATGTATACTTTCCCTCGTTATTTGAGGCAACAATTGTCTTTGTCTTCAATGTGGGTATTTCTTTATGAAGTAGTGCACATATTGATCAAATCATAATTTTCTACGTGACACACAAATTTCTTTTGTACTAGTGTAAGAGCATCTTTAATGGGAGTAAACTAAATGGGTAAACTAAGATATTTTTTGTGGGCCCTAAGTGTTTTGTAGGATTTAAAAAATTTATAGTTGATTTAAGTAGTTTTTACTTTAATGGTGGTTGTCTATAAGAAATCAAAACTTGACCCCACTATTTTCAAATATCATGCCATTACTTTAATGTTGTTGGAATATTTTATTAATTAAATAAATAATATTATAATATATTTCACATAGTTAACGTTAACTATATAGATAATGGAAACTAAATTTTAGTCCATTTAGATGCCATGTCAGCTCTAATATAATGCAAATTCTTTATTACTAGCGTATGCTATACAAAATTTTGGTTTAACAACCCTGCACTAAAGTTTCTCTAAGAAAGCTTTCAACTGTCTTTCTCTTTAATGTGTTTATCAATCATTAAACCAGTGCGTATTAATGTGCAAGAAATGAAGCTCGTAGCTTATTATATCGTCTTGCAAAGTTGATGTATTGTAAATTAACATACTAACATTTTCATGTTTATATTGGGTAATCAAAATAGTAATTGGTTATTGCATTCATAGATCATAAGAGGTCATGCTATAAACATTTTATGCATTTTGAGTAGACTTAAAGTTCTTAGTTTTTCTAATTATCCCAACCTTAAATTCATGGTTACAAAAGGATAGGTAAATTAGTTTTATACAAGATGTAGCTAAAATGTTAAATTTTAGCAAGTTAATTGTTAAGTGGTTGTCACTCATCTTATTAGGTGATAGTTCCTTGTAATAGGTGATGATATCCTCCTTAATGCAACTGAAATAGAAAAAGATGTAGTTATCATCAAAAGAAACTGAATCATTAGCTAAAGGTTTTGATGTGACCTATCATTGCTAAATAGTCAAGGTCATCTCAATAAGGACCAAGGAAATCTTATCCAAGCTACATGCTCAATTGGAGGCCTAACATCATTGAAGGAGCAAGGTTATTTTTTTAAAAGGGTTTAGGTCCTCCCATCCTATTTGAAAGGTCGAGGTAATGTTTATAAGAGGTCGAGCTTTATCGTTTTAGTTCCGACCTCACCTGACAAGACATCACATATCATTTACAAACATGAGATGAACCCATTGAATGAACCATTGTTCAACACACTTCTATATTCTAATTTTTAACCCTCTTACTATATTCTAATTTTTAACTGACCTCGTCAAGAGATATAGATTATTTGTCCAATTTTAGCTCATGAAATTATTTTGCTCATTTCACTTGATAACGGTAAATGTTTAATACAATGATTTTAATATTCAAGAATTACTTCCAAGAAAAAAATGGATTAGAGATTTAATGAACCGAATATCCTTTGCATGCAACTGCAAAGATTTATCACTCAAACTTTTTAATATCATAATATGCGACAAACTCCTGTGAAGAGAATGAATAATGTTGCACGTGTTCAGACTATAAATCCAGTTTATTATGCTTAAGTTATTATAGTCAACTTTGCATAATAATAGTAAATACATCAATGCATGGTAAGATTAATTTAGTAAAATTATTGTTTTTTATCTAGTTTTTCTTTAAATTTTATGAAACAACTTAATATATCCTTGTTTTCTAATGTTATAGGATGCTTATAGTGGGATCAAAAGATATTCATTAAGGAAAAATTAGATTCGATGCATTTAGATCCAAGACATTCACGCATTCGGTAAAATCTTATATCTTATCTTTTTTTTCTTCTTTTATTACATTTTCTTATTCTTGGTTTTTTAATAAGAAAGGCATATTATTGACTATCTAAGAGGGAGTGTTACAAATAATATATATTTTTATGTTTAATACTCTCTTTCAATAACCTTTTAGTAATAAATAATGTTAACTACCATTGATCAGAGAGACGTCTCTGTGAGCGTGTAAGGCGAGTTATCGCATATAACTTCAAATTTATTAATGTTAAAATATAATTAAATAGGATTTCATATTTAATCGGTTAGATCATTATTAAATAGAATTGATACTTATTTTTGTCATGATTAAATAGTACTAATCTACACAAACCTTCAAAAACTTTAGACGCTGACATTGATTATATTGTTAGTTTACTCGTGTTCTATATATATTCCTGATATTATAGTGTAAAGTTATACCTATGAAGAATATAATACAAAAGTTTCTAATCTTCCCTCTAATCTTTTGTTATTTCTCATTAGTTTTTATTTTTTCTACATTGTCCAATAATTGTTTTTACAAACTTTTCTAAGATTATTGTTCGGCATTTATTGTTATGTTTATACATTAAATGGTACTCCCCCTTTCCTAAAATGAATATTATATTTGTAAAAATTATGTATCTCAAAATAAATACCGTTTTTAATTTTCAATACAATTTTAATTTTATTTTTTCAATTATCCTATAATTAATATTTATAATTAACTATTTCTCTTATCTTACATTAATTATAAGTAGAGAACATCAATAGTCAATAAAGATAATTTATTAAAACTGTAATTCTCTCTATTCTATTTATCAATCTTCTTAATCTATGTGAAAGTTTTAAATATAACACTTATTTTAAGACGGAGGGAGTACTTATTATATATTGAAAAACTAAAAATATGTTCTAATTATAATGTAACGCAAGTATTCTGTTAATGAATAAATACAAAATACTAACAAATAAGTGTACGTGTCGGAGTGGTTATCGGGCATGACTAGAAATCATGTGGGCTTTGCTCGCGCAGGTTTCGATTTTTATTTAGCATTGCCCACTTGGTAAAGAATGAAGACAAATGTTTTATATAGCTTGTACAGGTGTTCAACTTCATCTCTCATTCTTAAATATCATATTGAAAATGTTTTAAATCGATTACAATGCATTTTTGCATCTGTTTCAAAATATTTTTGCAAATTCTGTTAAGAGTAATCGGTTACCACTTTCTGGTAATCGATTACCCTGTGTTATCTTTCAAAAATTTTAAAACTTTGAGGCTGGTAACCGATTACCCACATGTGGTTATCGATTGCCACTGGCACAGTGAGCCAGAAAAGTGCATATGTTGACAGAATTTTGTTTTCTCATTTCTTCTTGAACCATGGCAACTCTTGTTCATTTTCACTCTTTTGAAAAGGTGTTTAGAGACATTTATATACCTCATAATCTCAAACTTTGAGATTAACCTTCTTACAAAATTCAAATTTTATTTTCATCTCTCAATTTCCAAATTTTCACAAGTGCCAAAAAATTTTCATTTTCAAGAGTGAAACTATTATACTTCAAATTTCATTATTTCATCATAGTTTTAGTTCTCTATATTTGAACACTTGTATTTGTTATATAAGAGTATATATCTCAAGAAGAAGATCAGTCGCAAGATTGATATTTGAAGACTGTTGCAACTTACCCAAATTCAAATTTATTTGCTCTTTGATTACATCTTATATTTCCAGGATTGTTGGAAATAAGTTTGTAAGATTGTAACCTTGATGTCCAGGATTGTTAGAAGCAAGAGGTTCATTTTGAGAGGATTGTTCTCATTGGACTTAGTGAAAAATATAAGAGGATTGTTCTTGGTGTTTGATTGGTTAGAGTCTGTATAGAAAGACTATATAGAAGTCTTGTCTTAGGATCTAACAATATTGAAAAATCTCTTTCATGTTGAAAGGGGACTGAAGTACTCTCGGACTGTGAGAGGAACCAGAATATATCGCCGTGTCTCTTTAATTTCCGCTTTTATTGCATTCATCACTTAGTAACTTTTAGGAAAGTAAAACAAGAAATCTACATCAAGACCGAAATTGTTTTTTGAGTACCTAATTCACCTCCCTCTTAGGTGCAACTCTACTTACAATTGGCATCAGAGCAGGTTATAGCTAACCTGTTCCTAAAAGATCCAGATGGCTTCCACTAGCGCGAACCCGGTTTTCAAAGATGGCGGTAGCAGTAATAAACCTCCTCTGTTCTTTGGAGAATATTTCGACTTCTGGAAAATTTGCATGAAAGCACATCTAGAGGCATAAGAAGAAGGCATTGGGAAACTGTTGAAATTGGCCCTCATGTACCAACTAGTGTTGTAAACAATGTCGTTTCTCTAAAGATTCAAAGTGCATGGGACGATGATGATAAAAAGAGAGTTCTAAATGAGAAAAAAATCTATCAATATTTTACAAAGTGCTTTAAGTATGGATGAGTTCTTCTGAATTTCACAATGCAAATCGGCTAAGGAAATCTGAGATACTTTGATGGAGACTCATGAAGGAATCACCGAGGTTAAGAGATCAATGCTGAACACACTAAGTCAAGAATATGAAATGTTTCGTATGTTTTCTAGAGAATCCATTGTTGCTCTCCAGAAAAGATTTGTTCACTTGACCAATCATTTGATTGCATTAGGTAAGACATTCTCTAATGATGAACTAAATTTGAAAGTGTTAAGATCTTTAACAAGAGATTGGAAACCTAAAGTTACGACAATATCGGAGAAGAAAAGTCTCTCAACAATGACTTTCGCATCACTTTTTGGAAAGCTTCAAGAACACGAGTTAGAACTTGGATGCCTGAGAAACATGAACGTCAAGAGAAAAAGTCTAAAGGTATCGCATTAAAGGTAGACTCGAAAGAAGGACCAGACGATGATGCATCGAAGAAAGATGAAAATTTTACGCTTCTAGTTAAGAGACTTGGAAAAATTTTCAAAAAAAATGGCAAACCCTTCAACTATGCAAAAAAGGAAGAAACACTTCAAGAAAAGGGAGGCTTCCACATCAAATCAAGATGTCACATGCTATGAATGTGGTAAGCAAGGTCACATTAAACTGGATTGTCCAAAACTTACTAATAAAAATGGATTCAAAGGCAAGAAGGAGACAAAGAATAAGAAGGCTTATGTTGCGTGGGAAGACAATGACATAAGTTCATCATCCGAATCAGATACCGACGAAAGTGAAAATTTGACATTGATGGCTTCTCATCACTCCGACGACGAAAATGATGAGGTTTATACTTATTTTTCAGTTTATGATAATGATACTCAAGAGGCTATAAATGAACTCTTAAATGAATGAAAATTTTTGTGTAAAACAATATCTTCACAAAAGAAACAGATATCATCTCTAGAAGAAAAAGTGAATACTATGGAAAAAGATGAAATAATGAAAAGCAAAAGGTTATTAGTGAAGAAAAACAAAACTTTGTATGTAAAAATTGTGAATCACTTTATTTCCAAATTGTTCAACTTAAAAGAGTTCTAGAAAGATATGAAAAAGGACAAATTGGTTTAGAAGGGGTCGTTAGTCAACAAATATTTTCAAATGATAAAAGTGGACTTGGTTATTCAAAGTTTTCTAAACCAAGTTCTAGCAAACCAATTTTTGTTAAGGCTAGTGACCAAACTTCTAAAGAGAAAGTGAGCAAGCCTAAAGTTGTGCATCGTCATCATAAAAAGAAAAAGATTGTGAGAAAAAAATCTTTCGCTCCTAGATATAAGAGTAATTTTGTACCTACTTGTTTTTATTATGGTATTATTGGCCATACACTTAATGTATACTATGTTAGAAATTTTAGTATAGCAAGCGGGCATTTTGTGTGAATTAAGAAAACACTAATTATGAAGGATCCAAAGCAATTTGAGTACCTAACAAGAAATAACTTGTTTTATAGGTTTGCTTGAAAACCACTTCAAATCTTTGGTATCTTGATAGTGGTTGTTTGAAGCATATGATCGGTGATCTCAATAAATTTTCAAATCTAAAGCTTAAGGCCAACGATTATGTTACTTATGGTGACAACAACAAAGGAAAGATTCTTGGCATAGGCAAAGTTGGAGCACCATCTTTCACATCTATTGAAGATGTTATTTATGTCGAAGGACTAAAGCACAACTTACTTAGCATAAGGCAACTATGTGACAAAGGATTCAAAATCAAGTTCACAAAAGATGGATGCTTGATAGAAGACAGAGTCACTAATGAGGTAAAGCTAAAAAGGTAAAAGGATCAATAATATATTCATGATTTCTCTTGACAATTTGTCTTTGAAGGTTAAATGTCTCATGGCGAACAATAATGATTCCTGGTTATGGCATAAGAGATTTGCTCATATACACATGGAACATTTGAACAAGTTGGTTAAACATGGTCTAGTTGTTGGTTTGCCTAAGATAAAATTCATCAAGGATAAGTTGTGTGACGCATGTCAAAAAGGGAAACATACCAAATCAACTTTCAAGTCAAAGAATATGGTGTACACTACAATTTTTACATATGGACTTATTTGGTCAATCGAGAACAAAGAGCTTCGGAGGTAATGTTTATGCTTTGGTTATTATTGATGATTTTTCTAGATTTTGTTGGACTTAATTTTTAGTGCAGAAAACTGATGCCTTTAAAGCATTCAAGAAGTTTGCAAAACAAATACAAAATGAGAAGTCTTTAACAATTTCCTCCATAAGAAGCGATCATGGTGGAGAATTCCAAAATGCTCATTTCGAAGAATTTACGAAGAATATGAAATCTCTCACAAATTCCCAGCACTAAGGACTCCTCAACAAAATGGTGTTGTTGAAAGGAAGAATAGGTCATTGGTGGAACTTGCAAGGACAATGCTTAGTGATTCAAATCTTCCAAAATATTTTTGGGCGGATGCGGTTAGCACGACATGCTTTGTAAGTAATAGAGTAAATATTAGACATATTCTAAAAAGACTCCCTATGAACTTTTCAAAGGGAGAAAACTAAACATTGCTTACGTTCACATTTTTGGATGCAAGTGCTTTGTATTGAACAATGACAAAGAAAATCTCGGTAAGTTTGACGAGAAATCTGATGAAGGCATATTTGTCGGCTACTCTCTCTCTAGTAAGGCTTATAGAATTTATAATAAAAGAACTTTAACTATTGAAGAATCAATGCGTGTTAAATTTGATGAATCTAACCCCTCCAAGGAGGAAATTGTTTTATGTGATGATGATGATATTGTAGATGCTCCTAAAGAAGGTACTTCTTAATCAAATGATTAAACTAAGCATCAAGAAGAACCGATTCAACAAAAGTGAAAAGACGATGATCTACCTAAGGAATGGAGAACACATAGAGATCACACGATTGATAAAGTAATTGGTGATATTAGTCAAGGCAATACAACTAGACTCAACCTTAAGAATGCATGCTTGAATATGGCGTTTGTATCTCAAATTGAACCTTCCAAAGTTGATGAAGCCTTAGGAGATGACCAATGGATCATTGCTATGCAAGAAGTGTTAAACCAATTTGAAAGGAATCAAGTTTGGGAACTTGTTCCTAGGCCAAGTGATAAACACATCATAGGTACCAGATGGGTATTTAAAAACAAACTTTATGAGAATGGGATAATTACTCGATACAAGGCAAGATTGGTGGCCCAAGGATATAATCAAGAAGAAGGAATTAATTTCGAAGAAAATTTCGCTCCGGTTGCAAGGTTAGAAGCTATTCGTATATTACTTGCATATGCGTGTTCATTGAATTTTCAGTTGTACCAGATGGACGTCAAGAATGCATTCTTGAACGGCTACATCAATGAAGAAGTCTATGTCAATAAACCCCCTAGATTTGAAGACTTCAAGAATTCATCACATGTCTTTAAGTTGAGAAAAATCTCTTTATTGCTTAAAGCAGGCACCAAGGGCATGGTATGATCGACTCAGCAATTTTCTATGCGAAAAGGGATTTGAAAAGGGTAAAGTAGATAAGACCTTGTTCATCAAGCGAATTAAGGACAACACTTTATTAGTTTAAGTCTAGTTTGACGACATCATATTTGGATCAACCAATAAAGATCTTTGTGAGGAATTCTCGTTGATGATGCAAGGAGAGTTCAAGATGTCTATGATAGGAAAGATGAATTACTTCCTTGGATTATAAATAAAGCAGTTGAAGGATGGCATCTTCATCAACCAAGCCAAGTATTGAAAAGAGTTGTTGAATATATTCGACATGGATGGTTGTAAAGCAATGTCTATTCCATTAGGATCCGGAACTTATATTGATTAAGAAGAATCAGGTATTTCAGTTGATATCACGAAGTATCAAGGTATGGTTGGTTCTCTATTGTATTTGACGGCAAGTCGTCTTGACATAATGTTCAGTGTGTGTTTATGTGCTCGGTTTCAAGAAAATCCAAAGGAATCACATCTCACTGCTGTAAAGAGGATCATGAAGTATCTCAAAGGAACAAAGAATGTTGGACTATGGTATCCAAAAGGTAGTATTTGTAACTTAGTAGGTTATTCTAACTCGGATTATGCAGGTTGTAAAACAGATCGCAAAAGCACGAGTGGAACATGCCACATTCTAGGTAATGCATTGCTTTCTTGGTCCTATAAGAAGCAAGCATGTATTGCTCTTAGCACGGCTGAAGCAGAATAAATTGGGGCAGGAAGTTGTTGTGCACAGATTCTTTGGCTGAAATAGCAACTACATGATTATAAACTGAATCTCGGATGCGTTCCTCTAAGGTGTGATAATACAAGTCCGATCAACATTACAAAGAACCTTGTCATGCACTCAAGCACAAAACACATTGATATTCAACATCATTTCCTACGAGATCACATTCTCTAAAAAGACGTTGAAGTTACTTTCGTGGATACACATAACCAACTGGAAGACATCTTCAAAAAACCACTTCTAAAAGAAGCCTTTTACAAGATTCAGAGGGAACTTGGAATTCTAGATGAAGGTGGTGTGTAAATCTTTAATAATAATTCATTATTTTTCTAAAAATAATGCCAAGGTATACTTATACTATATGCTTTATTATTTTCTATATGATTAAAGTTGAGAATTTTCACAAATTTTATTCTTACATGAGGTAATGTCCAATTTTATAATTTGATCTTTCCATATGTGCATTATATCTTATAATAACATGTTAAAATGATTCTTTATGTAAAAACTCATGTTGGTTAAGAGATATGGAGTTGCTATTTTTTGGCTTGTGGTAACTGATTACTTATTCCTAGTAATTGATTACCACTATTGCGTTTTCACTTCTATTTGCTGTCTGTGGTATGGTAACCGATTACCCATTCCTGGTGACCGGTTACTACTCCTGCATTTTTCAAACTTTTTTTCCTTAAAACATAATTGAAAAAGCCCATTAAAATCCCACTTTATATTTCTTTTACTCTTTCAAAAGCACTTATTCAGACTTTAAGTTATTTTTGACTCTTCCAAACTCATTCTCTTTACTCTTCCATCTTCTCCTCTTCTCCATTAAAGAGTGGGTCAACAATCTTCAATACCCAGTAGCATATTTATCTTCTTCAATACCTCAACAAAGCTCCTTTCTCTTCATCTCAATCCAAATTTCATCTATGAAACCCTAAAAGCTTCCACCAACAGCAATGGCACCTAAGATGCAAAACAAAGGAAAGAAGAAATTGGGAGAAACAAGTTCAGAACCCACTGAAGAAGAACAAGCTCAAACTGTCAAGGCAAGAAGGATGAACTTCAACATATGGAATTGTCCACTGATGTTGGTAAAATATGTGAGTCTCAATTCCTTTCCCGCTCATAACTTTTATTTCCCTGAACTTTTGAAATCTCAAGGCATAGATAAGCTTGTTAGTAATGTTGGACCGGTTTACCCGGATTTGGTTAAAGAATTCTTTACTACTTATAAGTTGGGACATGATGACTTTGGAGACTTGGTAATGCAAACTACTATGAAATACGGGTAACAATTTCCATGAACTTAGAAGAATTAGGCCAATGCTTAGGCATCCCTTATGAAGGAGAAACTTTTCTAGCATGAGTTATTATATTGAAATTTCCAAGATAACTCAAGAAGACCTTTTAAGCAGACAAAATCCTGAAACCTCTAGGGTCTTTAAGCTGGCCAAAAATCTTACTGTGAGTGACCGCATTTTGCATTTTGTCCTTTCTTACTGTTGCACCCCAAAATTTGACCAACATTTCTTTACCTAGCTTATGTTTCATTTCATTCACATTAGCATTATCATTTGCATTTCATTGACATGTATGCAGGAGATCAAGAGGTATGACTACCAATCAAGAGCTACACAAGACTATGAAGCTAGCCAAGAAGGTTATTCAAGTGTTCAAAGGTTGATATCTTTGTCAGAGAAGTTAGAAGGTTTTCAGAGAGAGTGGTTGAAACCAAGGTTGTGTGCCTCCCAGCTTGAGAGTTGTGGAAAGACCTCAGATGATTCTGAAGCCATGAATGTAGACTTGAAGCCTTGAGAGAGCTTATGAGATGTCTTGAAAGCCATCATAAAGCCTAGATAGGTCATTGTGCAAGATTAAGAAGACTCAGCCATGAGTGGTGCAATTAGGGTTTGACTGGGTCAACCCTAGGTCAACTGCTGATTTGAACAAGGTTGAGACCTAATCCAAGAGCCATGTGATCATGGATTGATGCATTGAGATGCTATAAGGATGATTCCAAGGTTAACTCATCATGATTGAAGAGTTTGAGAAGTTTCAGGCTAGGGTTTCTAAGGCTTGACAGTGTAAAATCCCCTAGTTTGACCCATATCTTCAAGGCAATTTAGCTCAAGATGTGATTGTCATCTCATCTTACCCATAACATGAATGTTGTAGAGCTTGTTCTTAGCTTTAATTTGAGTACTATAAGTACTTGATAGGATTTGTAGAGCTCAAGTTATGACTTTGACAAGTTACAGGTCATCTGAGGTATGTGAATCTGGGGCCTTGAAAGTTACCCAACTTGCACCAAACTTTTGCCCAAGAAGGATGATTCATATGAACTTTTGGTAAACATGAATGTTGTTCCTTATCTTCTTATATTTCTAGAGAGTACTAGAAGTCCTTGATAGGATTTGTAGAACTCAAGTTATGGCTTTGACAAGTCAAGGGCATTTTGGTCATTTGGAGATTACAGGTCATTTCAAGCATAAGGCCATAACTCCCATTTCCAAGCTTCAAATGGAAAAATCTTCAACATCAAACTTTCTCAAAATGATGTTTTAAGGCTATTAAGGAGGTCATGAGATGTTAGAAATGCTTATAGCTCAAAGTTGCAAAAATGACCTAAAATAAGGGCATAAGTTAAATAAACCAAAGTTGGAAATTGAAATTTTCAATCTACACATCCAAACCATGGCATGTAATATATCATTTTGACTCTAGAAAACATTCTAAGAACATTGGTTTAGCCACATTTTTGAGTTGAGATTCAATTTGTGGACTTGCTTTGAAAAGCACTTGCTTGCATATTAAGTAACATTTGCAAAACTCAAAATCAAGGCATGAGCAAGGTCCTTGGCAAGCTAAACTCTTCCAAAATGTCACTAGGGGAGAAATTGAAAGAGATTGGGATGGTTTCTAAGCTGCAAGCAGAATTGGGCATAGCATGAGATGTGTTTGAAAATCTCATGACATGAGAAGTGGAAACTCTCATTAGAAGGATCTAGAGGGTTCTAGATCATCAAAACATCATCTATATAAGGAATAGAGTTGATCCATTGAAGAGGTTGGTGTTGATTGAAGGAGAGAGCTTAGATTGAGATTGAAATTTCATAGCTTGCAAGTGCAATCGGTTTCACCAAATTCCTCACTTTCCATCCCTTTTCTTGATTGAAACTTCTTCCATGGATGTCAAGGAGTGATTCCAGATCATTATCAAGAAGGATTCGTGGCTAATTGGTGCTCTTGAAGTCAGAATTTCCCACCTGCAACTCACCATCGGGTTTCAAGATTCAAGCACTTTCAACGGGTTCTTTTGCATACAGAGGCAAGGGAAAGGTTCATTGATCGTGTCTGCAAGATTGTAGAGCTTGAATTGGAGATTTCGTGCATCTGTTCATCCAAGATTTTCAGGTTGGTAACTTTCTTCCCCTAGCACGATTTAGGTATAATTAAGGTGAATTAAGGTGTTAGATTTATTGTAGAATGGTGTAGGATGGATTTCAGATAGTTAATTTGAGAATTAGAGACAAAATAGGGGAATTACCATTTTCGGTTAAGATTTAGATATGGTGAATCTTGAGGTTTCAGAGGAAACTAAGGGTATGGTTGAATTCGTGGCAAGATTTGGGACAAGATTCATGTTGTGACCATTTGCAATGGAGGCCTGTAGAGAGAGTTAGGGTTGGGGAAGACGACCGGAGCTCCACCGGTGGTGGCCGGAGCAGGGCGCGAAGTTCAGATGTTTGAAAGGTTGAAGATGATGTTTGCACCATTGGATGAGGGTTTGACTTGGACTGGGAGCATGATCCAATGGCCACATTTTAATCTCATTTTGTGAAGGATCTGAGTAAATGAAATGCTGCGTTTCATTAATCAGTTGGTTTTGGGCTTAATGAATTAAGTGTTATCTGCACCCCCCTGATGGCCCAACCCATGATTTTAACTAATTCTGATTGCTATCCACACCGTGCGTTTATTCTTTTAATCGAATTTTCTTTTATTTTTTCATTTTGTTCATGATTCTTAAAAAATTCATAATAAATTGAAAGTTAATCCAATTAATCCCATTCTTTTTTCATTTTACTCATGATTGAGTCTAATATTTTTTAGATAAAAAATATTTTCATTTCATGTAATTTCTGATTTAATTGGAATTTTATATTTTAATTGACATTAAAATGGTTATGTTTGATGCATAATTTTGTGGAATTTAGTGTGATAACTTGGTGATGATTTTGATCCTAAGTTTATGTGTGTGATTAGGTTAGACATGTATGCTCCCATAGAATTTTTCTCACATTTTTGTGATGAAAATAGGTGTGCTTTCTAGATTGATATTTAGATGTTTCCTTTTAGGGTTTTAGGTTTGATACCTTGTAATATAGAATGTAGTTCTAGGTCTAATTTGATGATTTGATCTATGAAATTAATATGGTAGAGTCATGATTGACCTAGGTTCCCATAGATATTTTTGTAGGATTTTACAATTGGTTGTAGTATTTTAGCTAGGACTAACTTTAGTACTAGGTTTTAGGTGATCCTAACTTACTAATTCAACTAGTTTAACTTCCTTAGTTCCCTTAGATTAGGGTTTGTGCTTGGTTTGCCTTGGGTTGAGATTGAAGACAAGTTGAAGACAAGAGGTGGGAGCTTGAGAGCTTGAAGACTTGTTTGTTTTGTTGTTGTTTTAGGGAATAGGAGCCATAGGGAGAGCCTTATAGTTAGAATGATTTCTTTCTCAAATATGGAAAGCATATTGTGCTTCCATTCCTCCCAATGACTAAAAGTCCTCCTCAGATATTCACATCCCTCCTTTGGAAGGATGAGTGGCTTTATCTGGGAAGTAGAACTTTTGAGGGAACCATTCTTCTGATGTTAAACCCTTATAGGCCTCCTTTGGTGGTCAATAAGCAGTTTAATATCCTAGCTTGTCCAGTTAAGTGATTTCTCTTGGTTTGAGTATCTTGAAAGATGTTGGACTTGAGTTTGAGGATGAGGACTTCATTGAAGAGGGTGAAAGAGGATGATTCCTTGAGCATTGCCATTGTAGCTGAAGCTTGAAGAGCAAAAGTAACAGGTTGATACTTGAAGACCCAATGGAGATTGAATGAAGAGCTGAGGCTTGAAGATTGAAGGATGAAGTTGACATTCCCATGTGACTGAAGAGTACTCTGAGAAGCTGAAGCTTGTAGGAGAAGAAGAACTAGTTGATACTGGTAAAGCAAAGAAAGTTGAAGCTTGAAGACTGAGTTAATACTCATGAAGAGGATCCAATGGAGATTGAGTGTGGAGCTGAGGCTTGAGGAATAAAGGATGAGTTGATACTTACATTGATGGTTTGAGAGCCTGAAGGAATCAAGTTGATACTTGTAGTTAAGAGTGAAGCCTGAAGGTGGAATTGACTGAAAAGCTGAAGCTTGGGGAAGAAGAAGATTAAGTTGACACTTATGTTGATGGGTTGAAACCTGGAGAAGCAAGGTGATACTTGCCAGGGAAGTTGTTATCCTTGAAGGGTGGTTGAAGTCTGAAGACTGGATTGATGTTAGAAGAGCTAAAGCTTGAATTGAAAGTAGGAAGCTGTTGATCTGTTTCTTTCTTGTCTGTTTTGTTTTCTGTATTGCTGATGTGCCTTGTTTGACTTGCTTGTTGCATTAGAATAAGTCCATGATTAGACTGACTTTAAGCTAGGAGCATGATTGCACTAGAGGTTGGGTTGCTCCCTCTGCTTGTATTGTTACTGTATGGCTTTGCTTGCGGGTATTCGGTAGAGCCCAGCTCCCTTGCCCATGTGGTTTATTTTGCTTGACAGCATTCTATTTTGTCTATATGATTACAGTCTCTTATATTCTGCTTGATAGCATGTTGTTACTTTGCTGTATGATTACAGTTATTCATTCTGGCTTGAGGTTGAGATGAGCTTGTGGAGGCTGCTGCCCCACACACATTTCCTCCCTCACTTGCATTGCATGCATTTTACTGTATATCTGTTTACTGTTTAAGCTGATGCTTTATCTGTTTCTGTTTATCATTGACATGATCCATTAGGACTCTCATTTCCTTTGATAAGGAAATGATGATAGAACTTTAGGTTGAAACCTATGCATGATAACTTCTAGGAGTTCCCTGTTTCAAACCTCAACCATAGGATGAATCCTTGGCATGATAACAGTAGGACTTGATAGTATCCCCTTAGTTGAGCCTGTTCTCTTCTCATCTCAAACGGCTTAAGATACAGTAATCATGAATGATTTATATCGTACGTTACGAGCCTTAAGCTATCTGAGAAAGGATTGTTGGAGAGCTTCTTTTCAACAGTCTGGATGTTTAGTATGGCACCCTTTGGGTGACATGCGACGCATTCACTCTCAGGTCATAGTCTTTAGTGCGATTGAAATTGCAAACACAATAAAAAACACTTCTTCCGTAAAAGACAGAAAAAAAACTTCAAACCTTTTTGCCCCGTGGGCCCGTAATTCAAAGGAAGCTTTTCTGAAGAAAAGAGTGTCGTTAAACTTCAGCGTCAACGCAAACAGGCTTTGTCCCTAACTGCTGGAACTGCTGTTTAACCCTACTCGATAAAACAGATGAATCTGAATCCCCGTAATCCGTAGTACCCCGAACTACGTAAGCTCTAATATCTCATACTTGTTGAGAGTACGTAGGCACAATACTGATGTATTGGCGAGCCACCTTCCCCATAACCCGTAGTAGGTCGAACTACGTTGACTCTGATTTCTCATTCTCTGATGAGAATACGTAGGCATAAAGCGCGACGCTTTGCCGAGTCATTTTTATTTTCTGTTTAAGTCAGCCTTGATAGGTAGATAGATAAACCAACTCGTCCAGTAAACACAACAAGCATGGATCCCGTCGAGTACGACGGACGTGAGGGGTGCTAATACCTTCCCCTTGCGTAACCGACTCCCGAACCCAGACAATGGTTGCGATGACCTTGCCTTATACCTTTTCGTCAGGTTTTTTCCGATCGTTTCTTTTCCCGTTCTGAGGGATAAATAATGAAAGGTGGCGACTCTTCTGTTTTGCCGGTACCTTATTTTCGCGGAAGCGACAACTGGCGACTCTGCTGGGGACTTCAAAGTTTCCTGGGATCCAACGTCCCGTATGCGACACAGTTTGGGGACCCGACGTCCCCTGCGAGAGTCAATCCTAGCGCTTGTATGATTACTTGTTAGGTTGTGTTTATTTATCACATTTTATTTCCCTCATTTTATTTTCAGTATGATATGATTATCTGTGCTGTTGTGGGAGGGGCATTCTGATGAGTGAGAAGCCAGACCCAGGCTTGAGTGAACATAGCATTAGTTGTGGAAATTAGTGGGCGCGTGCTTGCTTGGCAGGCACTAGTGTCTCATGAAATCCATGCTCAGACGAGGTTCTCCCGATTGACTTCTTTTTCAACCCTTTGGGTTGAGGGGGTTGTTGGTTTGGAGGATTGTCGACTCTAGGGACCGATCATTTGTGATTCAGCCGAGTGAGGCCGCTTCATGAGCTGGTGATGCCACACCTTCTGGGTATCGTATCACCCCTCTTGAATGTCTGTGACGCTGATGAACGCATAGGATGCCGAACTTGAGTCAGTTTAGGTCCATACCTGTGAGCAGGGTTGGGTTTACTGCAGGAAACTTTGACCTTCAGACTACCTGGTTTTCTTGATAGTGAATCAGTTTTGTTGGTACCGAAGGTTCTCATCATCAGATATATGATTGTTCTTGACAGAGCAGAGCTTTGGTCCTGTATCAAAGGACCTTATATTCAGAGATGTGTATTCGTTCTTGATAGAGCAGGTTTTGATCAGAGGGTCTTATTATCAGATATATGATTGTTCTTGATAGAGCAGATTCTTTTGGTCCTATATTAGAGGACCTTACATTCAGAGATATATATGTGTGTTCTTGACAGAGCAGATTTACGATAGGGGTCTGAGGATCTCATCAGCAGATGTATGGTTGTTCTTGACAGAGCAGAGTTTTGGTCATCAGATGTGTGTTCTTGACAGAGCAGAGTTTTGGTCCTGTATCAGAGGTCTTTATTATCAGATGTTTGTTCTTGACAGAGCAGATTTTTTGGTCCTGTATTAGAGGTCCTTATTATCAGATGTGTGTTCTTGACAGAGCAGATTTTTTGGTCCTGTATCAGAGGTCCTTATTATCAGATGTTTGTTCTTGACAGAGCAGATTTGTGGTCCGATACCAGGGTTTTCTTCTTATCAGAGATACTGGTCGTTCTTGACAGAGCAGCGTCATGGTTTTGTTGATACAGAATCTCCACAGCATAGTTGCCTCGATCTCCTGCTGCATGATTGCATTTTTACATTGCTTTGCATACTCATTGGCATTTCATTAACGTGTGTCTGTGTTGCAGGTACCGTTTTCCCCAATCCAGGATTTCTTGCCTCATATTATATTGTTATGGGTTCTCTGAGGAAGACTGTGGCTTACAAGCTCCCTGCCCCTGATGTGGTTCAGCTGACTGGTTTGATTGCTTTAGCAGATGATTCTGTGAGAGAGGAGTTCAGAAAGTCTTACGGCAAATTGCTCAGTTTGGTTCGTAAACCTTCTGCATTCGAGTTGAATGGGTTGCACGCTCTGCTGCAGTTCTACGATCCTCCGTTGAGATGCTTTACTTTCCAGGATTTTGTTCTCGCGCCCACACTAGAGGAATACGCTGATTTGTTAGGTGTGCCTATCAAGAGGCAGATGCCCTTTGTTCATATGGATGCTGAGCCTGATCTGGCTAGTCTAGCTCCCTCGCTTCATCTGGATGCCTCCGAGTTGGTATTGTCTAGTTGGAACAAGGTTCCCGGTTTCTCCTTGCAGTTCTTAGTGGGTAAGGCTCAGCAGTGCGCCAAAGACGGATGTTGGGTCGTGTTCAACGCCATTCTCGCTCTGTGCATATATGGCCTCATTCTGTTCCCCAATATGCCCG
This sequence comes from Lathyrus sativus, assembly GCA_963859935.3. NCBI lineage: Eukaryota > Viridiplantae > Streptophyta > Magnoliopsida > Fabales > Fabaceae > Lathyrus > Lathyrus sativus. The sequence continues at coordinate 467,597,584 of OZ012740.1, forward strand.
ACTTTGTAGACTTCGACGCGTTTCGCATCTTTGCTTCAGGGAATCCAGTCCCTACCTTGATAGGAGATGTCTACCATTCTATCCACTACAAAAGCGAGAACAGAAGGGGCAAGAATGTCTCATGCTGTGTGCCCCTGCTTTATAAATGGCTTGATAGCCATCTACCTAAGAGGGGTCCCTTTGTTTCGTCTGCAGCCACAGCTGAGTGGTCCGAGCGTTTGATGAGTCTATCAGCGGAGGATATTGACTGGTTTGACAGAGATAGGTTGGGTACCGAGATTATCTTCATCTGCAGCGGGTTTCTGAACGTGCCTTTGATAGGCAGGAACTACAATCCGTCTTTGCTGGTCCGACAGTTCGCTTATGCTTTGAGAGCTCCGTCGAAGGATGAAGAGGTGCAGGAATCTCTGTACCTCACTGGTCTTCTAGAGGGGGATCTGTTATCTAAGCTTCAGCGCGCTTGGAATGGCATCAGCAAGAAGGGAAAACCGTTGCTGGGGAGAAGCAATAGCCAAGCCTACCCTCCGTATGTGACGTGGATCAGAGCCAGAGCCGATGCTATAGGGATGTCGTTTCTTCCTGCCAAGCCAGAAAGCCCTCCAATGATTGGAGAGCCTACTACCGTGCCTATTCAGCAACATAATCAGGTGTTAGCTGAGCGAGATGAATTGAAGAGGGCAAACGAAGAACTGGAGAAAGAATTGGCGCAACTCAGAAGCGAGAGAAACAAAGTCGTTCATTCCTTCAAGAGGAAGACAGAGCTGGTGAACCAGCTAGGTACAGACTTGACTAAGCAGATAGCTGAGCATGAACGCATGGGTCGAGACTTCAAAGCTGTCAAAGATGTACTGGCCACAAAGAAGCAACACTTGGACGAAGCGTATCAGAGGATATCCAAGTTTAACCAGCACTGGAAGGCCTCCCTAGCCACCATGAAAGAGCGGGAGGATAAGCTGATGCAACAGATCTCCAAGCTGAAAGCCCAGGTGAAGGCTAGTGAGAAGAGGTTTGATGAAGAAACCGCTCGCAGATATGCCGCCGAAGACCAGCTCAACAGGGCTCTCGCTAACCTGAAGGAGCGCAAACTGACGTTTGAATCTAAGAAGCGGAAGTTAGAAGATTGTTTCGGCGAAGGAGCATGGGAAGATTCGGTCGAAGGTCTTCAATATACCATTATGCAGAGGGAGCTACTCGTCGAAGGGTTACTCACTCGGCCTGATCATCCAGAAACGAGGAATTTGCTAGAAGAGTTTCGCGCCCGTGGCCGTGCTTGACTATTTGTATTCCTTTTATTTGATCATTGTTGTATGCTGACCATCACCAGGCTTGTTGGCTGAGGTCATGCTATTGATTCTTCTTGTACTCACTGATGTCATGTACTGCCTTGATGGGCTTTCTATATATGAGATGTTATTTCCATGACTGGACTCGGACTTCTTATTATCAGCACTGACACTCAGGCACTAGGATCGGGGGAGATCTCCCTAACGCACAGACACACGTTTGCATTTGTATGAAGCATTTGCATAACGAGCACTTTGTCATTTTTTCCTAACCCTTTTGTGTTTCCAGGTTGTTTCAGGTTGTTCCAGGATTGATCAGAGACCTATTCACCGCTATCCGACCAGAGCAAATCAAACCAGGATCATGTAGCAAGTGCAAACTGATGTTCAGGAACTCCGCGAAAGAATGGATTGCTTCATGGAGCTTATGCAAGCGGTCGCCAATGGCCAGGATCAGCTCAGAACCTTGGTCCAGCCTCTGATTTCAAGGGTCGATAGCAATGGTGTACTCCATGGTGGGACCGTGCCTACCCCTCCACCAGTTGAAACTCCTCAGAATGGCGTCCTCGTGACCGGGGGGAACGGCAGTGCCAACGACAATGTGATAGATAACATGGGACTCAATGGTAATACGACAGGCGTCGGTAATGGGAATTTTGAAGCTAACGTCAATGTTGGGCTGGGCAACGACAATGCAGGTGTTGGGAATCTGTTCGGGCCTCAGCCATGGTTAGAAGATCGTCAGGACGATGTGTTCTCTCAGAGAGGTGCTGAAGGGGAGCTGACTGCTGAAGCACGACTTAGGTTCAAGGCACTCGAGGATAAGATGAGGAATATCGAGAACCAGAACACTTTGGGTGTTGATATGTCCAAGTTGGGACTGATTGCTGATTTCAAGGTGCCTCCCAAGTTCAAGGTACCTGACTTTGAAAAGTACAAGGGCACCACTTGCCCTCGCGTCCACCTGAGATCGTATTACAGGAAAATGTCAGCTCATTCTGAGGACGAGAAGTTGTTGATGCACTTCTTCCAGGACAGTCTGTCCGGACCCTCCCTCGAATGGTACATGAGTCTGGAACCTACCAGTGTGCGCACATGGAAAGACCTTGCTGAAGCATTTGTGCACCACTACCAATACAACAGCGACTTGGCCCCGAACCGAGTCCAATTGCAGAATCTGTCGCAAAGGAACAACGAAGGGTTTAAGGAATACGCCCGACGATGGCGTGAATTGGCAGCCAGGGTTCAGCCGCCGATGGTTGAACGTGAGCTTGTGCAGATGTTCATAGTCACCCTCCTAGGGGTTTACTATGAGAAATTGGTCAGCGGTATGTCCGGAACCTTCTCAGATCTCATTATCACGGGTGAGCACATCGAAAATGGGATCAAACTCGGGAAAATTCAAGGTGATTCATCCTCAGCTGGAGGAGGCGGAAAGAAACCTTATAGTGGCAAAAGACGGGAAGGAGAAACGAGCGCTGTGTCCAACGCTCGAAGGAAGGGTAAAGGCCCTCACCAGCAGGTGGCCAGCATAACCATCCCGGCAGTTCAACAGCCACAGCAGTCGCAGCAGCAGCAGCAACCGAATCAACAAGAGTACATAAAGTATCAGAATCGGGCACCTCTGTCGAGCCGTCACCTCGAGACACCGCCCATGTCATACGCGCAACTATTGCTGACTTTGCTTCAGCTACAGTTGATCCAGAAGAGAACCATGGCTCCCTTGACAAGGGCACCTCCGCCAGGTTATGACGCGAATGCAACTTGTGAGTTTCACTCAGGGGCACCAGGCCACACAATAGAGAATTGCAAAACCTTCAAGCACAAGGTGCAGGACATGGTGGACGCTAAGATCATCAACTTCTCCGATAATGTGTCAAATGTCACGAAAAACCCTATGCCGAATCATAGGGGAGGTGGAGTAAACGCCATTATTGAAGACGAGAGTTTGGATTTGTTGACTGACGTCAGAGATCTGAAGATGCCGCTTAGCTTCGTTAAAGCTAAGTTGACGAAAAGAGGTTTCTTTCCAGGTTGCAGAGAGCTGTGTATGGGCTGTGCGACTAGTCCTGATGGATGTGAACAGCTGATAGAAGGAATTCAAAGTCTGATGACTGAAGGGATTTTACAGTTCATCCAAAGGGCCGAAAGCGGATCGGGAGAGGTAATGCTGAAGCAAGATGATGAGGTTGCCACCATCACCATCCCTCGCCAGACGATAACTATTTCTGCACCCAGACCGCCCACGATTACTATCACCAAAGCTGGGTCGATACCGTTCAAAAGCACTAATGCTGTCCCATGGCATTATGGGGCTGAAGTCTACTGCAACGGACAGAAGTTGGAGCTAGAACCGTTTGGGTCGTCTGTGGAGAACCTTGCGGGAATCAGTGGCATTACTCGCAGCGGAAGAGTGTTTGCACCACCTGAGGTCGTGGCGGACAAAGCGGACAGAGCTGATGCAACTGATAAAGGTAAAAGTAAAGTCGTTGAAGAGATCCCTCATGGGGTAGACAAAGGCTTACTTGTTAAAGACGCCGAAGAGTTTATGCGGTTAATCAAGAAGAGTGACTACAAGATTGTGGATCATCTCCATCAGACACCCTCGAAGATTTCCATCCTGAACCTGTTGATGTGTTCTGAAGCACACCGCAACGCACTGCTGAAGGTGTTGAACGCCGCATACATACCGCAGGAAATATCGGTAAACTAGCTGAAAGAGGTCGTAGCCCACGTGAATGCTGGAAATGGGTTAGGGTTCACTGACCTAGAGCTGACGCCGAAAGGGAGGAACCACAATAGCGCCCTGCACATATCGATAGAGTGTAGGGGAACGATTATGTCCCATGTGTTGGTGGACACGGGGTCATCACTCAATGTGCTTCCGAAGAAGGCATTAATGAAGTTAGATACTCGCGGAGTGATTTGCACACCCAGTGATCTGGTTGTGAAAGCGTTCGATGGAACCAAACGCCATGTTTTCGGGGAGGTGACCCTGCCAATCCAAGTCGGGCCGGAAACGTTCGACGCAATCTTTTACATTATGGACATCATGCCTGCCTACAGCTGTCTCTTGGGCCGGCCATGGATCCATGCTGCGGGTGCCGTGACCTCCACGTTGCACCAGAAACTCAAGTATGCTGTCGGAGGTAGCATCGTGACCGTATGCGGGGAGGAAGACATAATGGTGAGCCATTTGTCGTCCTCCAAGTATGTTGAGATGGATGGGGAAATCCACGAAACCCTATGCCAAGCATTCGAAGCTGTAAAAGTCAAGGACGTAGCTCCTGTAGTCACTGAGAAGCCAGAGATGACTCTCTCTTCATTCAAGGAAGCCCGGGCTATTGTCCAAGCCGGATCTACCCCAGGCTGGGGGCGAATTTTGGAGATACCTAACAAGCAAGACAAGTTTGGGTTGGGATACTCTCCTGGAGCTGAAGCCTCCTCTTCTAGCAGTGCGTCGCGAGGTAAAGGGACGATCCAGTTTGCCAGTGGCGGGGTGATTTTTGAAAGCGTCAACACAGTGTCTGAAGACATCGGAGATAGCGACTGTGACTTAGACTCTTGGATCCAGCCAAGCAAGCCAGGCGAGAGCCTCAACAACTGGTCTGTCAAGGATATTCTCCAGATGACAAGCGAAGAGATCCACATAACAGATGACATCGACTCTGGACCTTCTACGACTCACTTCGCTTTCGATTGCCCGATCTATCAAGCCGAAGAAGAGATTGATGAAGACGAAGACCTTTCTGAAGAGTTGGCCCGCTTGTTGAAACAAGAAGAGAAAGTTATTCTGCCTCATGAAGAGGAGATCGAGATTGTGAATCTGGGTTCTGAAGAACTCGTCAGGGACGTCAGGATAGGGGCTGCACTACAGAGTGATGTCAAGCAGAGATTGGTCGAGATGCTAAGAGAGTATAGTGACGTCTTTGCTTGGTCATACGAAGATATGCCCGGACTTGATACTGACATCGTGGTCCACCACTTGCCGTTGCGAGAAGATTGTCCTCCCGTTAAGCAGAAGCTTAGGAGGACGCGACCAGATATGGCCGTCAAGATCAAAGAAGAAGTGCAAAAGTAGCTTGATGCTGGCTTTCTAGCGGTCACTACTTACCCTCCGTGGGTCGCCAACATAGTGCCTGTACTGAAGAAGGACGGTAAGGTACGCATGTGCGTTGATTATCGGGATTTGAATAGGGCGAGCCCTAAAGATGATTTCCCGTTGCCTCATATTGATGTGTTGGTCGACAATACAGCGCAGTTCTCCGTGTTTTCGTTCATGGATGGCTTCTTCGGTTACAATCAGATCAAGATGGCGCCGGAGGACATGGAGAAAACCACGTTTATCACTCCCTGGGGAACATTCTGCTACAAGGTAATGCCTTTCGGTCTGAAGAACGTAGGGGCCACTTACCAACGAGCAATGGTTACTTTGTTTCATGATATGATTCATCATGAGATTGAAGTCTACGTTGATGACATGATTGCGAAGTCCCAAACGGAGGAGGGGCATCTGGTCAATTTGCTGAAGCTTTTTGAGAGGCTTAGGAAGTTCAGGTTGAGGCTGAATCCTAACAAGTGTACTTTCGGAGTAGGGTCCGGAAAGTTACTGGGGTTTATCGTGAGCGAAAAAGGCATCGAGGTTGATCCTGCGAAGATAAAAGCGATACAAGAAATGCCAGTGCCCAAAACAGAAAAAGAAGTTCGTGGTTTCCTGGGCAGAATAAACTACATTGCAAGGTTTATTTCTCAGCTCACGGCCACGTGTGAATCGATGTTCAAGCTTTTAAAGAAAGATCAGGCGATTATCTGGAACGAGAAGGCATTCGATAAGATAAAACAGTATCTGCAGGAACCTCCGATCTTGATACCCCCAGTGGCTGGACGGCCTTTAATCATGTACTTGACAGTTCTTGAGAATAGTATGGGGTGTGTTCTCGATCAGCACGACGAGACGGGCAGAAAGGAGCATGTCATTTACTATTTGAGTAAAAAGTTCACTAACTGTGAATCTCGCTACTCGATGCTGGAGAAGACGTGTTGTGCACTAGCCTGGGCTGCCAAATGTTTACGACAGTACATGCTCAACCATACCACCATGCTAATTTCGAAGATGGATCCGATCAAGTACGTCTACGAGAAGCAAGCGCTTTCTGTAACACCCATTTTTATTATTTAGTCATTTTATTATTATTCTAAATATTATGTGTTGGTGTGCCCTTTGGTGGGGGTGTATTTGGTGATGTTTGGTGGGTGTCCCTAATGTGAGAGGACTATTGATGGTATTTTGGTGTGGAATATAATAATATAAAAATAATAGTAACATTGGTGGGGGTGTTATTATTATTATTATTATTATATTTGTTAATATTATTAATATTATTATTAACTTGGTGAAATAATAATAATAATATTATTATTATTATTATTATTATTATTATTATTATTAATAAGTGTTATTATTTATATTAGTAATATTATATTAGTATTACTATTAAGATTATTATTATTATATTATTATTAAGTTATTATTATTATTGGGATTAGAGAATTAAAATAGAGAAAGTGAGGGGTTAGCAGTTTTCACGATACATTGTGAGAAGTTAGAGAAAGTGGAAAAAAGAACGATAGAAAGGAGAGAACGGAAAAGGGAACGGAAAAGGGAGCAAAGAACGAAGGATACAGGGGAAAATCAGAATTGGCCAAACCTTGGAGGGTTCTTTCATCGATCAACCGATTAACAAGGTAAGGGGGGAGAAACTTGATTGGGAATGGTTTATACATGTATAGGGTAGTTGGGGATTCCTTAACCCCGTAGGAAATTGATCGATATATGATTATATATATTGATGTGTTATAATTGATGATGATTGTTGTTGACTGTATAGTAATCGTTAATGAATTGGTGTTTTGGGTTGATTTGGCATATAGGGCATACAAGGTGTTTTACGGTTTTTAGGGAAAGTTCCGTGTGGCTTTTGAGGTATCGATAAAGTGTTTAGGTGATGATTTTGGGAATAGGAATTAAGAACCAATTGGTTACGGTAATGTGCAAGATTGGTACTAGAATAGGCTGAGAATCTGAGTTGAGATGATAGGCATAATTTGGCCTAGAATAGCACTGCTGAACTGTGAGAAACTGATGAATCGCAGCATTCGCTGGGCTTCGCCTGGCGAGTGTTGGCGAAGCTTCGCCTGGCGAAGGGAGGCAAGAGTTCGCCTGGCGAGCTGAGGCGAATGACAACGAATAATTCAGAATTAAATCTCAGACCTAAAGGGTAGGAACTTCGCCTGGCGAGTGTGGCCAGCGAAGGTTCGCCTGGCGAGTGAATGCTTCGCCTGGCGAATGCACGAAAGTGGAAAGGGGGCTTCGCCAGCAGGTTCGCCTGGCGAATGCTAGCGAAGGTTCGCTACGGGGCTTCGCCTGGCGAATGCCAGCAAACGTAGCAGAACCAGAACGTGATTTTTGTGATATATTGGCCTTGAGCTTTGGGCTTGTGTGATCCCTTTGGCCTTGATGCACTGTAAGGTTGGTGAGTGTGGGATTTAACTTGCGTACTGGTGATAGTACGTGTTTCCCTTGATATTGTCGGTGGACAATTAGTTGAGGCATATGTATGTAGTGATCAGTAGGATCGTGTACCCCCAAGTGGTGGGATATGTTTATATCTTGGTGTTAAAGTATGAACTTATTTACTATCTGGTTGATTTATATGGTGTTGGTGTATGTTATATTTGTACATATATGCATTGATGTATGATGATATGATCAGGAGGATCGTGTGCACGTTGAGTGCCTAAATATATTAGTTATGCATTGGTGTGTGCATATCATGGTGTTTTGGTGGGATGAATCATGTCTCAGGAGGAGCGTAAGTGATTCATTCGTACTCCTTTGTGGAGAATGGTGGGGGATAGATCATGTCTCAGGAGGAGCGTAAATGATCTATCCAGGTTCGATTGAATGAACCAACGAGTCGGTACCGCATGAATGGTGTTGAGTTGCATTTTGCATTATAATATATTATATTGTAATTTGAATAGTAGGTTCGTCATATGGTGTTGTTAGGGGTGAATCTTGGTGTGTTGGTGTGTTGTACTACCTTATTTACATGTATTACATCACCATTATATTTTTGATCATGTTTTCTCACCCCTTTGTTGTTGTTGTGGTCTGTGCTTCTTCGAAAGTACAGATAATCCAGGTGCTTAGCTAGCTTGGATATTGGTGTGATTGTCGAGTCTAGGATGCTCTGATACGTAGCACGGGACTTGGGCGTTTTTATTTGTTTTATGATTGAACTTATATTTTATTTCCTGTGAGCGTATCAAACTTTTATTGATATTTATTACTTAATATTCCGCTGTATTTTGGAGGAAACCCTTTTATAAAGGAAATGTTGTTTTTATGTGATATCCCACTTGGGAGAATTAGAACTCTGATGTTTATTTACGAGGTTTATTAATTTAATTGATTTTGGGAAGTGGGGTGTTACAATTGGTATCAGAGCAGGTTGGTCCGTCCGGCCAGTGTTGTTGAGTCGAGTTGAGTCTGTCCTTTATGATGTAGTTGAATATCTTTTAACCTGGTGTTGTTCTTTTCGAGAAGTATGGCAGGAAGGAACGATGCTGCATTGGCTGCTGCTATGCAAGCAATGGCGCAGGCGGTTGCTAATCAGAATCAAACTGCAGATGCCCAATTCAGGAGTTTGGCGCAGTTTCGGAGCAACAAGCCGCCAACGTTCGAAGGGGGAATTCTGGACCCCGAAGCTGCTCAGAAGTGGCTGAAGGCAATTGAGAAGATCTTCAGAACTATGGATTGTAGTGATGAGCAAAAGGTGAGGTTTGGTACTCACATGCTGGAGGGTGAAGCTGAAGCCTGGTGGGACAATAGTCGCCAAAGGTTGGAAGCTGCTGGAACTACCATTACTTGGGAGGTGGTTCGGAAAGGTTTTCTGGAGAAGTATTTCCCGGAAGATATCCGAAGCGCTAAGGAAATTGAATTCTTAGAGCTGAAACAGGGTAGCATGACTGTAGCAGAATATGCTGCCAAGTTTGAGGAGCTGGTGCAGTATTGTCCCCACTATAATGTGGAAGGGGCAATGACCTCTAAGTGCTTAAAGTTTGAGAATGGACTGCGTCCAGAGATTAAGTTGGGGATTGCTTGTCAGAAGATCATGAGCTATCCTGAGCTGGTAAGCAGGAGCAGAATCTATGATAATGATAACCGAGCAAGGATTGCGCACTACAAAGCTGTTAATGACCGGAAGGGTAAGCAGAGGTTTAGTGGTACTCCTTATAGTGCTGCTGCTGATAAGGGAAAACGTAAAGCTGTTGTTGATAAGAAGCCTAGAGATGGGAGAGCATCTGCTGAAGGGAAATGTTTTCGGTGCGGTGGTATGGGACACCGTGCTAATGATTGTCCTAATGAGGCCAAGAAATGTTTTAAGTGTGGGAAACCAGGTCATGTGATAGCTGATTGCAGAGCAACTATGCCGACCTGTTATAACTGTGGTGAGAAGGGTCATATCAGTACACATTGTGAGAAGCCGAAGAAGCCTCAAACGTCTCCGGCTGGTGGAAAAGTGTTTGCCTTGGCAGGAACTCAAGCTGCCAGTGATGAGCGTGTGATCAGAGGTACTTGTATTATCAATAATATTCCTTTGATTGCTATTATTGATACGGGTGCAACGCACTCGTTTATTTCTGTAGATTGTGTGGAGAGGATAGGTTTGGTGCCGTCCACTCTGGAGGTACAGATGACTATTGAGACACCCTCTATAGGTTCAGTGACTACTTCTTTGGTATGCCTGAAGTGTCCGCTGACTATTTTCGGTAGAGAATTTGGAGTGGATCTGATTTGTCTACCACTTGGTAAGTTGGATGTTATTCTGGGTATGAACTGGTTAGAGTTCAACCGAGTCTACATCGACTGTTTTCGGAAGGAATTGTTGTTCCTGACCCCGGAAGAGGAAGTTGTGGCAAGTTCCTTGTCTAATAAAGAATTGAGGGCCTTGTTGGAAGATGAAACTAGAGTGTTTGCTTTATTCGTAACTTTATCGATGGATAACAAAGTGCCAATGGAGGAATTAGCAGTGGTGAATGAATTTCCAGAAGTGTTTCCTGACGACATTACGGAATTGCCTCCGACGCGAGAAGTAGAATTTGGTATTGATCTTGTTCCTGGTACGAGACCTATTTCTATGGCGCCGTACAGGATGTCTGCAGTGGAATTGGCTGAGTTGAAGTCTCAGATTGGAGAATTGTTGGATAGAAAGTTTATTAGACCAAGTGTATCGCCGTGGGGAGGTCCAGTGTTGTTGGTGAAGAAGAAGGATGGTAGTATGCGTCTGTGCATCGATTACCGTCAATTGAATAAAGTGACTATTAAGAATAAGTATCCTTTACCTAGGATTGATGATTTGATGGACCAGCTGGTGGGAGCTCGTGTATTTAGTAAGATCGACTTAAGATCGGGTTATCATCAGATGAGAGTAAAAGAAGGTGATATTCAGAAGACTGCCTTTAGGACTCGATATGGACATTACGAATATGCTGTAATGCCGTTTGGAGTGACTAATGCACCGGGAGTATTTATGGAGTATATGAACAGAATTTTCCATTCTTACTTGGATCAGTTCATTGTAGTGTTTATTGATGATATATTAATTTATTCTAAATCTGATGAAGAGCATGCAGGACATCTGAGAATTACCTTGCAAGTGTTGAAGGAAAATAAATTATTTGCTAAACTGTCAAAGTGTGACTTTTGGTTGAAGAAAGTAAGTTTCTTGGGGCATGTAATATCTGAAGATGGAATAGCGGTGGATCCGTCAAAAGTAAGTGCAGTATTGCAGTGGGAACCGCCGAAGACAGCGACAGAGATTAGGAGCTTTTTGGGGTTAGCCGGTTATTACCGCAGGTTTATTGAAGGGTTCTCTAATTTGGCGTTGCCATTAACTCAGTTGACGAGAAAGAACCAAGTTTTTGTATGGGATGCTGCTTGTGAAGAAAGTTTTGAAGAGTTGAAAAAGAGATTGACTACGGCACCGGTGTTAGTGTTACCGACTCCAAGTGAACCGTTTGTAGTGTACTGTGATGCGTCTAAGATGGGATTAGGCGGGGTTCTGATGCAGAATGGTAAAGTAGTAGCATATGCATCGCGGCAATTGAGAGTGCATGAGAGAAATTATCCGACTCATGATCTTGAATTAGCTGCGGTTGTTTTTGTGTTGAAAATTTGGAGACACTATTTATATGGTTCAAGGTTTGAAGTGGTTAGTGATCATAAGAGTCTGAGATACCTGTTTGATCAGAAAGAGCTGAATATGAGGCAGAGAAGATGGTTGGAATTTTTGAAGGATTATGACTTCAGTTTGAGTTATCATCCAGGAAAGGCCAATGTAGTGGCAGATGCTTTGAGTAGGAAAGCAATTCATATGGCAGCTCTGATGGTGAAAGAAATTGAGTTAATTGAACAGTTTAGAGATTTGAGCATGGTTTGTGAGACTATTGCAGATAATGTAATATTGGGTACGTTGCAGGTAAATAATGACTTCTTGGATATGATTAGAGAAAATCAGAAGTTGGATGTGAAATTGGTAGATTTGATGCCTGGAGTAGGGAGTGACTCCGATAGTGACTTTAAATTGGATAGTACAGGTGTATTGAGATTTAGAGGCAGGATTTGTGTACCAGATGATGAAGAATTGAAAAAGTCAATTTTGAGCGAAGGACATCGTAGTGGCATGAGTATTCATCCGGGAGCTACGAAAATGTATCAGGATTTGAAGAAATTATTTTGGTGGTATGGTATGAAAAGAGACATAGCTCAATTTGTGTATGCCTGTTTGACATGTCAGAAGTCGAAGGTGGAACACCAGAGACCTTCTGGATTTATGCAACCATTAGAGATTCCGGTTTGGAAATGGGATTGCATTACTATGGATTTTGTGACAGGTTTGCCGAGTACGGCGAGAGGTTTTGATGCTATATGGGTGATTGTGGATCGATTGACGAAGTCTGCACACTTCGTGCCGATCAATATTAGTTTTCCGTTGACGAAGCTGGCGGAGATTTACATTCGGGTAATTGTGAAGTTGCATGGTGTTCCGTCCAGTATTGTGTCGGATAGAGATCCACGGTTTACTTCAGAATTTTGGAAGAGCTTGCAGGAAGCTTTGGGAACTAAGTTGAAATTGAGTTCAGCTTATCATCCGCAAACTGATGGTCAGTCGGAGAGGACTATTCAGTCGCTTGAAGATTTGTTGAGAGCTTGTGTGTTAGAAAAGGGTGGTGCATGGGATACTCATTTACCATTGATTGAGTTCACGTACAATAACAGTTACCATTCTAGTATCGGAATGGCACCGTTTGAAGCTTTGTATGGGAGGAGGTGTAGGACTCCTCTGTGTTGGTATGAAACTGGTGAGAATATGGTGCTTGGACCAGAAATTGTACAGCAGACTACTGAGACAATTCAAATGATTCGTGAGAAATTGAAAGTGTCTCAGAGTAGGCAGAAAAGCTATCATGATAATCGGAGGAAAGAGTTGGAATTTTGTGTAGGTGATCACGTATTCCTAAGAGTTAATCCGATGACTGGTGTGGGTCGTGCGTTGAAATCTAAGAAGCTGGATCCTAAGTTTATTGGACCTTAAGAAATTTTGCAAAGAGTTGGTGCTGTGGCCTATAGGGTGGCGTTGCCGCCTGAGTTGTCAAACTTACATGATGTGTTTCATGTGTCGCAATTGCGAAAGTATGTTTCGGATCCATCTCATTTGATTCAGAGAGAGGATGTTCAGGTTCGGGAGAATCTTACTGTTGAGACGATGCCGTTGAGGATCGAGGACAGTAAGATGAAACAACTCCGAGGGAAAGAGATACCTTTGGTGAAGGTAGTTTGGGGAGGTGCTGCAGGAGGCAGTGTGACCTGGGAATTGGAAAGCAGGATGCGAGAAGCGTATCCGGAGCTATTTCCATCAGGTAATTTTCGAGGACGAAAATAATTAAAGTGGGGGAGAGTTGTAACACCCATTTTAATTATTTAGTCCTTTTGTTATTATTCTAAATATTATGTGTTGATGTGCCCTTTGGTGGGGGTGTATTTGGTGATGTTTGGTGGGTGTCCCTAATGTGAGAGGACTATTGATGGTATTTTGGTGTGGAATATAATAATATAAAAAAAATAGTAACATTGGTGGGGGTGTAATTATTATTATTATTATATTTGTTAATATTATTAACTTGGTGAAATAATAATATTAGTATTATTATTATTATTATTATTATTAATAAGTGTTATTATTTATATTAGTAATATTATATTAGTATTACTATTAAGATTATTATTATTATATTATTATTAAGTTATTATTATTATTGGGATTAGAGAATTAAAATAGAGAAAGTGAGGGGTTAGCAGTTTTCACGATACATTGTGAGAAGTTAGAGAAAGTGGAAAAAAGAACGATAGAAAGGAGAGAACGGAAAAGGGAACGGAAAAGGGAGCAAAGAACGAAGGATACAGGGGAAAATCAGAATTGGCCAAACCTTGGAGGGTTCTTTCATCGATCAACCGATTAACAAGGTAAGGGGGAGAAACTTGATTGGGAATGGTTTATACATGTATAGGGTAGTTGGGGATTCCTTAACCCCGTAGGAAATTGATCGATATATGATTATATATGTTGATGTGTTATAATTGATGATGATTGTTGTTGACTGTATAGTAATCGTTAATGAATTGGTGTTTTGGGTTGATTTGGCATATAGGGCATACAGGGTGTTTTACGGTTTTTAGGGAAAGTTCCGTGTGGCTTTTGAGGTATCGATAAAGTGTTTAGGTGATGATTTTGGGAATAGGAATTAAGAACCAATTGGTTACGGTAATGTGCAAGATTGGTACTAGAATAGGCTGAGAATCTGAGTTGAGATGATAGGCATAATTTGGCCTAGAATAGCACTGCTGAACTGTGAGAAACTGATGAATCGCAGCATTCGCTGGGCTTCGCCTGGCGAGTGTTGGCGAAGCTTCGCCTGGCGAAGGGAGGCGAGAGTTCGCCTGGCGAGCTGAGGTGAATGACAGCGAATAATTCAGAATTAAATCCCAGACCTAAAGGGTAGGAACTTCGCCTGGCGAGTGTGGCCAGCGAAGGTTCTCCTGGCGAGTGAATGCTTCGCCTGGCGAATGCACGATAGTGGAAAGGGGGCTTCGCCAGCAGGTTCGCCTGGCGAATGCTAGCAAAGGTTCGCTACGGGGCTTCGCCTGGCGAATGCCAACGAACGTAGCAGAACCAGAACGTGATTTTTGTGATATATTGGCCTTGAGCTTTGGGCTTGTGTGATCCCTTTGGCCTTGATGCACTGTAAGGTTGGTGAGTGTGGGATTTAACTTGCGTACTGGAGATAGTACGTGTTTCCCTTGATATTGTCGGTGGACAATTAGTTGAGGCATATGTATGTAGTGATCAGTAGGATCGTGTACCCCCGAGTGGTGGGATATGTTTATATCTTGGTGTTAAAGTATGAACTTATTTACTATCTGGTTGATTTATATGGTGTTAGTGTATGTTATATCTGTACATATATGCATTGATGTATGATGATATGATCAGGAGGATCGTGTGCACGTTGAGTGCCTAAATATATTAGTTATGCATTGGTGTGTGCATATCATGGTGTTTTGGTGGGATGAATCATGTCTCAGGAGGAGCGTAAGTGATTCATCCGTACTCCTTTGTGGAGAATGGTGGGGGATAGATCATGTCTCAGGAGGAGCGTAAGTGATCTATCCAGGTTCGATTGAATGAACCAACGAGTCGGTACCGCATGCATGGTGTTGAGTTGCATTTTGCATTATAATATATTATATTGTAATTTGAATAGTAGGTTCGTCATATGGTGTTGTTAGGGGTGAATCTTGGTGTGTTGGTGTGTTGTACTACCTTATTTACATGTATTACATCACCATTATATTTTTGATCATGTTTTCTCACCCCTTTGTTGTTGTTGTGGTCTGTGCTTCTTCGGAAGTACAGATAATCCAGGTGCTTAGCTAGCTTGGATATTGGTGTGATTGTCGAGTCTAGGATGCTCTGATACGTAGCACGGGACTTGGGTGTTTTTATTTGTTTTATGATTGAACTTATATTTTATTTCCTGTGAGCGTATCAAACTTTTATTGAATTTTATTACGTAATATTCCGCTGTATTTTGGAGGAAACCCTTTTATAAAGGAAATGTTGTTTTTATGTGATATCCCACTTGGGAGAATTAGAACTCTGATGTTTATTTACGAGGTTTATTAATTTAATTGATTTTGGGAAGTGGGGTGTTACACTTTCGGGCAGGATTGCCCGATGGCAAATGGTGTTGACGGAATATGATATTCAGTACGTTTCCCAGAAGGCCATCAAGGGAAGCGTATTGTCTTATTACCTGGCCGAACAGCGGATCGAAGATTACCAGCCAATGAAATTTGAATTCCCTGATGAGGATATCATGTTTCTTAAAGCGAAAGATTGTGATGAATCATTGCCCGACGAGGGGCCAGGCAGGAAATCCCAGTGGAAATTGATATTTGACGGGGCGGTTAATTCTTATGGGAGTGGCATTGGGGTGATCATCACGACTCCCCACGGATCCCACATCCCGTTCACCGCGAGACTGACGTTTCCGGTCACCAATAACGAAGCGGAGTACGAAGCATGCATTATGGGTCTAGAAGAGGCAATTGATTTGAGAATCAAGAACCTAGACGTATATGGTGACTCGGCGCTTGTGATCAACCAGATTAAAGGGGAGTGGGAGACTCGCCAATCGAATTTGGTGTCCTACATGAATTATGCCAGAAGGTTGCTTCCGTTCTTTGATCGAGTGGAACTCCATCATGTGCCCAGAGCAGAAAACCAGATGGCTGATGCCTTAGCCACGTTGGCTTCGATGTATAAAGTCAATTTTTGGAATGAAGCTCCAAGAATTGTCCTTTATCGTCTTGATAGACCTGCATTCGTCTTTGCAATCGAGGAAGCCGCCGATGGAAAGCCATGGTTCCATGATATCCAGACTTTCCTTATGACTAAGGAGTATCCTGCGGGTGCGTCAACCCAGGATAAGAAGACTCTGAGGAGGCTGTCTGGAAACTTTTATCTCAATCCTAATGGAGTTTTGTATAAAAGGAACCACGATCTCGTGCTACTCAGATGTTTAGATGAGAAAGAGGCGAGTATGCTCATGGAAGAAGTCCATGAAGGCACGTTTGATACGCACGCCGGCGGGCATGCTATGACGAGAAAGATCCTGAGAGCAGGATACTACTGGCTGACGATGGAGTCGGATTGCTTTAAATTCGCGAAGAGATGTCATAAATGCCAGATTTATGCTGATAAGATTCACGTGCCGCTGTGCCCTTTGAATGTCATGTCCCCCCGTGGCCGTTCTCCATGATAGGCAAGATCGAGCCCACTGCATCTAACGGTCATCGCTTCATTCTGGTAGCTATCGACTACTTCACCAAGTGGGTGGAGGCAGCCTCATATGCTAATGTGACCAAGCAGGTGGTGGCTAAATTCATAAAGAGGGATATCATCTGTCGTTACAGAATTCCCGAGCGGATCATTACTGATAATGGTTCGAATTTGAATAACAAGATGATGAAGGAGCTGTGCCAGAGTTTCAAGATTGAACACCACAACTCATCTCCTTACCGGCCGAAGATGAATGGCGCCGTTAAAGCGGCCAATAAGAACATAAAGAAGATTGTTCAGAAGATGGTTGTGACCTACAAAGATTGGCACGAGATGCTGCCACTTGCATTGCACGGTTATCGTACGATGGTACGTACATCAACCGGGGCAACTCCTTTCTCCTTGGTGTATGGTATGGAGGTTGTCCTACCGTTAGAAGTGGAGATCCCTTCTTTGCGAGTTTTGGTTGATGTGAAACTCGACGAGGCAGAATGGATTAAGAGCCGACTAAACCAACTCAGCCTGATGGACGAGAAGAGATTAGCATCGATTGCGCATAGTCGTCTGTACCAAAGCCGAATGAAGAAAGCTTATAATAAGAAGGTGCGTCCTAGAAGCTTTCAGACGGGTGATCTCGTCCTGAAGAAGATTCTTCCTCCACACTCCGATCACCGGGGCAAGTGGACCCCCAATTACGAAGGCCCGTACGTCGTCAGCAAGGTCTTCTCGGGAGGAGCTTTGTTGTTATCCACGATGGATGGTGAAGATTTTGCATCCCCGGTGAACGCGGACGCAGTTAAAAAATACTTTGCTTAAAAATGATCCGCTGGAAAGAAAAAGAATATCCAGGCAAAAATGGGGCATCCCGGCGAACCATAAAAAGGAAAAAGGTTCGGGCAAAAATTAGGGATATAAATTGAAAAAAAATGTACACCCGCAAAGTCGAAAACCCGGACGGGCGACTTTGGCAAAAAAGGGTATCCCGGTGAACTGAAAACCCACAAAGGGCGGTTCACGCAAAAGTTAGGGATTTGAAAAAGCAAATGACTGCGTTCCGCGTGTGGACTTTCATTGTTTAGTGGTTTGGAAGACCTGAGGGCCATTTATCTGAATCAATCTCTTCTGAAGCTGAAGCGTCGGAGAAGTATCGAAGTCGAGTGGGTCATAGAGGGATCAACTCATGGTGTTCGTCTACGCCTCGTTGCCGATATTTGTATATACTGATGTATATTTATGTTGTTATATTTGTGCAGCTTCCTCATTCCAGGAGCTTGCATCCGTTGTAAAACATTTTACCCATTCAGGGGTTCGTTATCAATAAAATGTATATTATTCAACAATTCTGCTTGTCTGTTTAGCATTTATCTGTTTTGTTTGCGAAAAAGAACGCCGATGTTTTTGACAAAATGCGCATACATAAACTTACTGGTCTAGGCCACTGATTGTTGAAACAATGAATAACTCGAACATTGTCACAAGATGATAACCTTGATAGGTCCCTTTGAGAAGGGCATCTTGTCTGTTTGTTTGTGTAGTTGCAGGTGTAGCATGTACCAGACAGTACGCCGTATGCGTTCCCCAAGCAGGATGATTCCTCCTTCTCCAGCAAAGTTCAGCAGTCTCTCCCCGCAGAGTCTGAACGTGAGATCGTAAGCATTGACATATGTCTCCCCAGGTAGAGAAGATTCTCTCTCCAATCAGATGCCTCCTGAAGGAATGTCATATCCCCAGCTGAGTCATATACTGAAGCGTGCAGTACTTGATAGTTCCAGACTGAAGTCCCCAGCGGAATTGAAATTCCCCACAGAGACGTACTCTCCCCCAAGCAGGATGATTCCTTCTTCTCCAGCCGAGTTTGCAGATCCCCAAGAGAGCCGAGCCCTTGGAAGCCGTTTGGGCCATGATTGGTTGTCCCCAGTAGAGTGTTAAATAGTTGATGCTGTATTTCCCCGCCGGAGTCGTTATCTCCCGGGAAGTAGTCGCGAAGGCCGCGCAATTTATTTCCGCGATCGACATCGCTCTCCTCAGCAGGTCCAGGTTCTCGTAGAGCTTCGTTCCCCTGCAGCAGTCAACTGAAGTGTGCTTCCCCGTGCGGAGTCCGATTGAGATTGGCGTGACCTTTTCTCCGTGGCAGGATGATTCCTCCCCTCCACCAGAGTGTTTCTTTCTCCTTGACAGGAGGATTCTCCCTTCGGCATTTATTTTGCTGACGGGGTCGCAGCATTTTGCATGATTGCATAGCATCTATCATAAATGCGTAGCATTTCCACCGCGTGGAGCATTGCATCATAGTCAAACATATGCATATTAAACACGAGCTAGGTCGTTACCGTTCTTGTTTTGCAGGTGTTCCTCCGTAAGGTCGCTTGCTCAAGATGATTCTTGAATTTCTCCCCAGCAAGGTCGTTTGCTTAAGATGATTCTTAAAATCCCCAGTGCAGTCTCCAGAGTTGGTTGCTCAATTTGATGCTTAGAGTCCCCGGCAGAGCGTTTGCTTAGGACGATTCCTGAAATCTCCAGCATAGTTATTGGTTCAGGATGATTCTAGAAATCCCCTCGGAGTTATTTGTCCAAGATGATTCTTGATTTCCTCAGCAGAGATGATTCACCCAGAATGATTTATGGACCCCCGAAGCAGAGTTACTTGATAGTTCTCCAGAATCCCCAGCGGAGATGCGTCATCCCCAGCAGGTTTCTAGGCAGCGAAGTTGAAACTTCCCTCGAAGACTTGATGATTGAAGTCCAACCGTATTAACGAAGCAGTTCTCCCAGCTGATGCGGAGTGCCTGATGGTAGAAGTTTGGATATCCCCAACTGGTTCATGATTGACCGAGAATTCTATTCCCGACTTACTGATGGAGTCTGGCTGATGCCCGAAAGTCCTCTTTGAATGCCCGATGGCATGATCAACGTGGTTGTTAACTTGATGAGTCCCGAGGAATCTTGATGCTCGACGGCATGATTGACTGTGTACCACCGGTTACCGTGTAACCAATCTCCCAGCTAGTTGCCGTGCAGCTAATATTTCAGTTTTCGAAGATTTGTTCCCATCAGAGTACCGTGTACTTGTGCAGTTGGAAAATTTCCGGGTTTGTCGGTATTCAACCGTCTCACACCTTGATTGGTTGAGAGCCGTTTTCTTCTCACCCAGTCAGGTTCAAGCCGTTTGAATAGGGGCAGTTGTTGCACCTCAAAATTTGACCAACATTTCTTTACCTAGCTTATGTTTCATTTCATTCACATTAGCATTATCATTTGCATTTCATTGACATGTATGCAGGAGATCAAGAGGTATGACTACCAATCAAGAGCTACACAAGACTATGAATCTAGCCAAGAAGGTTATTCAAGTGTTCAAAGGTTGATATCTTTGTCAGAGAAGTTAGAAGGTTCTCAGAGAGAGTGGTTGAAACCAAGGTTGTGTGCCTCCCAGCTTGAGAGTTGTGGAAAGAACTCAGATGATTCTGAAGCCATGAATGTAGACTTGAAGCCTTGAGAGAGCTTACGAGATGTCTTGAAAGCCATCATAAAGCCTAGATAGGTCATTGTGCAAGATTAAGAAGACTCAGCCATGAGTGGTGCAATTAGGGTTTGACTGGGTCAACCCTAGGTCAACTGATGATTTGAACAAGGTTGGGACCTAATCCAAGAGCCATGTGATCATGGATTGATGCATTGAGATGCTATAAGGATGATTCCAAGGTTAAGTCATCATGATTAAAGAGTTTGAGAAGTTTCAGGCTAGGGTTTCTAAGGCTTGACAGTGTAAAATCCCCTAGTTTGACCCCTATCTTCAAGGCAATTTAGCTCAAGATGTGATTGTCATCTCATCTTACCCCCAACATGAATGTTGTAGAGCTTGTTCTTAGCTTTAATTTGAGTACTAGAAGTCCTTGATAGGATTTGTATAGCTTAAGTTATGACTTTGACAAGTTACAGGTCATCTGAGGTATGTGAATCTGGGGCCTTGAAAGTTAGCCAACTTGCATCAAACTTTTGCCCAAGAAGGATGATTCCTATGAACTTTTGGTCAACATGAATGTTGTTCCTTATCTTCTTAGCTTTCTAGAGAGTACTATAAGTCCTTGATAGGATTTGTAGAACTCAAGTTATGGCTTTGACAAGTCAAGGGCATTTTGGTCATTTGGAGATTACAGGTCATTTCAAGCATAAGGCCATAACTCCCATTTCCAAGCTTCAAATGGAAAAATCTTCAACATCAAACTTGCTCAAAATGATGTTTCAAAGATATTAAGGAGGTCATGAGATGTTGGAAATGCTTGTAGCTCAAAGTTGCAAAAATGACCTAAAATAAGGGCATAAGTTAAATAAACCAAAGTTGGAAATTGAAATTTTCAATCTACACATCCAAACCATGGCATGTAATATATCATTTTGACTCTAGAAAACATTCTAAGAACATTGGTTTAGCCACATTTTTTATTTGAGATTCAATTTGTGGACTTGCTTTGAAAAGCACTTGCTTGCATATTAAGTAACATTTGCAAAACTCAAAATCAAGGCATGAGCAAGGTCCTTGGCAAGCTAAACTCTTCCAAAATGTCACTAGGGGAGAAATTGAAAGAGATTGGGATGGTTTCTAAGCTGTAAGCAGAATTGGGCATAGCATGAGATGTGTTTGAAAATCTCATGACATGAGAAGTGGAAACTCTCATTAGAAGGATCTAGAGGGTTCTAGATCATCAAAACATCATCTATATAAGGAATAGAGTTGATCCTTTTAAGAGGTTGGTGTTGATTGAAGGAGAGAGCTTAGATTGAGATTGAAATTTCATAGCTTGCAAGTGCAATCGGTTTCACCAAATTCCTCACTTTCCATCCCTTTTCTTGATTGAAACTTCTTCCATGGATGTCAAGGAGTGATTCCAGATCATTATCAAGAAGGATTCGTGGCTAATTGGTGCTCTTGAAGTCAGAATTTCCCACCTGCAACTCACCATCGGGTTTCAAGATTCAAGCACTTTCAACGGGTTCTTTTGCATACAGAGGCAAGGGAAAGGTTCATTGATCGTGTCTGCAAGATTGTAGAGCTTGAATTGGAGGTTTCGTGCATCTGTTCATCCAAGATTTTCAGGTTGGTAACTTTCTTCCCCTAGCACGATTTAGGTAGAATTAAGGTGAATTAAGGTGTTAGATTTATTGTAGAATGGTGTAGGATGGGTTTCAGATAGTTAATTTGAGAATTAGAGACAAAATAGGGGAATTACCATTTTCGGTTAAGATTTAGATATGGTGAATCTTGAGGTTTCAGAGGAAACTAAGGGTATGGTTGAATTCGTGGCAAGATTTGGGACAAGATTCATGTTGTGACCATTTGCAATGGAGGCCTGTAGAGAGAGCTAGGGTTAGGGAAGACGACTGGAGCTCCACCGGTGGTGGCCGGAGCTGGGCGCGAAGTTCAGATGTTTGAAAGGTTGAAGATGATGTTTGCACCATTGGATGAGGGTTTGACTTGGACTGGGAGCATGATCCAATGGCCACGTTTTAATCTCATTTTGTGAAGGATCTGAGTAAATGAAACGTTGTGTTTCATTAATCAGTTGGTTTTGGGCTTAATGAATTAAGTGTTATCCGCACCCCCCTGATGGCTCAACCCATGATTTTAACTAATTCTGATTGCTATCCACACCGTGCGTTTATTCTTTTAATTGAATTTTCTTTTATTTTTTCATTTTGTTCATGATTCTTGAAAAATTCATAATAAATTGAAAGTTAATCCAATTAATCCCATTCTTTTTGCATTTTACTCATGATTGAGTCTAATATTTTTTAGAGAAAAAATATTTTCATTTCATGTAATTTCTGATTTAATTGGAATTTTATATTTTAATTGACATTAAAAGGGTTATGTTTGATGCATAATTTTGTGGAATTTAGTGTGATAACTTGGTGATGATTTTGATCCTAATTTTTTGTGTGTGATTAGGTTAGACATGTATGCTCCCATAGAAGTTTTCTCACATTTTTGTGATGAAAATAGGTGTGCTTTCTAGATTGATATTTAGATGCTTCCTTTTAGGGTTTTAGGTTTGATACCTTGTAATGTAGAATTTAGTTCTAGGTCTAATTTGATGATTTGATCTCTGAAATTAATATGGTAGAGTCATGATTGACCTAGGTTTCCATAGATATTTTTGTAGGATTTTACAATTGGTTGTAGTATTTTATCTAGGACTAACTTTAGTACTAGGTTTTAGGTGATCCTAACTTACTAATTCAACTAGTTTAACTTCCTTAGTTCCCTTAGATTAGGGTTTGTGCTTGGTTTGCCTTGGGTTGAGATTGAAGACAAGTTGAAGACAAGAGGAGGGAGCTTGAGAGCTTGAAGACTTGTTTGTTTTGTTGTTGTTTTAGGGAATAGGAGCCATAGGGAGAGCCTTATAGTTAGAATGATTTATTTCTCAAATATGGAAAGCATATTGTGCTTCCATTCCTCCCAATGACTAAAAGTCATCCTCAGATATTCACATCCCTTCTTTGGAAGGATGAGTGGCTTTATCTGGGAAGTAGAACTTTTGAGGGAACCATTCTTCTGATGTTAAACCCTTATAGGCCTCCTTTGGTGGTCAATAAGCAGTTTAATATCCTAGCTTGTCCAGTTAAGTGATTTCTCTTGGTTTGAGTGTCTTGAAAGATGTTGGACTTGAGTTTGAGGATGAGGACTTCATTGAAGAGGGTGAAAGAGGATGATTCCTTGAGCATTGCCATTGTAGCTGAAGCTTGAAGAGCAAAAGTAACAGGTTGATACTTGAAGACCCAATGGAGATTGAATGAAGAGCTGAGGCTTGAAGATTGAAGGATGAAGTTGACATTCCCATGTGACTGAAGAGTACTCTGAGAAGCTGAAGCTTGTAGGAGAAGAAGAACTAGTTGATACTGGTAAAGCAAAGAAAGCTGAAGCTTGAAGACTGAGTTAATACTCATGAAGAGGATCCAATGGAGATTGAGTGTGGAGCTGAGGCTTGAGGAATAAAGGATGAGTTGATACTTACATTGATGGTTTGAGAGCCTGAAGGAATCAAGTTGATACTTGTAGTTAAGAGTGAAGCCTGAAGGTGGAATTGACTGAAAAGCTGAAGCTTGGGGAAGAAGAAGATTAAGTTGACACTTATGTTGATGGGTTGAAACCTGGAGAAGCAAGGTGATACTTGCCAGGGAAGTTGTTATCCTTGAAGGGTGGTTGAAGTCTGAAGACTGGATTGATGTTAGAAGAGTTGAAGCTTGAATTGAAAGTAGGAAGCTGTTGATTTGTTTCTTTCTTGTCTGTTTTGTTTTCTGTATTGCTGATGTGCCTTGTTTGACTTGCTTGTTGCATTAGAATAAGTCCATGATTAGACTGACTTTAAGCTAGGAGCATGATTGCACTAGAGGTTGGGTTGCTCCCTCTGCTTGTATTGTTACTGTATGGCTTTGCTTGCGGGTATTTGATAGAGCCCAGCTCCCTTGCCCATGTGGTTTATTTTGCTTGACAGCATTCTATTTTGTCTGTATGATTACAGTCTCTTATATTCTGCTTGATAGCATGTTATTACTTTGCTGTATGATTACAGTTATTCATTCTGGCTTGAGGTTGAGATGAGCTTGTGGAGGCTGCTGCCCCACACACATTTCCTCCCTCACTTGCATTGCATGCATTTTACTGTATATCTGTTTACTGTTTAAGCTGATGCTTTATCTGTTTCTGTTTATCATTGACATGATCCATTAGGACTCTCATTTCCTTTGATAAGGAAATGATGATAGAACTTTAGGTTGAAACCTATGCATGATAACTTCTAGGAGTTCCCTGTTTCAAACCTCAACCATAGGATGAATCCTTGGCATGATAACAGTAGGACTTGATAGTCTCCCCTTAGTTGAGCCTGTTCTCTTCTCATCTCAAACGGCTTAAGATACAGTAATCATGAATGATTTCTATCGTACGTTACGAGCCTTAAGCTATCTGAGAAAGGATTGTTGGAGAGCTTCTTTTCAACAGTCTGGATGTTTAGTATGGCACCCTTTGGGTGACATGCGACGCATTCACTCTCAGGTCATAGTCTTTAGTGCGATTGAAATTGCAAACACAATAAAAAACACTTCTTCCGTAAAAGACAGAAAACAAACTTCAAACCTTTTTTCCCCGTGGGCCCGTAATTCAAAGGAAGCTTTTCTGAAGAAAAGAGTGTCGTTAAACTTCAGCGCCAACGCAAACAGGCTTTGTCCCTAATTGCTGGAACTGCTGTTTAACCCTACTCGATAAAACAGATGAATCTGAATCCCCGTAATCCGTAGTACCCCGAACTACGTAAGCTCTGATCTCTCATACTTGTTGAGAGTACGTAGGCACAATACTGATGTATTGGCGAGCCACCTTCCCCATAACCCGTAGTAGGTCGAACTACGTTGACTCTGATTTCTCATTCTCTGATGAGAATACGTAGGCATAAAGCGCGACGCTTTGCCGAGTCATTTTTCTTTTCTGTTTAAGCCAGCCTTGATAGGTAGATAGATAAACCAACTCGTCCAGTAAACACAACAAGCGTGGATCCCGTCGAGTACGACGGACGTGAGGGGTGCTAATACCTTCCCCTTGCGTAACCGACTCCCGAACCCAGACAATGGTTGCGATGACCTTGCCTTATACCTTTTCGTCAGGTTTTTTCCGATCGTTTCCTTTCCCGTTCTGAGGGATAAATAACGAAAGGTGGCGACTCTTCTGTTTTGCCGACACCTTATTTTCGCGGAAGCGACACTTACATACTTGTTCCAGAGCACTCAAATCATTCTCAAATGAGTGATATGGATGTTCAACTCTTGTTTTCTATTAAGAAGAATTTGGAGGTCAATTGGGCATATGTGTTCATGCACCATATGCGTCATATCAAGTCTCTTACTGGAGGACTTCCTTATGGGTGAATCATTTCCATAATTCTAGAGGCAAGCTCTATTCATCTTGAAAGAGAACCACAGACCATGATGACTGCAAGGGTTAATGAAATCAATGTCACCACAGCTACAAAGAACACTAGTATTGTGTAAAATGATGACAAACGATTTGTCTACAAGGATGTTGCATCTTCTTCTACTGCTGCTCTTATTCCCAAAGAAGGCTACATAAATTAATTTATCTACCAAAAGATAGTAGCTCTTGAAAACAAGGTTAATCTTAATACAAGGGAACACATGAAAGATATGGCCTATATGCGTAAAATGTTCAAACAACTGGCTATGCAGCAACTCCGAGCTCTCATGAAAGAAGAAGAAGAAGAAGAAGGAGATGAAGATGAAGAAGAAGATAAGGAAGAGGATATTATGTCTGAAAGTGAGTGAATAATAATTTCTATTATCATGTTTTCATTTTTTGTTCTAAGACCTTTTTGTTTATGTCTTATGGTTTTGTTTTATGTTTTGTTGATATAACTAGTACAATATGTTCAGTTTAATTTGTTATGTTTTGTTTCGTGTTTGTGACGTATTCGTAAACATGTTGTGTTCTGCTTTATGTTCTTGTATTTAGTCTTTTGTCCACATGTGTGTTTCTTGTTGTAAAACTTTTCCCATCCTTTTTCTTGTTGACAAAGGGGGTGAAGAATTTCATGTGTTTGTATACTTTTTTTCTGCTCTTCTAAAAAATTTTGCAGAAAATTTCAAGACTCTTTTAAATCATAGATTAAGGGATAGCATCATCCTAGGGGGAGCACTTGAGCACTTGTTAGAAAAGCCGTAAAAACTTTCAAAGAAGATGTTGTCATCATCAAAAAGGGGGAGACTGTGAAGACATGGCTTCTCAAGTGGTTTTGATGACGACACGCTCTACAACATACAAGGATGGATAAAATAATCTCAAAGAAATCAAGTTTGAAGAACTTCAATTTCAAATCAATATGTCAAGACTTGGTAAAACATGAAGACAAAGTTTTACACAAATGAAGGTACAACATTCAACTTCTATATAGCTTGTACAAGTGTTCAACTTCATCTCTCATTCTTGCATATCATATTGAAAATATTTTAAATCATTACAATGCATTTTTGCCTCTAATTCAATTTTTTTTTTGCAAATTCTGTTAAGAGTAACCAGTTACCACTTCCTGGTAATCGATTACCCTCTGGTAATTGATTACCCTGTGTTATCTTTCAAAAATTTTAAAACATTGAGGTTGATAACTGTAGAGGTAAAATTGTGAGTATAAGCTATTGATTAACTTAACTCAAAATGCAAGAGTCGCCACCGCACTTTTATTTTATCCAAAAAGGAAAGGAAAAAGAGCGAACAAAACCTAAGATTTCTAAAATAAGAACAAGAACAGAGATCAGGGTAAGGAGGTTGGTTACACAATGGGAAGGTGTTAGCACCCAAAATGTCTATAGTACTCTATAAGAGCCCTCTAAAATATCTACGCTTTTTGGTTTGAAAATGGTTTATTTGAAAAGAGATTGGGGAGATGAGAAGAGAATTATTTTTTAAGATTTTTGTGTTTGGAGAGACTTATCGCCTCATGCCTACGTAATCACAAAGTGTAATATAGGATCAAAACCTCGTAGTTTATGGTACAAATAACAAAAGTTTGTTGGTTTTGATTGATATTAAATGTAAAGACAAGTCGTCATTTTAAAGAGAAAACTACGACTAGTCACCCACAAGTATAAGACAACATTTACATCACCTAAAGATGGAGGATTTTGCTTGGATTATCAACAAGTCTATCAATCAACATCTAAGTGGAAAATGTCAACATCTTAATACTATGGGGAATAGGAGAATTATATCTCAACTATAGAAATGACTCATGTCTAAACTTTATGAAAAGTTTTAAAATGAAAAGTGCACAAAGGCACAAAAAGTTTGAATGAGGTGAAGTGATTTTTATATCTTTTTGAAAATTGTCAAAATATGATTAACATTGATTGACATTTATTAAGAAAACAAAGTTTTAAAATCACTTGACAAAAGTCAAGGTTTTATTGTGAAAGCGGTTTGAAGTTTGTAAGCAATAAGGTTTTGAAAGAGGGAGAAGGCTTTGAAAATTTAAGAAGGGGAGGAGATGAAGTGACTACCCTAGAAAGAAAAATAAAAGCCAGAGATAAGAAGGACCTAACCAAATTGTGGCACACTTCATAGTTAGCGAAATAAGAATTCCATCAAATTTGAAGCATACGCTAATGAGCGAGGCAAATAAAGGCCAAGATCCATAATACTCCAAGTGTAGGGACAAATTCCTAAATCTAAGTCCAAGGGTCCAAGAATGATCCAAGAGCATAACCACAAAATTAAGAGCACCGAGTTTTTTAAAAGTTTTAATCATTTATTAGTGTTTTGAACAAGATATGATCCAAGTGGACAAAAGACAAGCAATCAACCATACTTGGACTTTCAAACATAAGTTTGAGCCACAAATGAGCATTTTTCGATTACGGGATAATTTAGCGCTATGTTAAGCAATTGTAATCGGGTTTATGTAGAAACCACGACTATCTGAGGCCGGTCAATAAAAATGTTAGTGCCAATATATGCTACATAAGTTTTTCGTTTTTGAATTTCTATTGCGTTTCAAATTGAATCCGTGTTGCGTGAGTTGCGTGATATTTTGGTGAATTTTTATGTGTCATTTTAAACATTGTGTAGCTCACGTTTTGAAGTTGTTTTGCTATTTTCTTGCAGCTTGTATGTTAATGTGTGATGCATCAATTGTTTGGAACGGTTGGCATGATGCAAGAATTGTTGGCTTTCATTTTGGCTAGGCTTCAAGTTTCTTGCGCAAGACTTGTAGTACGGTATAGCTCATTTTCACGGCTTGAAAAGTGTAGAGCTTGGAAACTTGTTAGCTTAATATCATGGCTATACAAGTTGGCTTGAAGTGGCACGTGATGTTTGGAGTTTTCATGAGCATGTTTTTGCAAGTTTGGCACAACGCTTGGAATGTGGGCATGAAATATTGAGACTTAGCAATGCTTGGCAAGTAGCGATGTTGTTTTATCATGCGGCTTCAAGATTTTGGTTCAAAATTTCATGAGACTTGTTGTATGGCTTGCTAGAGGCAAGAAATAGTAGCATGATGTGAACCTTTACTTGTGAAGAAAAGGCATGAAGCTTGAATGAGAGGCTTGTATTTGGCATCATGGTTAACAAAGATTTCATGTGGGATGGCTAGAAGTTTGGTGTTACATTGGAAAGAAGTAGTAGTATGGGCTTAGCTTTTTTTTTGTAAATACTTTTTCTTGTTATTTTTGGCAAATGTATTTGTACTATGGATTTGATTGAATTTTTTGGACATGATGATTTTTTTGTGTGTAAATGGACAATGGTTAGAGGGGAAAAAAAGTGATGGACAAATTTGATAAATCAAAGGTTTTAGCAATATGCTTTCATATTTTCTTTATTGGAATATGGGTATGGAAATTAGTTTAGAGGGAAAAAAAGGATTGAAAAATGAATAATTGAAAGTTGAATGTGGAAATTGGATAAATGGTTTAATGGATATGAATAATGAAAAATGAATTTTTATGCAAAAAGAGGATTTAAAAATGGATATTGAAAAAAAAAATGTGGATTCGAAATTGGATATGGGTTTAGAAAAGAATGGATAATGGTTTTCAAAATTGAATTTTGAATGTGGGTTTAGAAATTTAATTTGAAATTGAATTGAATCAAGGATATGATATCTTGGATATGAAGTATGGATTTGAAAATTGAAATGTGAATGAATAATGAATATTTATGGGTATTTTTGAATAAGATGGATAATGGAATTTTGTGAATTGGATTTAGATGATAATTGGGTATGAATAAATGGATATATCAAAGAAAATGGATATTGAAATGCATTTTAGAAAATGGATATTTGAAATATATTTGGATAACTGGAAAGGAATTTAATTTATGAATATGGATAAAAAAAGAAATTTTGGATATGAAATGGATAAAAATATGGATATTGAAAAATGGATCTTAGAATTGGACATTTGAAAATGAATATGGTTTATGAAATGGATAAAATTGGTTATGGATAATTTTAAAAATTGTAGAATTTGGACTTGAATAAATGGAATAAAAATATGGATTGAGTGGATATTGGTTTTGAAATTGAAATTTGAATATGAATTTAGGAATATCCAAATGAAATGGCTCAAGAATAAATATTTAGAAATGAATTTGAAATTTGAATATGGAATGTGGATTTGGAGATGATATTGGATAGAGATTAAAAAGGAAATGGTTAGAAAATGGATAAAGGTGAACTTAGAAAAGAAAAGAATCTTGAATCTTTGAAAATACGCCTTAAGTTCCAAGTAATCCATGAACCATGAATCTTCCAACTCGAACTAAACCTTGAATGAAACAAGCTCTTGAAGATTTGATGCCATGATGAATCCAAATATCAACACTTACATCTTAATCAATAAAATGCCTTGATTTAGCAAAATTCCATTCCCATTGATGATCCAACCACATAGGTAAATCCTTGAGAAATCCTCATTGAAGATATTGACTTGTGAAGTAGAGAACTAGGAGAAACCTTGAGATGATGATGAAATTGCAATACAAAATAATGCTCAATGTAGCCTCGAAGAACAAAACCACAACATCAAGAACTTCAATTGAGGAGCCATTATCAATACTCAAACACAATGAACTGAAAACCTAATTCCCTTGACCTTTGAATACTCATTGCCTGAAAGATAACCCATTGATGCAAATAACTTGCCATTGAAGCAAACTCTTGATAGTTTGACCAAGATGAGGTCAAATTTCCATCTGGTCTTGACTTAGATAAATAACCATATTTGACTTGAAACAAATGCCCTTGCCATGGATCTCCCTGCAAAACCCTAAAAACACAGAGAAAGAAAAACAGGCGATTGCAATATATTTTTGGTATTTTGGTTAGAGGTTAGTAAAGATAAACAAATATAAAGCAAGTAAGAAACACACAGGTGCTTGGTGATCTCCCTTAGAAGAAAAAATACCGAAGAGGGAAGGAAAACCAATATTGTGATCTTGTTTGTGTATGTAATGATGCAAATGAAATGTGGGATCTTAGGGCTAAAAATTAGGGTATTACAACTGCCCCTATTTAAGTTTCTTCTATCCAGAGATATGAAGATTAACATCTTTGTCTCGACCAGATAAAAGAGACTTAAATATAACAATAAACTCAATTTTTGGCCCTAAGAGGCCACGAAATGATATGATTATGCTAATGGTATGCAAACACAAGACCTCTGTGGGGGAGAAAAATGCCACAGGAGACGATCAAATGCTGGAGAGCAAAAGAAGAAAAGAGAATCCGCCGGGGGAAACAAAAGAACAAGATCATATTCCAATAAAGGAAAGGAATCAACTCAACTGGGGAAGAGATATCAGCTGCCGGCTATTAGGCGAAGATACTCAAACTGAAGAGATGAGGTAAAAAAAATACTTTTTGCTGGTTACTGAGTAGAAAATAAAGGCAATGAACACAAAAGAATTATCATCTACCGGTTACTGGGTAGAAAACAAAGAGATGTATTATTTATTACCAGTTACTGAGTAAAGGTAATCCACTTGGCGAGACACAGTCAAATACCTGTTACTGGGTAGGAAAAGAAACAATGTCAACTACTGGTTACTGAGTAGTTTAGCGAGAGTAATAAACCCGAAGGAAAAGGTTACCAGCTATCAGTTACTAGATAGGGTAAACAAAATATCAACTACCTGTTACTGGATAGGGTAAACAAAATATCAACTACCATTTACTGGGTAGGAAAAGGAATATTACTATAAGGAAAGATCACCAACTACCAGTTACTGGGTAGAAAAAGAAACAATGCCGACTACTGGTTACTGAGTAGTTTAGCTAGAGTAATAAACCTGAAGGAAAAGGTTACCAACTATCAGTTACTAGATAGGGTAAACAAAATATTAACTACCTGTTACAGGGTAGGAAAAGGAATATTACCACAAGGAAAGATTACCAATTACCAGTTACTGGGTAGAAAATCAATGGTAACTAACCAAAAGAGAGACAAATGTTACCTTCTACCAATCACTTTGTAGGATATTACAAATGTCGACTACCTGTCACTGGGTAGGAGAAGAAATATATCATCAACTACCTGTCACTAGACAGCTCAAACCACACAACACACTTCTCAAATAAAGAGATAACCATTTGTTGGGGATTACACCACAGACTTTTCACTGGGACTTCTTCTATAGAGATGCCATTTCATGGAAAAGCTTGTCGGAAAGGGATCCATTATTTCACAATAAACTTCTCTGTTGAGAATGAACTAGAAAATTTGATGGGGACACACAAGCTGCTCAAATAAAGAGGCTGCCACTTGAAGTCGCACAAGCAAATACTAAGAGAGTGTTATTAAAACACTGCTGGGGAAATTCAAACTTTCATCTTTTGATGAGATTAACAACAGATTTCTGCCGAGGAAAATAAATCCTCAACGAGAAAAATATCATTCATGTTTCACAGTCCAGAAAAATCAAAATAACCGCCGCATGAGACCAAATTTCAATTCAGGAACAAACTGGAGAGAAACGGTCAAATAAGATTTAACTTGATGAGGAAATATCTCATCGGGGATCAATTCCATCTAGATAAAAGTTGGGGAGGAAAACTAAAACAAACATCTTCCACAAGGCATAAACTCAGTGGGGAATTTGAAAGGATAGGCATTTTTTGCTTAGGGGTCGACACTCTAATGGAGATAGGAGATACGCACTCCGCAGGGATAACATCACCGAAGAGCAAGGAAGCACCAACAAAAATGCAGGATGCATAATGCAACAAAAACATATTATGCTCAACAAAATGAATGCGCATGCAATGTATATGAGTATGAATATGCTGATAAAATAGACAAAGAGGATAAACAGAGGGTGAACAAAACATCACAACACCACAAATACCTGACTAATCTCAACAAGCTGGAGACATCACTGGAGATCCTGCTAGGAATTTAAATGAAGAAATCCTGCAAGAAGTAAGCCAAAGCCATCAAAGAAAAATAAATCCTACTACAAGGCTCAAATTTCGCTGAGGAGATAGAAATACTTCTTGGGGAGAAAGTCCAAAGGTCAATATTCAAACATCAATAATTTAACAAGAGGGAACAACAATATGAACTCCACTTCAAAGGGAAAGATTTGTTGGATAAAACATAGCAACATTAATCTTCCAACTCTGCCTGGAGATAAGAAAAATTCATATGAAATATGCTTCAAAGAGATCTGCTGAGGATTGGAATCATGTAAACAACTACACAATCCCACTAGGGAATAACACAACTCTTCTAGGGATATCAAAAAAAGTTCTTTGAGGATTATGCAACTATGAGAGAAACATCCTGGACTTACCAGAGAAAATAAGAAGTTAACATCATAGCAAAAAAGTCAAGCTGTGAGGAATTTTAAATCAATACCCAATACAAGGTGGGAGAAAACTCAACAGGTGACTGCTATATCAATACTTCTTAAAAGAAAGCAACATTGTTATTTGCTTGGGAATCATCCAAAGTAAGTAGGCATAACCTCTACTAGGAACCAGTAAAGACAAATTTCGGTATGGGCATTAGTATCAAGGAGAGGTGGTCCTCAAACTGCTCAACTTCTTGACCATAACCTGGCTGGATGAAGGAAATATACTCAGTTGGAGAAGATTTGAATCAAGATTTAACTGGGGAAAACCGAACAACATTCTGTTAGAACACAAATTGATGTTCAATATATCTCATTGTTTTGATGATAACATTAATGAAATTTTGTATAGAGAATTTATATACACTAATTTTGTTCAAGTGTTTATTTGTTTTAGATATCAAAATTAATATTATTCTGGAAGCAAGAACGCCTCTGAACACCACAGAACGAAAAAGCTCTGAGCGTCAGAAGCAACACATCAGAAGATTTTGATCTACTACAATGACTCTGAGTGAAGCTAAGAAGAACTTGAGCAAAGAACATACGTAAAGATTCAGAAGACTCTAGAAGTACTCAACACTGCAAGTACAAAAGTTCTGATAAGCAAGTATGCTCTGATAAGGATTTCACGCTTAAAGCACTTTTCTGCAAACTCTGATAGAGAAACTTTGATTGAGTTAACTCTGACCTGAACAACTAAGAACATCATCATAAGTTCTGATGCAAGACGTTCTAAAAGTTGGTGAAGAAGATGTTGTTCAAATAAAGATTCGTTGGTATATTCCTTGTCTTATCCTAAACGGCTCTTTCCCCATTCGTGCATGACACAGGATTTCAGACAAAAAGGATTTGTCATAACATTCCTCTTCTGAGAAAGGAAAAGTCAATAGAAGACAAAAATATCAGAATGCACAGATTGCACAGTCATTGAGAAATGGATTTCAAAGGACTATAAAAGCAAGTCTTAGCATCACTTCAAAGGTTAACGAACTTGAAACAAATTCTTGACAAAGTCATTCAACAAGCGCTCATTTAAACATTCTTCAAGCTAGAATAGTTTTATTCTTCGTTCTATAACTTGTGCAAAAATCATTGTTGTGATATAGCTTTTTAGAAGCATTTCTTAAACACAAATTTGTTAGTTTATCTTTTGTAAAAAGATTTCCTTAAGAAGACCAAGTTGTGGTCAGAATTTCTTGAGAAGACTAAGACAGTTGTCTTAGTGGTTTACACTGTAATTAAGTTTGATATAGTGGATTAAGTCCTTGTTGAGAAAGGCAAATCACCTTGGTAGGGTGGAGTGGATTAGTTTGAGTGCAAATGAACCAGGATAAAAATACTGTGTTATTTTTTCTATCATCCAAATTGTTTTAAAACCCTTATTCAATCCCCCCCCCCCCCTTCTAAGTGTTTTTCTCACCTTCAGTTGGCATCAGAGCTTCAGTTCTATAAGTGCTCTCACTTAACCGTGACAAAAAAAGATCCTGTTGGGAAAAACTCTTAATCTATTGTTCTTTATTCATCATGGCTGCTAAAGCTTCAACTTCAACTTCATACAACAACAAATACGATGATAGAGACAGAATAAGTACCAAACCTCCCATGTTTGATGGTGAGAAATTTGATTACTAGAAAGATAGAATAGGAAGTTTCTTTCTAGGCTATGATGCTGACTTATGGGATTTGGTTACTGATGGTTATATTCATCCTACAAATGATGAAGGCAAAAAGGTTGACAGAAAATCTATGTCTGATCAACAGAAGAAGGAGTTTATAAACCATCACAAGGCAAGAACCATTCTATTAAATGCAATATCTCATACTGAGTATGAGAAAATAACAAATAGAGATACTGCATTTGATATGTTTGAATCTCTAAAAATGACGCATGAAGGAAACTCCCAAGTAAAGGAGACAAAAGCCTTGGCGCTCATTCAGAAATACGAGGCCTTCAAGATGGAGGAATCTGAATCTGTAGAAGTTATGTTCTCAAGGTTTCAGATTCTAACTGCTGGTCTGAAGGTTCTGGACAAAGGTTACTCTACTGCTGATCACGTCAAGAAGGTCATCAGAAGCTTGCCAACAAGGTGGAGACCAATGGTGACAGCGCTGAAGCTTGCAAAGGATCTGAATAAGATCACTCTGGAGGAATTGATCAGTTCCTTAAGGAGTCACGAGATTGAGCTAGAAGAAGACGAACCTCAGAAGAAAGGTAAGTCTGTTGCACTAAAATCTAACAAATCCACTAAAGCTTTGCAGGTTATTGAAGAAAGCTCTGAAGAATCTTCCTCTGAAGAAGATGAATTGTCTTTGCTGTCCAGAAGGATAAACCAACTCTGGAAGCACAAACAAAAGAAGTTCTAAAACTTCAAGAGATCTTATCAGCGTGGCGAATCTTCTGGACATAAGAAATCTGGAAAGAAAGATGTAGTGTGCTACGAGTGCAAGAATCATGGCCACTATAAAAATGAATGTCCCAAACTTCTGAAGGAGAAACCCAGAAGGAAGTTTGAAAAGAAGAAGAGGGTTCTAATGGCCACATGGGATGATTCAGATGCTTCTGAATCTTCATCAGAATCAGAAGATGAATGTGCTAATGTAGCACTGATGGCTGACGTGGAGGACCACGAAGAAACTGCTGAATCTGGATCAGAATCAGATTTTGAGGAGGTATTTTCTGAACTTTCTAGAGCTGAACTTGCTGTGAGTTTATCTGAAATTCTTGAAAGCTACAACAAAATCAAACTCAAATACAAGAAGCTTCAAAGTTGTCTTGCATTTGAGAATGATCAGCTGAGATCAGAAGTTGCTGAGCTTAAAGCAAACAATCTTAAAATGAAAAATGATTTAGAAAAAGCTCAGAAATCTGAATCAGATCCTATATCATGCTCTAAAAACATTTTAGAAGAGTATGATTATAGCTTTCAGAAGTTTCTGGCTAGAGGCCTAGATAGAAGCAAGATGGCTTCAATGATCTATGGTGTAAGCAGAAACAACAGAAAGGGAATTGGATATGAATCACCCTCTGGGAAGGATTTAAATCCAAAACCTGTTGATATACTGATCATTAAGTATTCTCCTCTATATACTCATTTCAATTATGGTCATCTAAATGATATTAAGCACACATGTTCTGATCTGAACAAACCTGTGTTTAATAAACCAAAATTCCATCAGAACAAGGATGCTCTTAAAGGAAAGAAATTCAGAAAGAATTTCAAACCTACTAACCCCAGAGGACCCAAGAAAATATGGGTACCTAAGTGTCGCGGTGAAATTTGGATACCAAACTATTGATTAGTTTGAATCATTAATTCAATTTGCAACCGAACTTTGATTTGTCCAAAGGAAGGGATAAAGATCGAAATTCCCACAATGCAATGCAAATGCAAGGTTAGAGAGTTTTAGGTTCGGGGGTTGGTTAAACTTAGGGAAGGTACTAGCATCCTAAGTTTCTGTAGTACTCTACAGGAACCTCTTGTTTTATGTTTGTTTATTGCTATATGTTTATCTGCTTAAGGGATTAAAGACCCTAGTGGTTTATATCTAAGTATACTCGATAAGATGTCGCATCTTATGCCTACATATCCTTACGGGAGTGGAATCAGAGTACTTGTAGTTCCCCTAAAGGGTTAGAGGAGCTCTTTGACTGTGGTCAAAGTTCCTATGGGTTTAGGGTAGTTGTTTTGATTGGGTTTAGGAGAAGAGATGAGTCTTCATGTTAAGGGAGATGTAACCACCACAAGTGTAAAAGGGGGTTGTAGGAAAATAGTCTTTGCATTGTCTTAAGAAAAGGGCTTAAGTACTCGGGTTGTTTGACGAGTATGCCTTTATCACTCTTAAGGCAAAGTTCCTACATGTTTGATTGTATTATTATGGGGGTGGAGATTATATCTCACTTAAGATGATTAACATCTATTCTCTATTGTGTTTGAAAAAAGTTGTATAGTTGATTGTTTGTTTGTCTAAGTTGTAAAGATAGAGACAAGGTCCTTCCTATGGGGTAGGATCTATCCTAAGTGATCAACTTGAATGGGATCAAGGATCAAGGGGAATATGATGCAAATGAAGTGCAACTACACACAACGTTGAATTATGTGTAGGTTTTTCCTTTGGACGAAATGCGATGCGGAAATGTAAATCGCGGAAATGTAAGTGACAGTAAGGTAAATTGCGGAAAAATAAACCATACAAGTACGCATGAAAGCGCTGAAGTGTGGGTGCATTGTGTCGTGAAGTGCATGATTGATTTGTATTTTACGCGGTTGATTGACTTTAAATTTCTGATTTAACTTTAGACGAGGCTTAATTATTTGAGAAAGGTTGATTTATTTTATGAGAATATTGTATTAGCTAATTACTAGTGAGGTTAATTTTGAGAAAAGTTATATTAGATTTTTATTTAGTAAAGTGATTTTAGGTTGTAAATCAATTAAATTTAATCAGTAAATAAAAGCTTAGTTACTAATGATAGGTTTTAATATTATGTAGCAAAACAAAGTTGTTATTATTAATAGATAAAAACAAACTATAAAGATGAGTTTTAACCAAATTATTTAGGGATTTTACAAAAAGATTTAAGCAAGTTAATTATAAAAGTTATTAAATTATGAGAGGTCTAATAATAATAATAATAATAATAATAATAATAATAAGTTAAAGACAAAGAAAAAGTCAGGTTAAAGGATTAAGTAATTACTAAATAAAGGTTATCATTAAGTTATTTAAATGGATTTAATTTAAAAAGTTAATTACGGTTAATGATTAATAAAACTGATTGAATTGGTTAATTAAGGGGATTAAGGCGAAAAAGGTTTAGTGAGGTGATTATGTGGGTGCGTGTAGGTGATTACTCAGTTAACAAATCACAAAATAATAACAACAAAATTTTAAAAAAAAACGAAAAGGAAGACGGGAACCCTAGGTCCCGAATCAGCCCCCTTTCCCCGTCGATCGCGCTCCTCTCTTTCTCATCTCCCAAACGCCAACGCTATTCACCTTTCTCTTTATCAATCCTTTCCATGTCTCGAACCTGAAACGAAACAAGCAACATCAATAGTTTAAGATCGTGAAAAGACTAGAGTGTTACCGACAATGGATGAACGCAGCGGTGGTGGCGATCGAAGCTTCTCGGTGGGTCACGCTTCGCGAAAGCTGCAGTTAATGGCAATCTGAGGTTCGCGGCGAGTGGTGGTTGCGGCGTGATTGAGCTTCGTGGAGGCGGCGCCGACGGCAAGAGGCAAAAGATAAGTTTTTTTCTGAGCTTAGGGTTTTTTTTGGTCAGGGATTCACCAAATCGTCCCCTGTGTTGTTGTGAAAATCTCCCTTTTATAGGCTTCACCTGAGATTTCCGTTTTAAAATCTGATTGAAATTCTTGAATGCTTGATTGATTGTGGATTGGGATTTCCTTTTTGGGTGATCTCGATTTGGAAAGTATTCCTATTTCGTTTTGTTGTACCCCAAATTTTGACCCCTTAGATCCTCACTATCATTTTTAGAAGCATGATCATGAATTATCTAACCCTAAATCAGTGCAAGTTCATTATTGTCAAGTTACAGACGAATCAGGGTTCTTGCACCGACAAATTCAAAACAACCAAGAAATGATCAACCAATGATTTGGGCCAATTCAATCATGGAATGAAATCAAAGATAATATCAAAGTCAAATGAGAAGTCAATTTGAAGAAATCATTTCAGAATCAAGAACAGTGCAGTCAAGAGGCCCCGATTAGGGTTTTTAACCAGTGAAAATTCAACTGTGGTTTGACTTTGATGTTGGAAGATGTTTTAATGGTGGGGTTGAGGTCCATGAAGTTCATATATCTTATTAAAGACCATTCAAGAAGTATCAAAGTCTCAAGATATCCAGAACGTTAACAGGCGACTCAGTCGGCACCAATCGATCGTACGGTTGACCGAAAAGTCAACTCCTCAAATTTTGAGAATTGGAATCCAAGTTGTGAATCAAAGTTGTTCCTTATGTCATAATGGACTTGCATATCAATTTTCATGATCATTGGATCAAGGATGAGAGAGTAATCGAGAAATCGGGAAATTAGGGTTTTGAAAAGGGCTAAACCATAACTCCTTAACCACACATCCAATTGAGTTGGTTCAAATATCATTTGGAAGCTCTTGAAAAATCCTACAAAAGTCCCATACTAGTCCACAACCAAAAAATGCATACTTTTTGAGATAGAAGCAAAAACATTCTTAGAAGGGAAAATAACTTAGAAAATTTCTAAGTTATTTTCACTTTAAAAGCTTGTGTGCAGCCAACTTTGAGGGGGTTTTTCACCTAGTTCCAATTGG
Source organism: Lathyrus sativus (assembly GCA_963859935.3). Lineage (NCBI taxonomy): Eukaryota > Viridiplantae > Streptophyta > Magnoliopsida > Fabales > Fabaceae > Lathyrus > Lathyrus sativus. The sequence goes on from OZ012740.1 coordinate 467,637,069, forward strand.
ATTTTGATTTCTTGGCAAACATGAATGTTTTAGAGCTATGTGAGGGCTTTCTAAATTGTACAAGAACTCCTCAAGATGATTTATGAGCAGAAAGATACATGTGTTCAAAGTTGGTGTTTTGTCACTTTAGTCCCACATTGACCAATTTTGCAAAAGCACCTCTCCCACCCAAGTGGGCCAATTTTAACTTGCCAAACTCATGTTACCTGATATATTGAACATCTCAAGCATGTTAGAACAGAAAGATTGCATAGAATTAGCATGGAATTAAAGTTGTGAAGTTCATTGCCAAAGTTGCCATTTTTGACTTTTCCAAGCATCAGGTGTAAAGCAAACCTACTCCAGCCACTCTATCAAGCCTCTAGCCTGCATTTTGACAGTAAAAACATCAATGTAACTTGCCCCTTGAGTGGAAAGAACAGCCAAAGGTCAGAAAAGCAAGGCAAGTTGGATGGTGGGTGAAAAATATCAAAGATAACTTCATGTTTAAGCAAAGTTCTCAAGCAAGCACCTCCTTGCTTTTTGCTATAAAAAGGGACCTCACACCCCTCATTCAAGACATCAAGATCATTCTGAAAACCTGAGAAATCAAGCTCTCTCACCACCTCCCACTCTTGCTTGCATTTTAAAAAATTCTTCAAAGTTGTCAAGTGTAGCCAAAATTCTGCACTTTGCAATTTCTCTACCACATCAAGTTCTACTCATTCCAGCACCCAAACCATCATCCATACATCTTCTAAATAACATATAGAAGGTGTACAATCCATCAAACAACCAAAAAACTCAAGAAATCAAAAAGTCAAATGTTCATGTAGCTTACTTTGACCAAAAGCCATAAAAAACACCAAAGAGAGTTCCAAACATTTTCTCGAGGTTTTGATCACTCATACACCTCACATACCATATATCTCAACTGTCCAAGCCCTCATCCATCATTAGAAGCTCATATTTTGTCATTTGGCATTATAAGTGGTTGTTACTTAAAGTTGAAGCAAGGTGCTGAAGCAAAGACTTGGATTCAATCATCTCTGGTTTTCTCAACAATTTTTGCTTGCTTAACAGGTCCTTCAACAGGTATGTAGCATGTATACATTGGTTCTTATGTTATTCATCTATGATTTGGCATTTTGAGCATTATAGTGTATGTTTGAATTCATGAACAATTGTTGGTTTTTCTCATGATGCTTGAGATGTGAAGAACATGTGTTCCCTTGTAAGAATGAACATAAGCTTGATTGTTAAACATTGGCTATAAGGTAGGATGTCACTCTGTCAAAACAGTTTGGAAAGTCTTTGTTTTTGCTGTCATAACATGATTTGTCTTAAATGTGATGCTGTTGGACTTAGTTTCATTTTGCTTGCAATTCTTGGATATGTTGTAATAATCATTGATACTTGATGTGTATCATGTTCTGATCCCCCATGTCATGCCCACAATTTGTTCATTCTGTTTAAACTAATCTCTGATCCCATATGCTCATGCTGTCTTGAATTAAAAAACATTGTTGCTGCCAGGTTTTGTTCTTGATGCTCATAGCATTAATTCATCTGCACTTGTTATAACTGCTGTTAGAATGCTCTTCATGGTGTGTGTTTAAACTGTTATAACTTGACATACATGATGCATTAACCCTTAGCCTGCTGTCCTAAATGCTTGAACCTGATCCTAGAAAATCAATTAGTGATTCATGGTTGTGCTAATGATTAAAAACCTGCTGCTGTCAAAACTGTTTGCAAGTTTCAAAATTCTGTTTGCATATAGACATGAAAATCTTGATGTTAGCATTTAGACACATTTCAATGTACCTTTAAAGCATGTTTGTGTATATACATTGTCTTGCTTGTACATAGGTTCATGATTCACATGCATTCATCACTTTTTCAAATCACTCAAAACAAACTGTTTTCATACCAATGCTTGTATACTCCAAAACAGCACTTGAACATTTTTTAAATACCATTTAGAGTATGCTGGTATGACTGTTTTAACCACAAGATTGGTAGTCCAAAATTTCATGTTTTCAAAACAATCTCACTTATTCATCAAGTCACTCACACCACTAATTTTACACAAACTAGTTTTCACACTAAAGTCATACCTTGGACATCTCATAAATGTTTTTTTGAAAAGTGTAGACATGCTGATTTTGGCCTCACAATCTGTTTTTTTAAATATCATGTCTTCAAGCTAACTTTTGCTTGCATATCAAGCCACACCATTCTCACTTTTTGCATAACACATGATGTGTTTGTTTTCTTCATCTTAACATGTTTGTTTGAACATTCTAAGCATGCTTATGTGTTTGTTTTGCTGTTTCATTGCCTTGCACCAAAATTCACATGGTGACACCAAATTTCAAATGTACCAAGATACTCAAAATATGTTTTTTTTGCATATGCTTGTTTTTCACCAAAACAAAACCTCACACACTTCACATTACTCATTTGTAACATGTTAGAACACTGATTTAATGTACACAAGCACTGCACCACAAAATCACACACAAGTTGCATTTTTGCTTTTTACATGCTCACCATGCTATATCAGTTTGAGAATGTTTGTTTTTTTCTTGAGATCTTTGTGTTCCTACAGCATGATATGATCATTTATGACATGTATAAGTGATTGGTTTGGGTTGATTTGAGTTGTAACTCAGATTTGCAATTTTCACACTTCCACACATCACACTTACATCACAAATACCACATCTTGAACCAAGTTGTTTTGAACTGTCTTGCTTGATCAAACATGACTAATATCACATGTATGAAATGTATGCACACTTAAACCAATCAGTTTGTTCTTGAAATGAGATTTGAACACCATTATGCATCCTTACCTTGACAATTTGTATGTGACATGTCATTCTTCATAGCAGGTGGTTTCCTTGAGGTTCTAGTGTTTAGATCATCTTATTATCATGTATATATGCTGTGTAAATGATTAGAATGACTTGAGTTGGCTTTGAACTGCATCTGCCCATCATCATGCATTTTGGTTACCTTAATGCAACTTGACATACCACTATCCATAACAGTTTGTGAATGATTGATCCTTTGAAATCTTTGGGTTATATCAGCCTGGCATGACCACAGGTGACACACATAAATAGACCAAACCTTTGAAAATAACCTGGACACTAACTTACACTCATGATACACATAATACCACAAAATGCAATTTGAACACTAAAGCCTTACCACTCATCACAGTTCTGATCTCTTCACATACACACACTTGATATCACATATTTGAGGGGTTTTAATGATTGGTATGACTCATGATTACCTTGAACATGAAAATCACATTGTTATACATTAATTACTTTTATGTGCATTTGCAAATTGAATGTGACTCTCCCATATCAGAACATCCTGGCCGTAAAAGTGTTTGTATTTGCTTACATATTATCTAAGTGTTGTGTGTGGATGATTAGTTGGAGTTGAGAGTGAGTGTATCAAGCTATTCATGTCATTTTGCATTTCCAAAAGCCAAATCAAACACCCTATCGGGTTTTTCAATAGGAAATGAATTTCAAAAAACCAAGACCACCATGTTAATCCTCACATTTTTCTACCCCAAGAGCATATAAAGTTTGTCCCAAAACTCAAAAAATTGATGGAGTTATGGACATTTTGCAAATCCATAGAAACCATGTTTTGCCCAGCCATAAATCAAGACATACATCATATATTTATTGTTTCACTTTAATTAACGGATGTATGGCCGCCCCAGCGGTTGAAACTTGCGCGCGTATTGTACTTGGCATGGGTTTGATCCTTGGTGATAACCCTTGTTGCCACTTTTTTTCATTTTTCACATGAAACTTCAAAAAATCATAACTCTCTCATTTTTTATCATTTTTCACCCATTATTTTTTCATTGTGTTTGTTTTAATGTGTATTTTCATGTCATAATTTTATTTTCTATGTTTGATTAATTTTTCACCATGTTTGACTATGTGCAACTTGTCATATTGACAGTACTAACCCTAGCTGTTGCAGATGAAAGTTTAAAGGGTTCCACTTGTTTTTCTTTGTGAAAATTGATTGTTCTCATTCCTATACATGTTTGTCAACGTGCTAGGATTTTTACTTTGAATTATTATCATGCCTATCTCATCTGTCTGTTAATTGTACTCCAGGTGCGATCTGTCGTCACAGTTTTCGTACTAATCATCTACTTTGATTGTCACCATTGCTTTTTCATCCTTAAATATTTTTCATTGGTTGTCACCACGAATGCTTTAGTATAATGTTTATTTTATCCCCAAGTGATGAAGCTTGTTAGCTTTCATCCAGTGGCCCACTATCTCTCCCTCCAAAGGAAGGTCTGTCCACTTGACTGTCAATGTCTTGGACCAAAATCTTAACCCTCTTGACTTTGTTAAGTCACCTCAACCATAGATTAGAAGCCTTTAGAATTTGCTTGGAGTCTAAGAAACTCACCCATACTAGGAGTGTTCTTCAATTAGAACCCTAGGAAAGAGTTCGTCAACTCTGTGTAAGAATCATCGTCATGACTTCTTACTTCCCCTTCAACTTAGATTAGGGAGTTTTGTCAAACTCCACACAAACATTGTCATGTTTGTTCCCCTTTGAACCTTGATCATCATCAAGTGTTCTTTTCCCTTGTGAGGTGAACTACGATTGCTCTGATTCTATCCTAGTCAGGATACGTAGGCAGAAGGTGCGATGCCTTTGCGAGCAAACTTAGAAAACCACTTAGGCCTTTTTATTTATTTTATCTCAATTCCCAATTCTTAAACCATAGTGCACAATTCACAAACTTAGCAAGTAATTAAACAAAAGGTTCCTGTAGAGTACTACAGATATTTAGGGTGCTAATACCTTCCCTAGATATAACCAACCCCCGATCCCCGAATCTCTTAGCGTTGTTTACATCGCGAAAAAGGTTTTTCTTTCTTGAGACCTTTCCTTTGGATAAATTAAAGATCGGTTGTAAAAAGAAATAAGATTCAAGTTAATTAATAGCTTGATATCCAATTTTCACCGCAACACGTTTGATTCGCAATGATGTCTGTTAATGAAAATTTCAACTTGGGATATCTTGAATCAATTTGTTCAATATCGTCCAGGTTCAATGTTCCAAAGATTTGGCTTGGATATTCTCTTTTTGATCGGTATATTCCTCACTGAATTTCTAACTTGGATTTGGAAATTTGACAGGTGTGTATAACAGGGGTCTTTGGGCCAAGAGGATGTCTACAGCCCAGAGGAAATTCAAGTCAACTTCTTGGTATCTGATGTGTTTGCAATGGATTTCAACTGATACGTTTTGTGGTGAATCGCAATTCTTCTTGGTGTTATCAGTGTCTCTACAGCTTCTTCTCTGTAAATGCTCATCCTTCGCGGCTCAACCAAAAGATCAAGCTGAAGAAGAAGACTAGCAACAGCAATTTGATGTTCCATTGGAGCCATTTGAAGATATACATGAAATGTATGCATTGTACCGAATGCTCCTTCATCCTTGATTATCTGTAATATCTGGTTGCTGAACGTACTTCTATTTAATCAAACTAGTTCTGAGAGAAATTCCGCACAGATTCCTCGCGCGCTATCATTTCCAGCATGGAATAATTCAAGAACAGGTGATAATTCAATTCTATTTGCTATTGAGCTCTTGCAACTTTTTCAGCTTGCATACAACACAAAAGTATGGAAATGATAGACCTTCTTCCTTCCATTTTGTCCAAATACTTTACTATGGCTGAAATTCCATTTGCTGAGATAGTACTGGAAGCATTAACTGACCTGTTATATTCGTCTCTGTCCATTAAAATTTGCTCAAGAATTGTTATGGGGGAAGCTCTAGGGTCTATAGCTAACTGAAAGTCATCTATATCCTCATTTTGTTCTGGATCACTTGGATAAGAGAGGGTATAAGTTCATGTTCCGAAAGCTGAGCGAAAACTGGCCTTAGTTGGTAAATAAGAAGTGCAGCTTCAGCCAAACCATTCTTAAGTAGAGTAGCGGAGATCATTGCAATGTCTTTTGCTGAGGGAGAACACGAAGGACCTCTTGGTGTGTTAGAAGTTGAAAATTCTTGAGCTAGTTCAGGATTCTGTTCTTTCCATGATACAATCAATCTCTTCAAAACATGGCTTGTTTTCGGTAAGATGCTTGCAGGTAGAGGCTTATATTCACTATCAATATCCTTAATGTTAGAGTTTCTTCCATTTGTAAGTATGGCAACTCGATTCTGAGTGCTTTTAGTGACATGGCAGGAAGCATGATCAAAAATCCTCTTGAGCGGAGCTGAGACCTTCTTGCAATAGTTGTGAATTGAGGCAGCACACATAACAGAGGTGTATTCAAATTCATTCCCACGTAGCTCGTTTGAATGCCGGTTGACTAGAAGGATAGAGTATGCTTGTGATATAACATGAAGTTCCATTACCTCCTCGTTTCACTATGCAACTCTAGGTAAGAAATAGTTTTATGAGTAAAATAGGATGGCCATATGTCTATTGACCTTGTTTGGTGTATCTGTGAGTTGCAACCTGTACTTGTTCTTCTTACCCTCTGCTAGATGACTTCTGAACTTTTACAATTTGCATAAGGTATTGTGTAATGTAACAATCTGACGTCAAAAATTGTTCTCTTTATTCAAGACCGCTGCTGTCTACATTTTAACCCGTGTATGCTTGATGCAGGTGATTGGTGGTTGAAGGATGTTTATGGTGAAGATTAGAGTCCTGGTGATGATGATGTGGAGAAAATCCTGTTGTGAACTGTGTTAAGATATTTGTCGTGCTGATATGCTTTTGGTTGCCAACTGACCTTTCCTCTTCTTCTTTCAGGGTGTTTGAGATGGTGATGATGACACTACGTGTGTCTGAGCCTATGTCAATTGCGTCTTCGAATCATGTTGGGAAATGTTCTGAAAATGGTTGCCTTAATTCGATTTTTCGATGTTCGGTAGAGAGTTGATAATGGCTATGGTCATAGTCCTCCCGGCCGCTCGAGTCTCATGCCCGATGATGAATTGAACTGAGGGCTAGTCTTAAATCTATTCTTCTTGAATTTCACTTTTACTTTCGACGGCCTTTGACTAATGATTGTGTTTTGACAAGTCGAAAGGGAGTCTCGGTTTTGTCACTTGTGGAGTTCTCTCTCTGTTTCTAATGTTCACAACATTCTGCAGTGAGTGAACAACGACGATACAACATGAGCACACTGGCGTTGGTTTTCTTTGCGTTGACGGCTAACTATGTTACCATTGCGGAAGCGAGTTGGTGGCAACCAAGCTGCTGTGCAGATCCGTTACAACTTTGCACATTTGGATCGCCCGCTATAGCCATTCCACCGGGCAGTGGTCCTGCTTCTGTTTTCTTTTTATCATCGGCGCAGTCCTAGGATTATGTATTCATAGTTGTATTGACAGTGGATTATTAGTTTTTGTATGTGCTGGATTGTTTGAGGTTTAGCACAGGAAGGCTTGAACCTTGAACTTCTCTGTACATGCCGTTTTGAATTCAAATAAAATAAGGATCTTCATATTGACTCAAACTTTAATACAATGTCTTCCAATCAAGTGAAGGTCCCCACATAGCACATTTGTTAGTAGTATCTATCGTCGTCACCTGAATATGACGTGCTCAAACCAGAATCACTTGGAAAACATGGCCCAAATTAATGATGCATCAAAACACCATCTTGGAATAAAGTTTGAGGCAACGAGAACCAAGGCCCGAACCAATTTGAAAGGATAACTTGAGCACCAAGAATTTAAAGCACAAAAACACCTTGGAATGAAACCTTGAAGTAAACTTGAAAGGTCTTGAAAGCGCCCTAAGGCCTTGAATCATATTCTTGAGAAATGGCATTTGCTAGAGGAGTTGATCCTGGGGGAAAAAATTTGAATACAGCCCGTGGTCTTAACCGGACTTTTCAGACACTGCCACTTGCTGTTGACTGAGAGAACTGACGCTTTCATCTTCGGATTATATGCACCTGCACCAAGTCGTTAGTGATAAAAAAAGTACTCACAAAGCAAAGCAAACAAAACGGTTAAGATAGTTAGTAATGTGGATGATTGATCGAGAGAATTAACGCTACCTCCACCCGATATTACTGCGTCCGCGTAAATTGGTTAGTTACATAAATATTAAAATTAAATTAAATAAAAATAGAAAAAGCGCAAAAAAGAGGTGGCAACTTACGGTCAAAAATTAGGGTGCAACACTAAGGACAAAATGATTTTTGTTGCAGACATCCTTAGCAGCAAAGTTGAAACACCAATCATGGTACCTGGACTCTGGCTGCTCGCGACACATGACGGGAAGAAGGTCTATGTTCCAAAGCCTGGAACTTAGATCTGGAGGTGACGGGAAGTTTGGAGGGAACCAGAAGGGCAAAATAATAGGCTCTGGAACTATTGGTAATGGTAACCTCCCTTCCATATCTAATGTCTTACTTGTTAAAGGATTAACACATAATCTATTATCTATAAGTCAATTAAGTGACAATGGTTATGACATAATCTTCAATAAAAAATGTTGTAAGGCTGTCAGTCAAAAAGATGGCTCAATCCTCTTTAATGGAAAAAGGAAGAACAACATTTACAAAATCAATCTTTCAGAACTTAAAGTTCAGAATGTAAAATGCCTTCTGTCTGTTAACGATGAGCAATGGGTCTAGCACAGAAGATTGGGTCATATTAGTATGAGACGCATACCTCAGATTAATAAGCTCAATCTGGTCAGAGGACTTCCTCAGTTGAACTTCAACTCAGATGCTTTTTGTGAAGCATGTCAGAAAGGAAAAATGTACCGTAGGTTCCAGCAGATGTAATGCGATGCAGGAAGATATACAAAGATTGATAAATGAGGGGATGTTACAAGTATGTGGTAAGGGAAGGAAAGAAGAGGTTTCTGTAATAGAGCCAGTTTTCGACCTGTCCAGGAAAAAAGAGAAAGTTCCAGTGTTTAACAGGGGTGCAAGGCCAGTTTTCAACAGAGCTGCTATTGGTCAACCACGACCAATCGTAGTTCAAAAACCGAGACCGTTCCATTATGACAATACAAAAGTTGTTCCGTGGAAGTACGATGTGACCGTGGTAGACAAGGAAACGAGAAAGGTTGTTCAGACAGATAATCAGAAAGATGTGACCAACATCGCCGGCACTAGCAAGATGACCCGCAGCGGTCGGATCTATCAGCCGAAAGAATCAGTAGCTATTCCAAAAGAAGTCATTCCTGCTGTGGTAATCAAAGAAAAAGAAGCTCCAAGCACAGAAGAAGAAAATGATGAATTTTTTAGGATTATCCGAAGAAGTGATTACAAGGTGATAGATCAGCTTCATCAGACGCCATCAAAAATATCAATCTTGTCACTCTTGATAAATTCTCCAGCTCACAGGGAAGCATTACAGAAAGTATTGAGACAAGCATACGTAACTAAGGATATTTCACTTGGGCAGTTTGATTCAGTAGTGGCTAACATCACGGCGTGCAATACTTTAAGTTTCAGCGACACCGAGTTACCGAAGGAAAAACGTGATCACAATCGTGCACTACACATATCCATCAAATGCCAGGAAGATACTTTGGCACGAGTACTGGTCGACACAGGATCCTCGTTAAACGTGCTACCCGCAAGATCATTGTCCAGACTAGCCTATGCCGAGGCAGAGATGAAACCAACCTCATTAATTGTAAAATCCTTTGATGGTTCGAGGAGAATAGTCATCGGAGAAGTAGAATTACCGATCTTGGTGGGACCCCATGAGTTTAACATTGTATTTCAGGTGATGGACATAAATCCAGCTTATAGCTGCCTACTGGGACGTCCCTGGATCCATGAAGCAGGGGCGGTAACTTCTACCCTGCACCAAAGAATGAAGTTTGTGGTAAATGATAAGCTAGTAATTGTTCATGGTGAAGAGGAATTAATGGTCAGTAATCTTTCATCATTCCGGTACATTGAAGCAGAAGAGGACGCGCTAGAAACATCATTCCAAGCACTAGAAATAGCAAACGCAGTGATGATAGAGGAGACGGTGGAAAAAAGTGGTCCAACTTTCGCATCTGCTCAAGGCGCCAAAGCTACGCTGGAAGAAGGTACTCCCGCAGGATGGGGAGAAGTCATTGAGGTAAAACCGAAGATGAACCGCCAGGGGTTGGGTTACAAACCAACTCAAAGTGAAGAACCGAGGCATGACAACAGTCGGCCAAAGGCTATTCAAGAAATATTTATCAGTGGCGGTTTTCAAATTAACGCCGTGGAAGGAAATCTTGAAAGTGAAGACATAGGAGCGCTAGTGTATCATGACGAAGCTACTCTGAACAACTGGGAGGCTATCGAAGTTCCTGTAGTTTTTCCCGAGTTAAAGTAATTTGTTGTTTTCTTTCTTTGTTATTTTAAAATCTCCATAGCCGTGCCCAAGGCTATAGGAATGTTTTGTAAGGGCCCCATGCTTTTAAAGAAATATCAATGAGAATGGACTATTTTGTTAAAAATCCTCGTGATGTTTCTTTACCGTCTTTTTTGCTTTTACTTTGAAAGAAAAATGGCAATACAAAAAAACCAAAAACAAAAACAATTTTCTCTTTCTCTGTGTGTGTTGCATTTGTTGATTGTGTGTTTAATAAAGTAAACCCTTCAAACATGCAGTGATGACCATAACCCCATTGAATCCTGTGACCATGCATCTCCTCCTGACCTTGATTCACCAATTTACCAAGCTGAAGACGAGGATGAGGACTGTGAAATTCCTGATGAACTGGTAAGATTGGCCCAAAAAGAGGATGCAGAGCTTCAACCCCATAAGGAACAGGTAGAAGTTATCAACCTTGGCACAGAAGGAGACAAAAAAGAAGTCAAAATTGGGGCAGCCCTAGGGGCAGAAGTAAAACAGCAGTTAAAAGAACTCTTAAGAGAATATGTAGATGTGTTTGCTTGGTCTTATCAGGATATGCCTGGTTTGGATACAGACATAGTGGTTCACAAGTTACCACTCCGACCTGAATGCCAGCCGGTTAAACAGAAACTCAGAAGAACCAGACCCGACATGGCTCTTAAAATCAGAGATGAGGTAAAAAAGCAGATTGATGCAGGCTTCCTTGCAGTGGCCAAGTATCCAGAATGGGTAGCCAACATTGTTCCTGTACCAAAGAAAGATGGAAAGGTAAGGATGTGTGTGGATTATCGAGATTTAAATAAAGCCAGTCCAAAGGACGACTTCCCTCTACCATATATTGATACTTTGGTAGATAATACAGCTCGGTTTGCAGTGTTTTCCTTTATGGACGGTTTCTCTGGTTACAATCAAATCAAAATGGATCCTGACGACATGGAAAAAACAACCTTCATCACTCCATGGGGCACTTATTGTTATAAGGTTATGCCATTCGGTTTAAGGAATGCAGGCGCAACTTATCAAAGAGCTATGGTGGCTTTGTTCCACGACATGATGCACAAAGAAATAGAAGTATATGTGGATGACATGATCGCCAAGTCTCAAAATGAAGAAGACCATCTAGAACATTTGTTGAATTTATTCAAAAGACTCCGGAAATATCAGTTGAGATTGAATCCCGCAAAGTGCACTTTCGGAGTCAGATCAGGAAAATTACTCGGTTTCATCGTTAGTCACAAGGGGATTGAAGTGGATCCAAACAAAGTCCGTGCCATTCAAGACATGCCAGCTCCGCAGACCGAAAATCAGGTTAGAAGTTTTCTTGGAAGGTTGAATTACATATCCAGGTTCATTTCCAATATGACTCCCACCTGTGAACCGATCTTCAAGTTGTTACGAAAGGATCAAACGGTTGTATAGAATTCTGATTGTCAAACAGCGTTCGACAAAATCAAAGGTTATCTCCAAGAACCTCCAATTTTGATACCACCCGTTCCGGGAAAGCCTCTCTTTATGTATTTGACAGTACTTGAAAACTCAATGGGTTGCGTTCTGGGCCAACAAGACGAATCCGGACGGAAAGAACATGCCATTTATTATCTGAGCAAGAAATTTACTGATTGTGAAAGCAGATACTCCCTCCTAGAAAAGACTTGTTGTGCTTTAGCATGGGCCGCTAAGCGTTTGAGGCAGTATATGATTTGTCACACCACTTTATTGATCTCGAAAATGGATCCAATAAAGTACATCTTTGAGAAACCTGCACAAACCGGAAGACTCGCCCGGTGGCATATGCTACTATCAGAATATGATATTCAATATGTGGCTCAGAAATCTATCAAAGGCAGTGTGTTATCAGAATATCTCGCAGATCAACCTGTCGAAGATTATGAACCTCTGAAGTTTGATTTTCCGGATGAAGATATCATGTTAGTAAAAGATTGTGAAGAAACAAATTCTGACAAAGGCCAACAGACAGATAATTGGTGGAAAATGATGTTCGACGGTTCCTCCAATTATAGCGGACATGGCGTAGGTGCAGTCTTAATGAATCCTGAAGGTGGTTACACTCCGTTTACAGCCAGACTAGACTTTGATTGTACAAATAACATTGCTGAATACGAAGCATGTATCCTTGGTCTCGAAGCAGCCATTGATCTCCAAATCAAAAATCTCGAAGTCAGTGGAGACTCAGCTTTAGTTATCTACCAAGTCACGGGCGAATGGGAGACAAGACATGAAAACCTGATCCCTTACAGAGCTTATATCGTTGAAACAATCAAGTATTTTGATGAAATCACCTTTAAACATGTTCCAAGAGCAGAGAATCACATCGCCGACGCCTTAGCCATGCTGGCCTCAATGTGGAAAACTAAAGATGTCAATGATGGCACACTTATCAAAATTGAACGCAAGACAGAGCCTGCTTACTGTCAAATGATTGAAGAAGAAACCGATGGCAAACCCTGGTATCATGATATAAAGAATTATCTGTTGAAACAAGAATATCCCGTAGATGCTACAGCACTTGACAAGAAAACACTGAGACGATTAGCATCCAAATTCTTCCTCAGCAATGGTGTACTTTACAAAAGAAATCATGATATGGTCTTACTCAGATGTGTTGACAAAAGAGAAGCGGACTTGTTAATGAAAGATGTTCATGAAGGAATGTTTGGTACTCACGCCAACGGATACGCCATGTCCAAAAAGATCTTGAGAGCTGGTTATTACTGGTTGACCTTGGAAACTGACTGTATTCAATACGCCAGAAAGTGTCACAAGTGCCAGATTTATGCAGACAAAATGCATGTACCTCCAACACTGTTGAATGTACTATCGTCACCATGGCCTTTCTCTATGTGGGGGATTGACATGATTGGGGCAATTGAGCCAAAAGCTTCAAATGGACACCGTTTCATTCTGGTTGCCATCGACTATTTCACAAAATGGGTTGAAGCTGTATCTTACACCAATGTTACACGTCAAGTGGTGGCTCGTTTCATTAAAAAGGAGATCATCTGTCGCTACGGGATCCCAAGCAGAATTATAACAGACAACGACACCAATCTGAACAACAAAGTTATGAAAGAATTATGTGAGGACTTCAAAATCGAACACCACAACTCTTCCCCTTACCGTCCAAAGATGAATGGAGCTGTGGAAGCTGCAAATAAAAACATCAAGAAGATCTTGCAGAAAATGGTTAAAACCTACAAAGATTGGCATGAAATGCTACCATTTGCCCTGCACGGATACAGAACCTCCGTCCGCACTTCTACAGGGGCAACCCCCTTTTCTATGGTATATGGAATGGACGCAGTTCTTCCCATCGAGGTCGAGATACCATCCCTCAGAGTCATCATGGAAACCAAGTTAGAAGAGGCAGAATGGATTAAAGAAAGATTTGATCAGTTGAATCTCATCGATGAAAAGCGCATGTCTGCGATGTGTCACGGCCAGTTGTATCAAAAAAGAATCAAGAGGGCGTTCGATAAAAAGGTCCGTATCAGAGAGTTCCGCGAAGGAGAACTTGTGCTCAAGAAAATCTTACCAGTTCACAAAGACGCAAGAGAGAAGTGGATGCCTAATTATGATGGCCCCTTTATTGTGAAGACAGTATTCTCCAGAGGTTCACTGATCCTTACTACCATGGACGGAGAACAACTCACACACCCGATAAACTCTGACGCAGTTCGGAAATATTACGCCTAAAAAGTACCCGATAAGCCGGAAAATCCAAAAGAACGGTTTATGCAAAAGTTAGGGTAAAAAAAGAAAAAAGAGAAGAAAAGAAAAAAAGAGAAAAGAAATCAAAAAGCTCGCTAAGTTGAAAACCTGAAAGGGCGGCTTAGGCAAAAATGAGCGTCCCGGTGGATTGAAAACCCGAAAGGGCGATCCAGGCAAAAATTAGGGACAAAGGCGTTTCGCTGCATCAGACAAAGCCATCAACACTGCAGACTCAACAAAGATTCATCTCAACAGCTCTCGTCAAAAGCAAGGATCTTGGAGAATTCTAGTCTTTAGGGATAGTTAGGTCACAGGATTCAATGTAACCTTATCCACTTTTGCCATTTTACTTGTAAAAATTTCCATGGAATATTGTCATTGGCAAGATTTCATCCTTTAAATAAAATCAGCCTTTTGAGCCTCTCTTTCTTGTGCAAATTATCAGTTCCTTATTTTTCTTTGTTATGCAAAATACCGTTCGTTAGTCAACGATTGTTTTTGAAAGCATTAAAGTCCAAATTTTTGAAAAAAAATAATAACTTGGAAGTATTTTACAAAATGTTTTAACTTGTAGAAAGACTCGAGGAAAATCATACATCCCCCGAAACTTCAGGGTAGCAGGAGTCTTGATGCACAGTCAGAATTTACATTCCCCAATGAAATGCTAGCAAGTTGAGCGACAAAGAGTCCTTTGGCCATGTATGGTTATCAAAGATTGAAGATTATCCCTCAGGATTTCTTATGATGATATGAAGGTTCTTTCCCCAGCGAAGTATTTCTGGACATCTGTTTGAATTCACCTCAGCAAAATCTACCTACAGGCTCTATTCCCCAATAGGTCTTCGGGTTTATTTCCCAAGTCTACGTACACCCCTCATCATGGGATCAGTGTGATTTCATTTGTTCCCCGAGTCAGTGACATCTATCAATCCCCGCGAAGTCTAAGTTATTACTTGCTTCATTTCTAAGTATAAGTCCAGTCGTAACTGGCATTTTGTTCAAACCAATTGTCATTGGCATTCATTTGGTCGTCACCATCTATTTCTTTTTAAGCCTAGTCGTCACTAACAAATCCACGTATAAGTCCAGTCGTCACTGGCACTAAGTAAAAGTCCAATTATCATTGGCGCCTCTTGGTTTGGTCGTTACCAATCTTTCCCCGGGGAATCCAGTCGTCACTGGTGTTGTTCCAATTGTTATTGGTATCTTGTTAGTTGTTACTAACTCTCCCCATGAAGTTCAGTCGTCACTGGCACTGCCTAAATCCAACCGCCATTGGTATCTTGAGGTTTTAACCAATTTTTTCCTTTGAAACCCAGTCGTAACTGGTATCATCATCTAGAGTCCAATCGTTATTGGAATCTGTTTCGTCTGGTCGTTACCAACACCCTAGCTAAGATCTAGTAATCACTAGCATCCTCGTAACCAATTGTCATTGGTATTCCCCAGCATGGTCGTCACCAATCACCATTAAAAGACCATTCGTCACTGGCACTACTTGGAATTCGGGTCGTTACCAATTTCCCCAAGACGTTTCTTGATTACCAGCACTGTGTGAACTGGTTGCAGAAGCTGAGGATATATCCCCAGTGATCCATGTTCCCAGTCAGGTCTCGGAGATCTAGTTGTCACTAGTATCCTCCGTGTGTGATTAGTCTTGTTTCTAGTCCATTCTTGAAGATCCCGTTTGAACTCTTCGCTATAGGAAGTTCCTCATCTGATCATCCCCAGTGAGGTTGTATCCAGTCTTTCGCTTCCCCGGTGAATCCTGATTCTCTTTTCCCGATGGAATTAATTTTCCATGTCCCTAGTAAAAGTATATCCTTTTCCCCAGTAGAAGCCTATTCTTCTCCCCGGTGGAGTACCTCTGTTCTAAAAAGATTGTCATCTTTATTGGATTTGCATATTCCCCATGTGAAGTTTTCCTTCTTACGCTATCAGTCATGTCTGAACTGTTAATTTAGTTTTTCAGTACGAGTCCCCGGTGTCGAGTCCTTGTATTTGTCACTGTTTGTTTTACTGTTTCCTTTATTTATCGTTGCGTCTATGTTGTTTGCATTCAAGCATCATAAAGCATCATTTAGAGTGTATGGCATATCATAACTTGTCCTTTAGCATGACATCGGATCTAAGGGACAAAATTTTCGGTTATCTATATTTAAATACCTTTCACTACGATTTAACGAAGATTGTCATCTCTCGTTCCCCATCTAGTAAAGATATTTAAATAGGGGCAACTGTTGTACCCCAAATTTTGACCCCTTAGATCCTCACTATCATTTTTAGAAGCATGATCATGAATTATCTAACCCTAAATCAGTGCAAGTTCATTATTGTCAAGTTACAGACGAATCAGGGTTCTCGCACCGACAAATTCAAAACAACCAAGAAATGATCAACCAATGATTTGGGCCAATTAAATCATGGAATGAAATCAAAGATAATATCAAAGTCAAATGAGGAGTCAATTTGAAGAAATCATTTCAGGATCAAGAACAGTGCAGTCAGGAGGCCTCGATTAGGGTTTTAACTAGTGAAAAGTCAACTGTGGTTTGACTTTGATGTTGGAAGATGTTTTAATGGTGGGGTTGAGGTCCATGAAGTTCATATAGCTTATTAAAGACCATTCAAGAAGTATAAAAGTCTCAAGCTATCCAGAACGTCAACAGGAGACTCAGTCGGCAGCGATCGATCGTACGGTTGACCGAAAAGTCAACTCCTCAAATTTTGAGAATTGGAATCCACGTTGTGAATAAAAGTTGTTCCTTATGTCATAATGGACTTGCATATCAATTTTCATGATCATTGGATCAAGGATGAGAGAGTAATCGAGAAATCGGGAAATTAGGGTTTTGAAAAGGGCTAAACCATAACTCCTTAACCACACATCCAATTGAGTTGGTTCAAATCTCATTTGGAAGCTCTTGACAAATCCTACAAAAGTCCCATACTAGTCCACAACCAAAAAATGCATACTTTTTGAGATAGAAGCAAAAACATTCTTAGAAGGGAAATTAACTTAGAAAATTTCTAAGTTATTTTCACTTTAAAAGCTTGTGTGCAGCCAACTTTGAGGGGTTTTTTCACCTAGTTCCAATTGGAGTTTGATTTCTTGGCAAACATGAATGTTTTATAGCTATGTGAGGGCTTTCTAAATTGTACAAGAACTCCTCAAGATGATTTATGAGCAGAAAGATACATGTGTTCAAAGTTGGTGTTTTGTCACTTTAGTCCCACATTGACCAATTTTGCAAAAGCACCTCTCCCACCCAAGTGGGCCAATTTTAACTTGCCAAACTCATGTTACCTGATATATTGAACATCTCAAGCATGTTAGAACAGAAAGATTGCATAGAATTAGCATGGAATTGAAGTTGTGAAGTTCATTGCCAAAGTTGCCATTTTTGACTTTTCCAAGCATGAGGTGTAAAGCAAACATACTCCAGCCACTCTATCAAGCCTCTAGCCTGCATTTTGACAGTAAAAACATCAATGTAACTTTCCCCTTGAGTGGAAAGAACAGCCAAAGGTCAGAAAAGCAAGGCAAGTTGGATGGTGGGTGAAAAATATCAAAGATAACTTCATGTTTAAGCAAAGTTCTCAAGCAAGCACCTCCTTGCTTTTTGCTATAAAAAGGGACCTCACACCCCTCATTCAAGACATCAAGATCATTCTGAAAACCTGAGAAATCAAGCTCTCTCACCACCTCCCACTCTTGCTTGCATTTTAAAAAATTCTTCAAAGTTGTCAAGTGTAGCCAAAATTCTGCACTTTGCAATTTCTCTACCACATCAAGTTCTACTCATTCCAGCACCCAAACCATCATCTAACATCTTCTAAATAACATATAGAAGGTGTACAATCCATCAAACAACCAAAAAACTCAAGAAATCAAAAAGTCAAATGTTTATGTAGCTTACTTTGACCAAAAGCCATAAAAAACACCAAAGAGAGTTCCAAACATTTTCTCGAGGTTTTGATCACTCATACACCTCACATACCATATATCTCAACTGTCCAAGCCCTCATCCATCATTAGAAGCTCATATTTTGTCATTTGGCATTATAAGTGGTTGTTACTTAAAGTTGAAGCAAGGTGCTGAAGCAAAGACTTGGATTCAATCATCTCTGGTTTTCTCAACAACTTTTGCTTGCTTAACAGGTCCTTCAATAGGTATGTAGCATGTATACATTGGTTCTTATGTTATTCATCCATGATTTGGCATTTTGAGCATTATAGTGTATGTTTGAATTCATGAACAATTGTTGGTTTTTCTCATGATGCTTGAGATGTGAAGAACATGTGTTCCCTTGTAAGAATGAACATAAGCTTGATTGTTAAACATTGGCTATAAGGTAGGATGTCACTCTGTCAAAACAGTTTGGAAAGTCTTTGTTTTTGCTGTCATAACATGATTTGTCTTAAATGTGATGCTGTTGGACTTGGTTTCATTTTGCTTGCAATTCTTGGATATGTTGTAATAATCATTGATACTTGATGTGTATCATGTTCTGATCCCCCATGTCATGCCCACAATTTGTTCATTCTGTTCAAACTAATCTCTGATCCCATATGCTCATGCTGTCTTGAATTAAAAAACATTGTTGCTGCCAGGTTTTGTTCTTGATGCTCATAGCATTAATTCATCTGCACTTGTTATAACTGCTGTTAGAATTCTCTTCATGGTGTGTGTTTAAACTGTTATAACTTGACATACATGATGCATTAACCCTTAGCCTGCTGTCCTAAATGCTTGAACCTGATCCTAGAAAATCAATTAGTGATTCATGGTTGTGCTAATGACTAAAAACCTGCTGCTGTCAAAACTGTTTGCAAGTTTCAAAATTCTGTTTGCATATAGACATGAAAATCTTGATGTTAGCATTTAGACACATTTCAATGTACCTTTAAAGCATGTTTGTGTATATACATTGTCTTGCTTGTACATAGGTTCATGATTCACATGCATTCATCACTTTTTCAAGTCACTCAAAACAAACTGTTTTCATACCAATGCTTGTATACTCCAAAACAGCACTTGAACATTTTTTAAATACCATTTAGAGTATGCTGGTATGACTGTTTTAACCACAAGATTGGTAGTCCAAAATTTCATGTTTTCAAAACAATCTCACTTATTCATCAAGTCACTCACACCACTAATTTTACACAAACTAGTTTTCACACTAAAGTCATACCTTGGACATCTCATAAATGTTTTTTTGAAAAGTGTAGACATGATGATTTTGGCCTCACAATCTATTTTTTTAAATATCATGTCTTCAAGCTAACTTTTGCTTGCATGTCAAGCCACACCATTCTCACTTTTTGCATAACACATGATGTGTTTGTTTTCTTCATCTTAACATGTTTGTTTGAACATTCTAAGCATGCTTATGTGTTTGTTTTGCTGTTTCATTGCCTTGCACCAAAATTCACATGGTGACACCAAATTTCAAATGTACCAAGATACTCAAAATATGTTTTTTTTGCATATGCTTGTTTTTCACCAAAACAAAACCTCACACACTTCACATTACTCATTTGTAACATGTTAGAACACTGATTTAATGTACACAAGCACTGCACCACAAAATCACACACAAGTTGCATTTTTGCTTTTTACATGCTCACCATGCTATATCAGTTTGAGAATGTTTGTTTTTTTCTTGAGATCTTTGTGTTCCTACAGCATGATATGATCATTTATGACATGTATAAGTGGCTGGTTTGGGTTGATTTGAGTTGTAACTCAGATTTGCAATTTTCACACTTCCACACATCACACTTACATCACAAATACCACATCTTGAACCAAGTTGTTTTGAATTGTCTTGCTTGATCAAACATGACTAATATCACATGTATGAAATGTCTGCACACTTAAACCAATCAGTTTGTTCTTGAAATGAGATTTGAACACCATTATGCATCCTTACCTTGACAATTTGTATGTGACATGTCATTCTTCATAGCAGGTGGTTTCCTTGAGGTTCTAGTGTTTAGATCATCTTATTATCATGTATATATGCTGTGTAAATGATTAGAATGACTTGAGTTGGCTTTGAACTGCATCTGCCCATCATCATGCATTTTGGTTACCTTAATGCAACTTGACATACCACTGTCCATAACAGTTTGTGAATGATTGATCCTTTGAAATCTTTGGGTTATATCAGCCTGGCATGACCACAGGTGACACACATAAATAGACCAAACCTTTGAAAATAACCTGGACACTAACTTACGCTCATGATACACATAATACCACAAAATGCAATTTGAACACTAAAGCCTTACCACTCATCACAGTTCTGATCTCTTCACATACACACACTTGATATCACATATTTGAGGGGTTTTAATGATTGGTATGACTCATGATTACCTTGAACATGAAAATCACATTGTTATGCATTAATTACTTTTATGTGCATTTGCAAATTGAATGTGACTCTCCCATATCAGAACATCCTGGCCCTAAAAGTGTTTGTATTTGCTTACATATTATCTAAGTGTTGTGTGTGGATGATTAGTTGGAGTTGAGAGTGAGTGTATCAAGCTATTCATGTCATTTTGCATTTCCAAAAGCCAAATCAAACACCCTATCGGGTTTTTCAATAGGAAATGAATTTCAAAAAACCAAGACTACCATGTTAATCCTCACATTTTTCTACCCCAAAAGCATATAAAGTTTGTCCCAAAACTCAAAAAATTGAGGGAGTTATGGACATTTTGCAAATCCATAGAAACCATGTTTTGCCCAGCCATAAATCAAGACATACATCATATATTTATTGTTTCACTTTAATTAACGGATGTATGGCCGCCCCAGCGGTTGAAACTTGCGCGCGTATTGTACTTGGCATGGGTTCGATCCTTGGTGATAACCCTTGTTGCCACTTTTTTTCATTTTTCACATGAAACTTCAAAAAATCATAACTCTCTCATTTTTTATCATTTTTCACCCATTATTTTTTCATTGTGTTTGTTTTAATGTGTATTTTCATGTCATAATTTTATTTTCCATGTTTGATTAATTTTTCACCATGTTTGACTATGTGCAACTTGTCATATTGACAGTACTAACCCTAGCTGTTGCAGATGAAAGTTTAAAGGGTTCCACTTGTTTTTCTTTGTGAAAATTGATTGTTCTCATTCCTATACATGTTTGTCAACGTGCTAGGATTTTAACTTTGAATTATTATCATGCCTATCTCATCTGTCTGTTAATTGTACTCCAGGTGCGATCTGTCGTCACAGTTTTCGTACTAATCATCTACTTTGATTGTCACCATTGCTTTTTCATCCTTAAATATTTTTCATTGGTTGTCACCACGAATGCTTTAGTATAATGTTTATTTTATCCCCAAGTGATGAAGCTTGTTAGCTTTCATCCAGTGGCCCACTATCTCTCCCTCCAAAGGAAGGTCTGTCCACTTGACTGTCAATGTCTTGGACCAAAATCTTAACCCTCTTGACTTTGTTAAGTCACCTTAACCCTAGATTAGAAGCCTTTAGAATTTGCTTGGAGTCTAAGAAACTCACCCATACTAGGAGTGTTCTTCAACTAGAACCCTAGGAAAGAGTTCGTCAACTCTGTGTAAGAATCATCGTCATGACTTCTTACTTCCCCTTCAACTTAGATTAGGGAGTTTTGTCAAACTCCACACAAACATTGTCATGTTTGTTCCCCTTTGAACCTTGATCATCATCAAGTGTTCTTTTCCCTTGTGAGGTGAACTACGATTGCTCTGATTCTATCCTAGTCAGGATACGTAGGCAGAAGGTGCGATGCCTTTGCGAGCAAACTTAGAAAACCACTTAGGCCTTTTTATTTATTTTATCTCAATTCCCAATTCTTAAACCATAGTGCACAATTCACAAACTTAGCAAGTAATTAAACAAAAGGTTCCTGTAGAGTACTACAGATATTTAGGGTGCTAATACCTTCCCTAGATATAACCAACCCCCGATCCCCGAATCTCTTAGCGTTGTTTACATCGCGAAAAAGGTTTTTCTTTCTTGAGACCTTTCCTTTGGATAAATTAAAGATCGGTTGTAAAAAGAAATAAGATTCAAGTTAATTAATAGCTTGATATCCAATTTTCACCGCAACACGTTTGATTCGCAATGATGTCTGTTAATGAAAATTTCAACTTGGGATATCTTGAATCAATTTGTTCAATATCGTCCAGGTTCAATGTTCCAAAGATTTGGCTTGGATATTCTCTTTTTGATCGGTATATTCCTCACTGAATTTCTAACTTGGATTTGGAAATTTGACAGGTGTGTATAACAGGGGTCTTTGGGCCAAGAGGATGTCTACAGCCCAGAGGAAATTCAAGTCAACTTCTTGGTATCTAATGTGTTTGCAATGGATTTCAACTGATACGTTTTGTGGTGAATCGCAATTCTTCTTGGTGTTATCAGTGTCTCTACAGCTTCTTCTCTGTAAATGCTCATCCTTCGCGACTCAACCAAAAGATCAAGCTGAAGAAGAAGACTAGCAACAGCAATTTGATGTTCCATTGGAGCCATTTGAAGATATACATGAAATGTATGCATTGTATCGAATGCTCCTTCATCCTTGATTATCTGTAATATCTGGTTGCTGAACATACTTCTATTTAATCGAACTAGTTCTGAGAGAAATTCCGCACAGATTCCTCGCGCGCTATCATTTCCAGCATGGAATAATTCAAGAACAGGTGATAATTCAATTCTATTTGCTATTGAGCTCTTGCAACTTTTTCAGCTTGCATACAACACAAAAGTATGGAAATGATAGACCTTCTTCCTTCCATTCTGTCCAAATACTTTACTATGGCTGAAATTCCATTTGCTGAGATAGTACTGGAAGCATTAACTGACCTGTTATATTCGTCTCTGTCCATTAAAATTTGCTCAAGAATTGTTATGGGGGCAGCTCTAGGGTCTATAGCTAACTGAAAGTCATCTATATCCTCATTTTGTTCTGGATCACTTGGATAAGAGAGGGTATAAGTTCATGTTTCGAAAGCTGAGCGAAAACTGGCCTTAGTTGGTAAATAAGAAGTGCAGCTTCAGCCAAACCATTCTTAAGTAGAGTAGCGGAGATCATTGCAATGTCTTTTGCTGAGGGAGAACACGAAGGACCTCTTGGTGTGTTAGAAGTTGAAAATTCTTGAGCTAGTTCAGGATTCTGTTCTTTCCATGATACAATCAATCTCTTCAAAACATGGCTTGTTTTCGGTAAGATGCTTGCAGGTAGAGGCTTATATTCACTATCAATATCCTTAATGTTAGAGTTTCTTCCATTTGTAAGTATGGCAACTCGGTTCTGAGTGCTTTTAGTGACATGGCAGGAAGCATGATCAAAAATCCTCTTGAGCGGAGCTGAGACCTTCTTGCAATAGTTGTGAATTGAGGCAGCACACATAACAGAGGTGTATTCAAATTCATTCCCACGTAGCTCGTTTGAATGCCGGTTGACTAGAAGGATAGAGTATGCTTGTGATATAACATGAAGTTCCATTACCTCCTCATTTCACTATGCAACTCTAGGTAAGAAATAGTTTTATGAGTAAAATAGGATGGCCATATGTCTATTGACCTTGTTTGGTGTATCTGCGAGTTGCAACCTGTACTTGTTCTTCTTACCCTCTGCTAGATGACTTCTAAACTTTTACAATTTGCATAAGGTATTGTGTAATGTAACAATCTGACGTCAAAAATTGTTCTCTTTATTCAAGACCGCTGTTGTCTACATTTTAACCCGTGTATGCTTGATGCAGGTGATTGGTGGTTGAAGGATGTTTATGGTGAAGATTAGAGTCCTGGTAATGCTGATGTGGAGAAAATCCTGCTGTGAACTGTGTTAAGATATTTGTCGTGCTGATATGCTTTTGGTTGCCAACTGACCTTTCCTCTTCTTCTTTCAGGGTGTTTGAGATGGTGATGATGACACTACGTGTGTCTGAGCCTATGTCAATTGCGTCTTCGAATCATGTTGGGAAATGTTCTGAAAATGGTTGCCTTAATTCGATTTTTCGATGTTCGGTAGAGAGTTGATAATGGCTATGGTCATAGTCCTCCCGGACGCACGAGTCTCATTCCCGATGATGAATTGAACTGAGGGCTAGTCTTAAATCTCTTCTTCTTGAATTTCACTTTTACTTTCGACGGCCTTTGACTAATGATTGTGTTTTGACAGGTCGAAAGGGAGTCTCGGTTTTGTCACTTGTGGAGTTCTCTCTCTGTTTCTAATGTTCACAACATTCTGCAATGAGTGAACAACGACGATACAACATGAGCACGCTGGCGTTGGTTTTCTTTGCGTTGACGGCTAACTATGTTACCATTGCGGAAGCGAGTTGGTGGCAACCAAGCTGCTGTGCAGATCCGTTACAACTTTGCACATTTGGATCGCCCGCTATAGCCATTCCACCGGGCAGTGGTCCTGCTTCTGTTTTCTTTTTATCATCGGCGCAGTCCTAGGATTATGTATTCATAGTTGTATTGACAGTGGATTATTAGTTTTTGTATGTGCTGGATTGTTTGAGGTTTAGCACAGGAAGGCTTGAACCTTGAACTTCTCTGTACATGCCGTTTTGAATTCAAATAAAATAAGGATCTTCATATTGACTCAAACTTTAATACAATGTCTTCCAATCAAGTGAAGGTCCCCACATAGCACATTTGTTAGTAGTATCTATCGTCGCCACCTGAATATGACGTGCTCAAACCAGAATCACTTGGAAAACATGGCCCAAATTAATGATGCATCAAAACACCATCTTGGAATAAAGTTTGAGGCAACAAGAACCAAGGCCCGAACCAATTTGAAAGGATAACTTGAGCACCAAGAATTTAAAGCACAAAAACACCTTGGAATGAAACCTTGAAGTAAACTTGAAAGGTCTTGAAAGCGCCCTAAGGCCTTGAATCATATTCTTGAGAAATGGCATTTGCTAGAGGAGTTGATCCTGGGGAAAAAAATTTGAATACAGCCCGTGGTCTTAACCGGACTTTTCAGACACTGTCACTTGCTGTTGACTGAGAGAACTGACGCTTTCATCTTCGGATTATATGCACCTGCACCAAGTCGTTAGTGATAAAAAAAAGTACTCACAAAGCAAAACAAACAAAACGGTTAAGATAGTTAGTAATGTGGATGATTGATCGAGAGAATTAACGCTACCTCCACCCGATATTACTGCGTCCGCGTAAATTGGTTAGTTACATAAATATTAAAATTAAATTAAATAAAAATAGAAAAAGCGCAAAAAAGAGGTGGCAACTTACGGTCAAAAATTAGGGTGCAACACTAAGGACAAAATGATTTTTGTTGCAGACATCCTTAGCAGCAAAGTTGAAACACCAATCATGGTACCTGGACTCTGGCTGCTCGCGACACATGACGGGAAGAAGGTCTATGTTCCAAAGCCTGGAACTTAGATCTGGAGGTGACGGGAAGTTTGGAGGGAACCAGAAGGGCAAAATAATAGGCTCTGGAACTATTGGTAATGGTAACCTCCCTTCCATATCTAATGTCTTACTTGTTAAAGGATTAACACATAATCTATTATCCATAAGTCAATTAAGTGACAATGGTTATGACATAATCTTCAATAAAAAATGTTGTAAAGCTGTCAGTCAAAAAGATGGCTCAATCCTCTTTAATGGAAAAAGGAAGAACAACATTTACAAAATCAATCTTTCAGAACTTAAAGTTCAGAATGTAAAATGCCTTCTGTCTGTTAACGATGAGCAATGGGTCTGGCACAGAAGATTGGGTCATATTAGTATGAGACGCATACCTCAGATTAATAAGCTCAATCTGGTCAGAGGACTTCCTCAGTTGAACTTCAACTCAGATGCTTTTTGTGAAGCATGTCAGAAAGGAAAATTTTCAAAATCTTCTTTCAAAACAAAAAATGTTGTTTCAACCTCTAGACCATTATAACTGCTTCATATTGATCTGTTTGGACCAGTGAAAACTGCATCCATCAGAGGCAAGAAGTATGGATTAGTCATTGTTGATGACTACAGCAGATGGACATGGGTAAAATTCCTGAAACACAAGGATGAGTCTCATTCTGAATTCATTGACTTTTGCAAACAAGTCCAAAACGAAAAAGAATTTAGAATTGTTAAAGTCAAAAGTGATCATGGTGGAGAATTTGAAAACAAATACTTTGAAATTTTTTTTAAAGAAAATGGCATTGCACATGATTTTTCTTGTCCTAGAACTCCTCAACAGAATGGAGTTGTAGAAAGGAAAAATAGAACATTGCAAGAAATGGCCAGAACCATGATCAACGAGACTAACATGGCAAAACATTTTTGGGCAGAAGCAGTGAATACAGCTTGTTATATTCAGAACAGAGTGTCTGTAAGACCTCTTTTGGAGAAGACTCCTTATGAACTGTGGAGGAATAGAAAGCCCAACATTTCTTATTTCCATCCTTTTGGATGTGTATGTTTTATGTTGAACACTAAGGAAAATCTGAACAAGTTTGATTCTAAAGCTCAGAAGTGTTTCATGCTTGGATATTCTGAACGCTCTAAAGGCTATAGAAGAATCAATTCATGTTAGATTTGATGATAAGCTTGGCAATCAAAAGCCAAAGCATCTTGAAATTTTTGCAGATAGAGAAGTCCTTCTCACAGACTCTGAAGAATTAGAGGCAGAATAAGCTCAAGCAAAAGCACCAGAAGCAACGTTAGATGCTACTCCCTTGACTGCTCAGATGGATAGCTTGACAATTTCTGAAGAACCAAATGTTAAAGGATCATCCAGAATCAAAGCCTCTCATCCAGAGGAAATGATAATTGGAAAGAAGGATGACCCTATTAGAACAAGGTCATTTCTCAGTTCCTTCCCGAAATGATGAAAACTCGTGAGAGCACCTTCATAGGGGGTTGTAATTTTGTAGATTGTAGATGTCGTTGTAGACTGTAAATGTAGTTCGCCGTAGAACCCTGTGAATGTAGTTCGTTGTAGAACCCTGTAGATGATAAATGTTGTTGATGTAGTCTATAATGTACTCTGTTGTAAATATGATTGTAAATGTAGATGTAATCTGTTGTTGAAGAACTGTAAATTGTAATTTGTTGATGTAATCTTGTAAATGTAGTGTTTGTAGAACATGCACCGGGGATTTTCAAAGGAGTTGTAAATCGGTTGATCTGTGGAGTGTCCTCTTGTAGGGAGATATGTCGTTGATAGTACTCATAATGAACTCTCTGGGGAAAATCATTTTTGAGGAGTATCTTTGTTGTAATTGTAAAAATATGTGAGATTGTTGTAGCAGAAATCCTCAAATGGGGAAATATTTGTAATGTCCTTTGCTTTGACTTGATAATCTTGAAATAGTCCCCTGGGGATGGATAGATTGTCTTTGAAGAAACTGCTGTTTGTCGTTTCGAGTACAAATTTGCCCGAAACGAGTTGCTCAAATAAAGAGATCTTCTGTCATTCAGTTGTAAGTTGTCGAGTGGATCTTGTAATGTTGTTGAAGAAGCGTTGTGTCTTCAAATGGTGATCCTCATAATGTCAAAGTGTAAGATAAATGCACTCTTGACTTGCGTTCAAAAGCTGGAGATGTTCATAGTGTGATTGCCAAAGACCGAAGTTCAATTTGGGAAATAACCGAGGAGAAACTGTCAAGTAAGACTCAACCATAGAGGTAGAAACTCCAATGGGGATGTACTAAAACAACCATCTTCCACGAGGATCGAACTTCATGGGGAAATAGAAATATTGAGCTTTTTTTGCTTAGGGCTGACAACTCTATCTGGAAGGAATAAGACACACCCCAAATACCTAAGGGTAAACGCGATCGAAGAGATAGAGTAAAACATACAAAGGATGCACAAATGCAAATGTTATGTTGTCTACTTATATGGTATGCGTATGCTTATGTTTGTGCTGACAAGTCGAGGGGGATGCAGTATATATGCATGGGGAAATGCTCGAGCCCTATCTCCACAGATCCTTCGAACGAGAGTGAACTTCACTCTCGGATGGCATAAGTGTCAATAGTCTAGTCACCTCTCTGTGAGTAAGAGTGAGCGTTGGTGGTCATCCTTTCGTTATTCATATATCAAGTAGAACAAATTTTGAAAAGGTTTAAATCAATTAAGATTTTGCTATCAAGATCACGGATTTATGGTAAATGAAAAACTTTTTATTGAACGGCGGTCAGCGGAAAAGCGTGACCCGATATTACAATGTTGGAAAATGATATCGATTACATTAAGGGAATAATGTCCTGCTTCTCCTAAACAAAGTATTTCTTGACAGCGTTCGTATTCACGGGGCGAGTGATCTCTTCTCCATCCATTGTTGCTAACATCAAGGCGCCTCCCGTCAAAACCTTCTTTACTACATAAGGTCCCTCATAATTCGGGGCCCATTTTCCTCTGACGTCGGTGAGGAAAGACTGAATCTTCTTAAGCACGAGGTCACCTTCTTTGAATACCCGGGGTCGAACCTTCTTGTCAAATGCTTTCTTCATCCTCTGCTGATACAACTGCCCATGGCATAGCGCAGACATCCTCTTTTCTTCGATTAAGTTCAACTGATCATATCTGCTCTGACACCATTCAGCTTCTGATAACTCTGCCTCCACCAAGATCCTCATAGAAGGAATCTCAACCTCTATTAGGAGTACTGCTTCCATACCGTAGACAAGTGAAAATGGAGTTGCCCCAGTCGATGTGCGTACCATCGTACGATATCCATGTAATGCAAATGGGAGCATTTCGTGCCAATCTTTGTAAGTAACAACCATTTTTTGAATGATCTTCTTAATGTTTTTGTTGGCGGCTTCAACAGCCCCGTTCATCTTTGGTCTGTAAGGAGAAGAATTGTGATGCTCGATCTTGAATTCCTCACACAGCTCTTTCATCATTTTGTTATTCAGATTGGAACCATTGTCTGTAATAATTCTGCTTGGCACACCATATCGGCAAATAAGCCGATTCTTGATAAATTTGACAACCACATGTCGGGTTACATTAGCATAGGAAGCCGCTTTGACCCACTTGGTAAAATAGTCAATGGCTACCAAGATGAATCGGTGTCCATTAGATGCTTTCGGCTCTATCATTCCAATCATATCGATTCCCCACATAGAGAACGGCCACGGGGATGAGATAACATTCAACGAAGTCGGAGGCACGTGAATTTTATCTGCGTAAATCTGACACTTGTGACACTTTCTAGCAAACTTGTAGCAATCTGATTCCATTGTGATCCAATAATATCCAGCCCTTAAAAGCTTCTTAGCCATAGCATGTCCGTTGGCATGAGTGCCAAAAGATCCTTCGTGAATTTCTGACATTAGCATATTCGCTTCTTGTTTGTCAACGCATCTCAGCAAGACCATGTCAAAATTCCGTTTGTACAACACATTGTTACTCAGAAGAAAATTTCCGGCCAACCTTCTTAAAGTTTTCTTGTCTTTGTTGGAAGCTTCCAGAGGATATTCTTGAGTTCTAAGAAACACTTCGATGTCATAGTACCAGGGTTTACCATCCTCAACTCCATCGACAGCAAAGATGTAGGCAGGTCTATCGAGACGTTTCACTTTAATCTGAGGACACTCGTTCCAAAAGTTCACCACAATCATCGAGGCCAAAGTTGCCAACGCATCTGCCATTTTGTTCTCGTCACGAGGGATATGGTGAAACTCAGCCCTATCAAAGAATGGTAATAGCCTCCTAGCATAATCCCTGTATGGGACCAAATTATCGTGTCGAGTTATCCATTCACCAGTGATTTGGTTGATCACCACTGCAGAATCGCCGAACACATCTAAATTCTTAATTCTCAAGTCAATTGCTTCATCAAGACCCATAATACATGCCTCATACTCAGCCTCATTATTAGTACACTGGAACGTTAATCTGGAGGTAAATGGGAAATGAGTCCCTTGAGGAGTCACAATAACAGCACCTATCCCTTTTCCATAAGCGTTGACAGCTCCATCAAAGATTAAACCCCATTGAGAACCTGGCTCTGGTCCCTCACCATGTATAGGTTCTTCACAGTCTTTCATCTTCAAGAACATAACATCTTCATCAGGAAAGTCATCGTTGGAGGGTTGATGATCCAAAATGGGTTGGTGAGCCAGATGATCATCCAAAACACTTCCTCTAACAGCTTTCTGAGTATGGTACTCGATATCATATTCGGACAATAACATCTGCCATCTAGCGATTCTCCCAGTCAAAGCGGGCTTCTCAAAAACATATTTGATAGGATCCATCTTAGAAACTAACCAAGTGGTGTGATTCAACATATACTGGCGCAAACGCTTGGCGGCCCACGCCAAAGCACAACACGTCTTCTCTAACATAGTGTACCTTGTTTCACAATCAGTAAACTTCTTGCTCAGGTAATAAGTAACATGATCTTGCTTTCCTGTTTCATCTCGCTGACCGAGTACACAACCCATTGAATCTTCTAAAACAGTCAAATACATAATCAAAGGACGTCCTTCAACCGGTGGTATCAGGATAGGCGGTTCGAGCAAATATTCTTTGATACTATCAAAAGCCTTTTGACAATCTTCAGTCCAAACGTACCCTTGTTCTTTCCTCAGGAGCTTGAAAATAGGTTTACAGGTAGCAGTCATGTTGGATATAAACCTGGAGATGTAGTTCAAACGTCCTAAGAACCCTCTGACTTGTTTCTCGGTGGCGGGAGCTGGCATTTCCCGGATAGCTTTCACTTTGTCAGGGTCTACCTCGATCCCTCTTTGACTGACAATGAAACCTAATAGTTTCCCTGATCGTACTCCAAATGTGCACTTGTTGGGGTTCAAACGAAGCTTGTATTCCCTCAAACGACCAAACAGCTTAGCCAGGTGTTTAACATGATCATCCTCGGTTTTTGACTTAGCTATCATATCATCCACATACACCTCAATCTCTTTGTGCATCATATCATGGAACAGAGTAGTCATAGCTCTCTGATATGTTTCCCCTGCATTCTTCAATCCAAATGGCATAACTTTGTAACAAAAGGTGCCCCAAGGTGTTATGAATGACGTCTTCTCTCTGTCCTCGGGAGCCATTCTAATTTGGTTGTAACCTGAAAAACCATCCATGAAGGAGAAAACCTCATAACTTGCAGTACTGTCCACTAAGATGTCGATGTGAGGTAATGGGAAATCATCTTTCGGGCTGGCCTTATTCAAATCTCTGTAGTCTACACACATGCGAACCTTACCATCCTTCTTCGGGACAGGCACAATGTTAGCCAACCATAGTGGATATTCGGCAGTAACAAGGAAGCCTGCATCAATCTATTTCTGTACCTCATCCTTAATCTTTAGAGCCATGTCAGGTCTAGTCCTTCTGAGCTTCTGTTTTATCGGCGGGCACTCTGGCTTTAACGGCAAATGATGTTCGACTATAGCTGTGTCCAGTCCGGGCATGTCTTGATACAACCAAGCAAACACATCGACAAACTCTCCAAGCAAATCCATCAGCTGTTTCTTCACATCGGGTTTGAGCAGAGCTCCAATTTTCACTTCTCTACGGATTTCTTCTGATCCCAAGTTGACTACTTCCACCGGCTCTTGATGAGGTTGGATAGCTTTTTCCTCTTTCTCAAGCAGTCTGGAGATTTCTTCTGGGATGCCATCTTCTTCGTCCTCAGCTTCGTACACAGGAAACTCAAAATTTGGAGAGGGTAGCGGATCATTATTCCCAGTTTGTAATTTACGTGGCAATCTGCGCAAGTGATGTGACTTTAAATAAATTTTTGTTTTGTCAGGTGGAAAGTGTGTGTACGCGAGATGCTACTTATTATTTTCCAACATCGTGAATAAAAATTTTAAAAAACAGATGTAAATGAAAGTAATTTATTGATGATAGCAAAACCGAAAAGACACGCCCAACAAGGTCACCTTTGCCTTGGGCAGAGCAAAGGGAATTATTAAAAGTTATGCCCTAATAAATGCAGTTTCGCCTTGGGCAGAGCGAAAATTTTAAACAAATGCTTTACTTAGATATATGAATGGCGGTAGGAGCTTCAACCACACTCCAATTCTTGACCACGACACCCAGAGTCACAAAGTCTGGGATGTCTTCATCTGGCTCTTCCTCGGTGATGGCATATACTCCAAAGGTATAGTCAAATTCGTCCGAAACATAGCCTGGGTCTTCCATATAGGGCTCATAGTCTTCGTAAGGAATGGAGGACCTGGCGGAACCATTTGATATGTAGCCTTCAAGTACGTCCTCCGACACGACATTGATCTGAGGATGATGGACAACTCCTCCACTACGGAACACTTCATTAATCAGCGGAAACCCTTGACCTTTGGTGGTTTGTTGAGCAGAACTGCCGGTGAAACCGAGACCTTCTTTGTTTTTGTTCTCTGGCAAAGACAACACCTTTCCCCACATTGTTTGGTGACCACTATTCACTACTCGCTGTGCGTCTTTGAATGATGACATGGATGCTTGAGACTTCTGGGCACCCTCACCCACAATAGACAGAGCTTGAAATTATGTGCCAACCTCTTCCTCGGCTTCGACATATGAGAATGATGACAAGTGACTTACCACCAAAGCTCTCTCTCCACAAACTATAATTATTTTCCCCTTAAAAACATATTTCAATTTCTGATGCAGGGTAGAAGTAACCGCTCCAGCTTCATGTATCCATGGCTTCCCTAGTAAACAGCTATAGGCAGCACGAATGTCCATGACTTGAAATGGGATCATAAAAGTCTGTAATCCAATAGTCATGGGCAGATCAACCTCACCAATTACTGTTTTCCTTGACCCATCGAAAGCTTTGACAATAACGCGACTTGGCCTCATCGGTGGTCCCTGATATGATAGCTTAGATAGAGTAGTTCTAGGCATTACATTTAAGGATGATCCAGTATCAACCAGCACACTGGACAGAGAGTCATTTCCACAGTTCACGGAAATATGCAGAGCCATGTTATGTTTCCTTCCCTCTTCTAGGAGATCGTCTCCGTTGAAACCCAGATTATCACTTGAAGTAATACTGCCAATTATGTTGTCAAATTGTTCCATAGTCACATCCTGCTCGACATAGGCTTGTTCCAAAATCTTCTGAAGCGCTTCTCTATGAGCCTCAGAACTCATCAGCAATTGTAGCACAGAAATCTTCGATGGGGTTTGCAGAAGCTGATCTGCAACCTTATATTCACTTCTTTTGATTATTTTTAAACATTCATCGGAGTTGGATAAATTAGACCCACCAGATTGCCCCACAGTTGGGTCTTTTAAGCCTGATGGTTCGGTCAAAGCTTCTTTTTCTTTCGGTGGCACGGTCGGGTAGACTCGACCACTTCTTGTCACTCTACTGACGTCTGCAATATTAACGACTGAGGGTACAGTGGGCAAAGGTACTTCTTTCCCATCCTCCAACATAGTAGCATTGTACCTATAAGGGATGGCCTTACTAGAGGTATAAGGAATAGGTCCAGGCACATTGATCACTAAAGGAGTAACTGTTGGCTTCTTACTATTGTAAACAATCTCTATACGTTCCATTTCCTTAAAGTGAGGTACTATGACATAAACTTCTTCAACCTCTTCATTCGACACTTCTTGGCCGTCACTTTCCAAACAATCTTCAATCATATTGACAGAGGGTGAACCATGTGGTGGAAATGGGTTCTTCTGTACGTTAGGGTCGGAATCCCTAAAAGATAAGATTCCATTCTTGATGAGCCTCTGGACATCCATCTTCAAACCGAAACAACTTTCAATATCGTGTCCCGGAGCACCCTGATGGTAAGGACAAAACTTATCAGCTCTATAAGAGGGGGGAGGATTCGTGGGAGCCGGAGGTGGAGCTCTCGTCTGAACATGACCTTTTTTAATCAAAGCGGGAAATAGATCAGCATATGTCATTGGGATCGGATCAAAGTTTATCTTTCTATACACACGACCCTGATTGTTAGGTGGCCGATTCTGCTGAGGATACTGTGGACTCTGCTGAAGTTGGGGTTGTTGAGAAACGGGAGACTGAGCTTGTTGATAGGGTTGCGGATGTGAGGGCAAGTTGTCTCACAATACAGGCTTCCGAGTTTTCGATGATGACAAAACACAACCTTGGGCAAATTAGAAGCATCATGCAATACTTCATCATGCTATACCTCTTTTTCATTGTTGAATCATTATACCTTAATATATGTCATAACTGAATGTGGCAGGATGCACAAAATGGAAAAAGCTGTTATTTTTGCAGGTTTCTAAGCAGTGAGTCGACCATACAGTCGGCGCATGAAGCCTGGCATTTCTCACGGCTCAGCGCATGGAAGCTATGCGTCGACCGTACAGTCGGCGCATGAGTGTTTTGATTTTCCACGGATCAGCGCATGAAGACATGCGTCGACCATGCCACTCAGCGCATAGAGCTGAGGATTCCCCACGGGTCAGTGTACGCCGACCCTATAGTCGACCGTTCGTGCGCTGTGCTGTTTTTCTTGCTGTGTTTAAAATTATGTTCAGTTGACTGTTTTGGTTATTACTATAAATAGAGTTTTGCTAAATTTTAACAACTAACAATTGAAATCTTGAGTAAATTGTCAGGGAAAGAAACGTGAAATAGGTGCAACATATTCTTCATCTTCATCCTTCACACATCACACAAATCCACAAATATACACAATCATTTTTGCTGTGATTGGTGTCTTGTTCAAGGGTGATAAGGTTCGAACGCGTTGATTGAAGATCCGGTTCGAGTGGAAATTGGGGCAGGTGTTTCTTGCAGAAAACCTTGAGGGTTTTACCCATCAAGACTAGAAGGTTTTGAGGGCTTTTGCTACGGAATAGTTCGTTCAACATTCAAGCAGGTGCGAAGGTAATTGATCAACGGAAGGTTCATCAATTTAGTAGCGAGGGCGTTGAAGTGTTGAAGACTTTCCGGGTTTGATTTGTTGGTGTCTAAGATCAGCCGAGCCGAAGGTTTGAACAACGGAAGGTTTTTCATTAAGGTGGCTGGAACCGGAGGTCATTCACAACAAATTGAAGGGCTTGATTCATCTTGAATCAAGGTGCAAGAAGTGATAGCAAGTATCAACAACATTTGAGATTGTTTGTATCATTGTCTATCAACTCTTGTGTAAACTGTTCATTCCAACAGGTGATATATATTCAATATATCTCAATTCTAATTTTAGAATTGAGGGCAGACGTACCCCGAAGCGAGGACGATGGGGGAACTGCCTCATCAAATCGTGTGTTCTTCATTTTCTGTCATTTTCAATTCAGCTTATAAAATAAGTGATTCTAGCTTAAGTGATTATTGTCAAACTGTGATACAAATTGAATAAGGTGTTGAAACTCTGTTTTTTAACTACTAAGTACAATAAAATATTGTACTAGGGCATTTCCAATCCCTTACTCAACATAAATACCCTTTGAGATATTTGTGCACACAAACTGTTCGACAAAAGTCCTGAACTAAAATTGTCTTATTTTGCTTCTAGTTTTTGTGTGCCTTGTTTTTCATTGGAACTAGGTAACCTTGCAAATTGAAGTAAACAATTGATAAGCATAGTTTGTGTTGTGACTTTATTTTTCTGAATTGTCATAAATCCATCGGCTTACGTATATCCGGTTTTCCAATAACCGTTCGTTTTTAGACTATATTTTTCCTCGGCCGCTTCCGCACTTAAAACATTTTTAAAACCAATTTTAAATTGGTAGCGCCGACTCAAATTTTAATTGGGGATCTATTCAACCCCCCCTTCTAGATCCGTGCCATAGTCTAACAAGTGGTATCTAGAGCTCCGGTTATTCGGTGCTTCAAATACAACGAGATAGAAAATGGCAAACGAACCTAAAGGGGCATACAATAGGGCTCCTGTTTTCAACGGTGAAAATTACAGTTATTGGAAAGACTCTATGCGTGTGCATATCAACTCCATAGATAGAAAAATATGGAATGTTATCCTTAATGGTCCAATAGAAATTACTATGACCAATGCGGATAATGTAGTTGTGCCAAAGCCTGAAGCACAATGGACCGATGACGATGAGAAAAAATACAATTATGATTGGAAAGCTATAAACATGTTAATCTCCTCATTAGGTGTAGATGAATACTATCGTGTATCCCATTGTCCTACTGCTAAGGCCATGTGGGATTCACTACAAATAGCCCATAAGGGGACAACCGATGTTAAGTTAGCTAGAATCAACACTCTTATACAAGAGTTTGATCTCTTTTTCATGGAGCAAGGGGAAACCATTGCTGACATGCAAAAGAGATTTACTCATCTTATCAATTGTTTACATTCATTAGGTAGGCCTATTTCCAATGACTTTGCTACTAATAAAGTCTTGAGATGTCTTAACAAGGAATGGCAGCCAAAAGTGACCGCCATCAAAGAGGCAAATGATCTTACCATATTAGATTTGACAACATTGTTTGGCAAATTGCAAGAGCATGAACAGGTACTCTTGAGCCTAGACCAACGTGAGAAAATGGAAAAGAAAGACAAAGCGAAGGTGAGTGAAAAGAAATCGATAGCTCTCAACACTTCCTCCTCGAAGTCTCAAGCAAAAGAGAAAAATGATTATTCCTCGAGCGACGAAGAAGAAGAAGACACAAGCGAAGATATGGGGTTGTTTGTTAAAAGGTATAACCGTTACGTAAGGAAGAACGGCATACAACATTCCGAGAAGAACTTGGTAAACTTCCGGAAACAATCAAGACACTCCAAGGATGATGACTCAAAAGGTAAAAAGACTAGAGGGACGTGCTACAAGTGTGGAAAGCCCGGTCACTACAAACCGGACTGTCCAATGAATAAAAAGGGAAAGGACAAGGAATCATCAAAATCACACAAGAAATCATCAAAGCCCAGGAGAGCGTACATAGCATGGGAAAGTGACAGCAACTCTTCCTCCTCTGATGAAAGTTCTAGTGATGAAGAAGAGTCCGTGAATCTATGCCTCTCCGCCAATCAGAAAAATAAGAAAAAACAGGTACGTAACTCTAAATATGATAAGTCATCAAATATGTCGCATTCAGAACTACTAGCCGCATTTCATGCCTTACATAATGAAGCAGTTGAAGCCTTCAAGAAACTTGCTTCTAATAAGAAAATCTTTACGTATTTAGAGCATAAGGTTAAAGAGTCCGAAAAGAAATTAGAGGACCTAAAGGCTTCCATTGTGAAAGGCAATGAATCGGATTGTAAGGACGATAGAAACCCTTTCAACTTCGGGTGTGGCACTTGTCATATTTGGCAAGGTGAGGTTAGACACCTCAAGGCCAAATTAAACAAGGCACCCGAGCCTAAAATTACATTTGCTATTGATAAAAAGGATTTTAGAAAAAGTATGATTAATCCATACCAAAAATATGCATATGTAATTAGGGATCAAGCAAGTGAAAGTGTCTCTAAAGTTGATTTTGCTTGCTTATACTGTTGCAGGAAAGGCCACTCCATTGGTAAATGCCATTTTAGAAGATTTCTTGTTCCTAAAGGCATCTACCAATGGTTGCCCAAACGCAACCATTTTGTCGCTAACCTATTAGGACCCAATATGCCATTGGGTACCTCCTTGTGCTAATTATGTTTTGACAGGTGAAATGTGTCGAGACCACCGAGAGAAGATGGGTTCTCGATAGTGGGTGCTCAAGACACATGTCTGGAGACATATCCTTATTCATAGACTTTGTGGCTAAGAAGAAAGGGTATGTAACTTATGGTGATAACAACCGCGGAGCAATACTAGGCAAAGGTAGTGTAGGTAATTCCGCCTCTGCTATGATTTCCGATGTATTACTTGTCGAAAACCTTAAACATAATCTGCTTAGCATTAGCCAATTGTGCGACAAAGGATACAATGTATCTTTTTCAAAAGATTGTTGCAAAATTGTGCATGAAAATGATAAGAAGAATATGTTCAATGGTTTTAGAGTAAACAATGTATATATGCTTGACTTAAATGAAGTATCATTAACAAGCGACAAATGCCTCATAACTATGAGTGAAGACTCATGGCTATGGCATAGGCGTTTAGCGCATGTTAATTTTGACTTACTCAATAAGGTAGTCTCAAAAGACCTAGTCTTAGGACTTCCCAAAATAAAGTTCACCAAGGATCACCTTTGTGATGCTTGTCAAAAAGGGAAGCAAACGAGGATCTCATTTAAATCTAAAAAGATAATTTCAACAACGAGACCTCTTGAACTTCTACACATGGACTTGTTTGGGCCGTCTAGGATCAAAAGTCTAGGAGGAAACTATTACGGGTTCGTAATAGTGGACGACTTTTCTAGATTTTGTTGGACCATCTTCTTAGTAAGTAAAAGTGATACATTCGCCGCTTTTGAAAAATTTGCTAAGCTTTCCCAAAACAAGTTAAATACAAACATAGTGTCCATAAGGAGCGACCATGGAGGTGAGTTTGAAAATCATTTGTTTGAAGAATATTGCGGTAACCATGGTATTAATCATAACTTCTCCGCTCCACGCACTCCTCAACAAAATGGGGTTGTGGAGCGCAAAAACCGTATTTTAGAAGAATTGGGAAGAACAATGATCAATGAGAGTGGTTTACCTAAATATTTTTGGGCCGACGCCATTAGTACGGCATGTTATGTTTTGAATAGGGTACTCATTCGCCCCATTCTAAACAAAACACCGTACAAACTCTTAAAAGGGCGAAAGCCAAATGTCTCTCACTTGCACGTGTTTGGATGTAAATGTTTTGTATTAAACAATGGTAAGGAAAACTTGGGCAAATTTGATTCCAAAGCCGATGAAGGTATCTTTCTCGGATACTCTCACTCGAGTAAAGCATATAGAATTTACAATAAACGATTACTTGCTGTAGAAGAGTCTGTGCATGTTACTTTTGATGAGTCCTATCCGAGAAATGTCGGAAAGGATAGTGTTGTTCATGGTGCAGGTACATCCACAGAAGACATACTCAAAGATGGCGAAACAGGGATTGATCAACCTGACAAAGTCAAAGTTGAGGAGGATAAAGATGTATATCATGAAGCAAACGAGGAAGTTCATCCGCCTACAAACGATGATCTCCCTCAAGCTTGGAAATCCTCTAAATATCATCCAATCGACACAATTCTCGGAGACATCACAAAGGGAGTCACTACTCGATCGAAGCTAAGTAATTTCTGTTATCACTTCGCTTTCGTGTCACAAATGGAACCTAAAAATCCTAAGGAAGCCCTACTCGATGAACATTGGTTTCTGTCAATGCAGGAGGAACTAAATTAGTTTACTAGAAATGAGGTTTGGGACCTTGTCCCTCCTCCGCGAGGTCATCGAGTAATCGGCACCCGATGGGTGTTTAGGAACAAGCTGGACGAAAATGGGGTAATAACTCGTAATAAGGCGCGTTTAGTCGCGCAGGGGTATAACCAAGAGGAGGGCATCGACTATGAGGAAACTTATGCTCCGGTTGCCCGACTCGAGGCTATACGCCTTCTTCTTGCTTTCGCATGTGCGAAAGATTTTAAGTTATTTCAAATGGATGTCAAGAGTGCGTTCCTTAACGGGTACATAAATGAAGAGGTTTACGTTGCACAACCTCCAGGTTTTGAATCTCATGAGTACCCCGATCATGTTTATAAACTAAAACGGGCGTTGTATGGTCTCAAGCAAGCTCCTAGAGCTTGGTATGAACGCCTAAGTAAATTTCTACTTGATCAAGGTTACTCAAGAGGAAAGGTTGACACGACACTCTTTATTAAACGTCAAGGAAAGCACTTGATATTAGTTCAAATCTATGTTGATGATATAATCTTTGGATCTACTAACATGAATCTTATGAGAGAGTTTTCTGTTCTTATGCAGGGTGAATTCGAGATGAGTATGATGGGAGAGCTCACATACTTTCTCGGCTTGCAGATTAAACAATTCAAGGAAGGAACTTTCGTAAGTCAAACAAAGTATTGTTTGGACCTTCTCAAGAGATTTGACATGGCAAAATCCAAGGCCATAGACACCCCCATGCCTACATGTGCAAATTTGAATAAGGATGAAAGCGGTAAGGACGTAGAGGTAAAAAGGTATAGAGGTATGATTGGATCACTTCTCTATCTCACTGCGTCACGTCCTGATATTATGTTTAGCGTGTGTATGTGCGCAAGATACCAATCATGTCCTAAGGAATCCCACCTAAAAGTTGTTAAAAGAATACTTCGATACCTATCCGGTACTCCAAAGTATGGCTTGTGGTATTCCAAAGGTAGTGATTGCTCGTTGTTAGGTTATTCTGACTCTGACTTTGCGGGTTGCAAGTTGGATAGGAAAAGCACTAGTGGTACGTGTCACTTGTTTTCAAATTCTTTGGTTAGTTGGCATAGCAAAAAGCAAGTTTCAGTTGCTTTGTCAACCGCCGAAGCGGAATACGTTGCCGCCGGTAGTTGTTGTGCTCAAATCCTGTGGATTAAGCAACAACTATTGGACTTTAACCTCAAACTTGAACGTATCCCGATCCTATGTGACAATACCAGTGCTATTAATCTTACAAAGAATCCGGTATTGCACTCTCGCACTAAACATATCGAAATTCGACACCATTTTCTTCGTGATCATGTTGAGAAAGGTGACGTTGTATTTAAACATGTTGATACTAAGAATCAACTAGCGGATATTTTTACTAAGCCGCTAGCCACTGAACCTTTCTTTCATATTCGCCGAGAACTCGGTATTCTCGACATTTCAGAGCGGGAGTCATAATTTGCTTATTTCAGCTTATTTCATTCACATCTATATTTTGTGCTTCTAACAAATTTGATGCTTTTGCAAGTACAAGTATGTTGTTTATCAAGCTTATCCGGCATTGAGGTGATATTGTTCCTCTTCCTTCTCTCTACCTACAAGTTTTATTTGTGATCTCAAAGTAAAATATGTTAACTGTGGTGCATATGTGATTCATCTGTTGTGTATTTAAATTGCTTGATTGAACATTTTTGTTGTGGCATTATTGTCTGCAATTATTAAGCATCATGCCATATGAAACCAGGAAAAATTCTGCATTTTCAGGTCTTGAGTCGACCATACCAGAACAGAGGCCGGAGTAAAATAAGGAGGCATCCCCCACGGGAAACCTTGAGGCATACTTTAAGATGCTTCAGCAACAGAAGACACCACTGGGATCGGTGTTGGTGTCACTTCGGGTACAACAGTCCTTGGAACTTCTTGGTTGTTGATCGAGATTTGACTGGACAAAGCTTCCACTAGGCCATTCAATTTCTCCAAACTCTCCTTCATACTTGCAACTTCATCACGGAGCACCCTGTTCTCTTGTTCTAGCTGATCCATCTTCTGACGTTGACTGGCTCGAGTGTTGTATCGGTGATTCAGCTTGCTCTGCGGAGATGAAGCAAGAGTAAGACCCTGGAATGCAAATGATGCTATGCTTATGTAAAATGCAAATGAGTGTGAAACTTTCAAGAAACTCAAATAACTCTGGTATTGTAATCTTGGAAAAACTTATTTTATTTTGATGATTGAAGCATTACAAAAACGGAGTACTCTTTTAAGAGTTTATTACATTGAATCAAAAGCAAAAAGAGAAACCCGGGGATCTACTCCTTATGCTCCCTCTGTGCGCGAAGTTCTCTTTCCAACTGATTGATGTGTTCTTGCAACTCGGCCTTTTCTCTGATGAGTCGGTCGACACACTCCTTCCAAGCCATAGTATCTGGGGGAAGATCATTACTGGTGACGGCACTTGAAGAGGCGTGAGAGGAAAATAAATCCCCTTGCGCCTTTCTCTTTCTGGCAACTTCTATTTCTGGAGTCTTTTGAAGTCTTTCTTTCTCTACCTTGAGGGTGAAGAACTTATTCTTCCAAGCAGTCCTCAATTTTCGGACTTCATCTAAAGAAATCCTTACTTGTTCTATTTCGTCCACGTCGAACCAGTCGGGGTCATGAGCAGACAATACCATAGGTTCATGAAAAGGAAAAGGCATCTTGAGATCGAGAGCTCTTTCTCGTACCCAATGCAGATAATCCTCAGAAACAGCACAACTGGGGTATGCCGAAGCAGCTGTTCCTTCCATATCAATATATTTCCATGCATAAATGATGACAGTCTTTAGGTCTAGATCCTCTTCTCCTTTGAAATAGATCTCTTCCAACGAAACCAGGTCGGGCACTTGGGTCATAGGGTGTCCAAACTGTCTACGGGCCAAAGCGGGATTGTAACTTATACATCCTTCTCTTCCAATAAGCGGTACGTTGGGGAATCCTCCAATGCTAGGAATCATAGGCGCGCCTCCATAGGCGGGATCATACCAAACAATGTCCGAATGGGTGAGGGCCATAAGTATCTCTGACCATCGAGGTGTTGCTACTTCATCCCAAAGGGACGGATACCAAGTCAAACGAGCGATGAACCATGAGTACAGCAAGGCAGTACAACATACAATGTGTCCTCCTCCTTCGGCATTCTTCGAGTGAATCGAGAAGTACGTATCAGCAAGCAAGGTGGGTACTGGATTCTTGAGTATGAACAGCTTGATTGCATCCATATCAACAAAACTGTCAATTTTGGGGAACCAGAAAGTCCCATAGACCAACAAAGCAAAATTGGCTTCCAAGATGAGAGCCTCCTTTCTTTCAGCATGGTAACGGACTTTTTCGATCAAAAAATCAGCGAGGAATCCAAGGACTCCTTCTTTGGTGATCAGGTGTGTTTGAACATCTTCAAGACTGAGATGAGTAGCATTTGCAATTTCTTGGTGACTAAGCGTGTCTTCCCTTCCGGTGAATAGGGGTCGAACAGTCACAGGCATCCTCAAGAGTTCTGAGTACTCTTCCAAGGTCGGCATCAATTGGTAGTCCGGAAAAGTGAAGCAGTGATACATCGGATCATAAAACTGAATCAATGTTTCCAACAATCCTTCTTTCATCTTTAACTCAAGGAAACGGAAGACTCCTCCATATTCTGCTGCGAAGGCAAAGCGATCCTTGACGAGTTCGGCTAGTTCTCTCAAGCTTTCGATGTTGGGGCTCTGAAAAGTGTACTCCAAGGCTTCTCTTTTGAAATCCATGGTTACAATACCTAAGAAATAAAATTGAGTTTCTTGAAATTAATAAAGAAAAGAATGTAATGCAATATGTGTAGGACTTCATGGGATCCCCAACTATTTATAAGCATCGTAATAAAAGAAGACTTTTTTTTTATTAATTTCGAAACGGAATACAAATAATTGCTTTTAAAAGTCCCAAATAAAAGCTAAATAAAAGCTAGTAAAGACACTAAAGAAGTTTCGAGTTCTGCTGCTTGAGCTGCTCTTGTAGTTGCGTCTTCTCATGGATAAGATTGTCCACAATTAGTTTCCAAATAGTGCATTGTGGGTCGGAGAAAAATAAATCCTCCATGACTTTCCTCTTCTTGCAGGGGAGTAGCTCTTCATCCTTCAATTGTAGCTGCTTCTGAAGTTCATCCATTTCCTTTTGAAGTTCAGCCTTCTGCTTCTGACAGTCATCATTTTCTGCCACTGCTACATGGTACTTATTCTTCCATGATTCCAACTCATGTTGAGACTTCCTTAAGGACACCTCTAACTTCTCGGCTTCAGACATAAAGACATAAGTGGGCTCTCTCCTTGGAGCTATGGGATCTTGACGGGAATAGGGCATCTTTAGCTTGATTGCCCTTTCTCTGACCCACCGAAGGTAGGGTTCTAAAGACACAGAATTAAGCTTCCCAAGGCTTTCTTTCCCTTTCTTGTTTAAGTGGTTCCATGCCACTAAAACCTTATCTAGGAGTTCCTGGTCTTCCCTAAAGAAAATATTTTCTACTTGGACACTCTTAGGCGGCTCCTTCAATGGAAATCCCAATTGTCGACGGGCTAAGACCGGATTGTAACTGATCCCTCCATTAAAACTGAGTAATGGTACATTAGCAAAGTCGCCACAACCATCAATAATCAAGGTTCCATCATATACTCGGTTGTACCAAATGATGTCCGAGTGGGTCAATGCCATAACTCTTGAGACCAAAGCCCTCTATCGAGACTTAAAAAGGAAGTAGACCTCGACAAGTGCGAAATAAACCACTTGTAGAGTAGGGGTACACAGCAGGTGATCATTCCTCCACCATAGAAGTTTCGGAGGTGTATAGAATGGTAAGCATTACCCAATAGAGTTGGTACTGGATTGTTCTTCAAAAAGATCTTAATTGCGTTGAGGTCGACGAACCCTTCAAAACTTGGGAACAAAAATACTCCATAAACAAGTAAGGCAAAGATCGCCTCGAATGGAATCTTGTTCGTATAGTCGGCATAAAACATTGCTTTACTGATTAAGAACTTCGTAGTCAAACCAAAAAGACTGCCTTTACTAATCAGATTTCCCTTGACGTTCGATACCTTTAGGCAAAGGGCCTTAGCAATTTCTCTTTCATCGGGGTCCTTTTCCAAGAAAGGGAAAGGAGACTCTTCTAAGATGGGTAAACCAACCAAAATG
Organism: Lathyrus sativus; assembly: GCA_963859935.3. Taxonomy (NCBI): domain Eukaryota; kingdom Viridiplantae; phylum Streptophyta; class Magnoliopsida; order Fabales; family Fabaceae; genus Lathyrus; species Lathyrus sativus. Next base: position 467,681,638 of record OZ012740.1, read on the forward strand.
GAGTATTCTTCCAACGTAGGTAATAGTTGGAAGTCTGAAAACGTGAAACAATGGTATAGTGGATCATAGAATTGTAATAAAGTGGACAGGAGTCCTTCGCCTACTTGTCGACTCAATAAGGATATCAGCTTCCCATACTTGCTCTTGAATTTCTCTTGGTCTTCAATCAGGGTCACCAACTTCTTTAGGTCATCCAACTTGGGGCTTTTAAAAGTGTATTTCAAAGTGTGTCTTTTATTAGGATCCATAACACCCTACAATGTTTACAAACAAAGGTAAATCCCATGAAGTCCAATGTGGTATGATGCTTTATGAATGCAACAAACACAAGTAGGCACATAAAACATAAAGATAAACAAGCAAAAGGGGACCTTAGGTTAGCAACGAGCATGGGGAAAAGGTGTACCCATTCCCAAAGGATTTGAACTAAAGGTTGATTATACCTGCCGAACAAGGTTCTAATGAAGTTCCCAAAGTCATTAGCCCATCTTTCGGATATTATCAACTTCCCAAGTACTTAGTGGTTAAAAATATTCTCAAGAGGACTTCTTTTGAGTGTAGCATCGCGTAGCACTATTTCGGGGGTACCCCCTCATAGCCTCGCACTACGTCCTAATAAAGGCCGAAGTGGGGTTACGGTAACTAAAGTCCTCAATATCATAGGCTCCAACATCGAATATAGTGCATGTTTTCACGATTAAAGACTCGTTCAACAATACAATTTTCGAGAGGGCCTCAATTGAGCGTGATTTTCAAGTCAGCTTGGTCGGGATTCTACCCCCTATAAGCCTCTTTGAACATATCACTATCCTATCTTAAGTTCACTCAAGTTCGGGTGTAGGACTTTGTCTCACCACTCAAAGGTCATCCCAACAAGCAATAGATAAATAATTATACATATAAATAGATAAGCAAACATATGATAAACAAACATATTAAACAAGTTAGGGACACCCACAAAGGTTCCCCAGTGAAGTCGCCATTTCTGTCGCGGTGAAATTTGGATACCAAACTATTGATTAGTTTGAATCGTTAATTCAATTTGCAACCGAACTTTGATTTGTCCAAAGGAAGGGATAAAGATCGAAATTTCCACAATGCAATGCAAATGCAAGGTTAGAGAGTTTTAGGTTCGGGGGTTGGTTAAACTTAGGGAAGGTACTAGCATCCTAAGTTTCTGTAGTACTCTACAGGAACCTCTTGTTTTATGTTTGTTTATTGCTATATGTTTATCTGCTTAAGGGATTAAAGACCCCAGTGGTTTATATCTAAGTATACTCGATAAGATGTCGCATCTTATGCCTACATATCCTTACGGGAGTGGAATCAGAGTACTTGTAGTTCCCCTAAAGGGTTAGAGGAGCTCTTTGACTGTGGTCAAAGTTCCTATGGGTTTAGGGTAGTTGTTTTGATTGGGTTTAGGAGAAGAGATGAGTCTTCATGTTAAGGGAGATGTAACCACCACAAGTGTAAAAGGGGGTTGTAGGAAAATAGTCTTTGCATTGTCTTAAGAAAAGGGCTTAAGTACTCGGGTTGTTTGACGAGTATGCCTTTATCACTCTTAAGGCAAAGTTCCTACATGTTTGATTGTATTATTGTGGGGGTGGAGATTATATCTCACTTAAGATAATTAACATCTATTCTCTATTGTGTTTGAAAAAAGTTGTATAGTTGATTGTTTGTTTGTCTAAGTTGTAAAGATAGAGACAAGGTCCTTCCTATGGGATAGGATCTATCCTAAGTGATCAACTTGAATGGGATCAAGGATCAAGGGGAATATGATGCAAATGAAGTGCAACTACACACAACGTTGAATTATGTGTAGGTTTTTCCTTTGGACGAAATGCGATGCGGAAATGTAAATCGCGGTAATGTAAGTGACAGTAAGGTAAATTGCGGAAAAATAAACCATACAAGTACGCATGAAAGCGCTGAAGTGTGGGTGCATTGTGTCGTGAAGTGCATGATTGATTTGTATTTTACGCGGTTGATTGACTTTAAATGTCTGGTTTGACTTTAGACGAGGCTTAATTATTTGAGAAAGGTTGATTTATTTTATGAGAATATTGTATTAGCTAATTACTAGTGAGGTTAATTTTGAGAAAAGTTATATTAGATTTTTATTTAGTAAAGTGATTTTAGGTTGTAAATCAATTAAATTTAATTAGTAAATAAAAGCTTAGTTACTAATGATAGGTTTTAATATTATGTAGCAAAACAAAGTTGTTATTATTAATAGATAAAAACAAACTATAAAGATGAGTTTTAACCAAATTATTTAGGGATTTTACAAAAAGATTTAAGCAAGTTAATTATAAAAGTTATTAAATTATGAGAGGTCTAATAATAATAATAATAATAATAATAATAATAATAAGTTAAAGACAAAGAAAAAGTCAGGTTAAAGGATTAAGTAATTACTAAATAAAGGTTATCATTAAGTTATTTAAATGGATTTAATTTAAAAAGTTAATTACGGTTAATGATTAATAAAACTGATTGAATTGGTTAATTAAGGGGATTAAGGCGAAAAAGGTTTAGTGAGGTGATTATGTGGGTGTGTGTAGGTGATTACTCAGTTAACAAATCACAAAATAATAACAACAAAATAAAAAAAAAACGGAAAGGAAGACGGGAACCCTAGGTCCCGAATCAGCCCCCTTTCCCCGTCGATCGCGCTCCTCTCTTTCTCATCTCCCAAACGCCAACGCTATTCACCTTTCTCTTTATCAATCCTTTCCATGTCTCGAACCTGAAACGAAGCAAGCAACATCAATAGTTTAAGATCGTGAAAAGACTAGAGTGTTACCGACAATGGATGACCGCAGCGGTGGTGGCGATCGAAGCTTCTCGGTGGGTCACGCTTCGCGAAAGCTGCAGTTAATGGCAATCTGAGGTTCGCGGCGAATGGTGGTTGCGGCGTGATTGAGCTTCGTGGAGGCGGCGCCGACGGCAAGAGGCAAAAGATAAGTTTTTTTCTGAGCTTAGGGTTTTTTTCGGTCAGGGATTCACCAAATCGTCCCCTGTGTTGTTGTGAAAATCTCCCTTTTATAGGCTTCACCTGAGATTTCCGTTTTAAAATCTGATTGAAATTCTTGAATGCTTGATTGATTGTGGATTGGGATTTCCTTTTTGGGTGATCTCGATTTGGAAAGTATTCCTATTTCGTTTGATTCGCAATGATGTCTGTTAATGAAAATTTCAACTTGGGATATCTTGAATCAATTTGTTCAATATCGTCCAGGTTCAATGTTCCAAAGATTTGGCTTGGATATTCTCTTTTTGATCAGTATATTTCTCACTGAATTGCTAACTTGGATTTGGAAATTTGACAGGTGTGTATAGCAGGGGTCTTTGGGCCAAGAGGATGTCTACAACCCAGAGGAAATTCAAGTCAACTTCTTGGTATCTGATGTGTTTGCAATGGATTTCAACTGATACGTTTTGTGGTGAATCGCAATTCTTCTTGGTGTTATCAGTGTCTCTACAGCTTCTTCTCTGTAAATTCTCATCCTTCGCGGCTCAACCAAAAGATCAAGCTGAAGAAGAAGACTAGCAACAGCAATTTGATGTTCCATTGGAGCCATTTGAAGATATACAGGAAATGTATGCATTGTACCGAATGCTCCTTCATCCTTGATTATCTGTAATATCTGAATGTTGAACGTACTTCTATTTAATCGAACTAGTTCTGAGAGAAATTCCGCACAGATTCCTCGCGCGCTATCATTTCCAGCATGGAATAATTCAAGAACAGGTGACAATTCAATTCTATTTGCTATTGAGCTCTTTCAACTTTTTCAGCTTGCATACAACACAAAAGTATGGAAATGATAGACCTTCTTCCTTCCATTCTGTCCAAATACTTTACTATGGCTGAAATTCCATTTACTGAGATAGCACTGGAAGCATTAACTGACCTGTTATATTCGTCTCTGTCCATTAAAATTTGCTCAAGAATTGTTATGGGGGCAGCTCTAGGGTCTATAGCTAACTGAAAGTCATCTATATCCTCATTTTGTTCTGGATCACTTGGATAAGAGAGGGTATAAGTTCATGTTCCGAAAGATGAGCGAAAACTGGCCTTAGTTGGTAAATAAGAAGTGCAGCTTCAGCCAAACCATTCTTAAGTAGAGTAGCGGAGATCATTGCAATGTCTTTTGCTGAGGGAGAACACGAAGGACCTCTTGGTGTGTTAGAAGTTGAAAATTCTTGAGCTAGTTCAGGATTCTGTTCTTTCCATGATACAATCAATCTCTTTAAAACATGGCTTGTTTTCGGTAAGATGCTTGCAGGTAGAGGCTTATATTCACTATCAATATCCTTAATGTTAGAGTTTCTTCCATTTGTAAGTATGGCAACTCGGTTCTGAGTGCTTTTAGTGACATGGCAGGAAGCATGATCAAAAATCCTCTTGAGTGGAGCTGAGACCTTCTTGCAATAGTTGTGAATTGAGGCAGCACACATAACAGAGGTGTATTCAAATTCATTCCCACGTAGCTCGTTTGAATGCCGGTTGACTAGAAGGATAGAGTATGCTTGTGATATAACATGAAGTTCCATTACCTCCTCGTTTCACTACGCAACTCTAGGTAAGAAATAGTTTTATGAGTAAAATAGGATGGCCATATGTCTATTGACCTTGTTTGGTGTATCTGCGAGTTGCAACCTGTACTTGTTCTTCTTACCCTCTGCTAGATGACTTCTGAACTTTTACAATTTGCATAAGGTATTGTGTGATGTAACAATCTGACGTCAAAAATTGTTCTCTCTCTGTTTCTAATGTTCACAACATTCTGCAGTGAGTGAACAACGATGATACAACATGAGCACGCTGGCGTTGGTTTTCTTTGCATTCACGGCTAACTATGTTACCATTGCGGAAGCGAGTTGGTGGCAACCAAGCTGCTGTGCAGATCCGTTACAACTTTGCACATTTGGATCGCCCGCTATAGCCATTCCACCGGGCAGTGGTCCTGCTTCAGTTTTCTTTTTATCATTGGCGCAGTCCTAGGATTATGTATTCATAGTTGTATTGACAGTGGATTATTAGTTTTTGTATGTGCTGGATTGTTTGAGGTTTAGCACAGGAAGGCTTGAACCTTGAACTTCTCTGTACATGCCGTTTTGAATTCAAATAAAATAAGGATCTTCATATTGACTCAAACTTTAATACAATGTCTTCCAATCAAGTGAAGGTCCCCACATAGCACATTTGTTAGTAGTATCTATCGTTGTCACCTGAATATGACGTGCTCAAACCAGAATCACTTGGAAAACATGGCCCAAATTAATGATGTATCAAAACACCATCTTGGAATAAAGTTTGAGGCAACGAGAACCAAGGCCCGAACCAATTTGAAAGGATAACTTGAGCACTAAGAATTTAAAGCACAAAAACACCTTGGAATGAAACCTTGAAGTAAACTTGAAAGGTCTTGAAAGCGCCCTAAGGCCTTGAATCATATTCTTGAGAAATGGCATTTGCTAGAGGAGTTGATCCTGGGGAAAAAATTTTGAATACAGCCCGTGGTCTTAACCGGACTTTTCAGACACTGTCACTTGCTGTTGACTGAGAGAACTGACGCTTTCATCTTCGGATTATATGCACCTGCACCAAGTCGTTAGTGATAAAAAAAAGTACTCACAAAGCAAAACAAACAAAACGGTTAAGATAGTTAGTAATGTGGATGATTGATCGAGAGAATTAACGCTACCTCCACCCGATATTACTGCGTCTGCGTAAATTGGTTAGTTACATAAATATTAAAATAAAATTAAATAAAAATAGAAAAAGCGCAAAAAAGAGGTGGCAACTTACGGTCAAAAATTAGGGTACAACACTAAGGACAAAATGATTTTTGTTGCAGACATCCTTAGCAGCAAAGTTGAAACACCAATCATGGTACCTGGACTCTGGCTGCTCGCGACACATGACGGGAAGAAGGTCTATGTTCCAAAGCCTGGAACTTAGATCTGGAGGTGACGGGAAGTTTGGAGGGAACCAGAAGGGCAAAATAATAGGCTCTGGAACTATTGGTAATGGTAACCTCCCTTCCATATCTAATGTCTTACTTGTTAAAGGATTAACACATAATCTATTATCCATAAGTCAATTAAGTGACAATGGTTATGACATAATCTTCAATAAAAAATGTTGTAAAGCTGTCAGTCAAAAAGATGGCTCAATCCTCTTTAATGGAAAAAGGAAGAACAACATTTACAAAATCAATCTTTCAGAATTTAAAGTTCAGAATGTAAAATGCCTTCTGTCTGTTAATGATGAGCAATGGGTCTGGCACAGAAGATTGGGTCATATTAGTATGAGACGTATACCTCAGATTAATAAGCTCAATCTGGTCAGAGGACTTCCTCAGTTGAACTTCAACTCAGATGCTTTTTGTGAAGCATGTCAGAAAGGAAAATTTTCAAAATCTTCTTTCAAAACAAAAAATGTTGTTTCAACCTCTAGACCATTATAAATGCTTCATATTGATCTGTTTGGACCAGTGAAAATTGCATCCATCAGAGGCAAGAAGTATGGATTAGTCATTGTTGATGACTACAGCAGATGGACATGGGTAAAATTCCTGAAACACAAGGATGAGTCTCATTCTGAATTCATTGACTTTTGCAAACAAGTCCAAAACGAAAAAGAATTTAGAATTGTTAAAGTCAAAAGTGATCATGGTGGAGAATTTGAAAACAAATACTTTGAAATTTTTTTTAAAGAAAATGGCATTGCACATGATTTTTCTTGTCCTAGAACTCCTCAACAGAATGGAGTTGTAGAAAGGAAAAATAGAACATTGCAAGAAATGGCCAGAACCATGATCAACGAGACTAACATGGCAAAACATTTTTGGGCAGAAGCAGTGAATACAGCTTGTTATATTCAGAACAGAGTGTCTGTAAGACCTCTTTTGGAGAAGACTCCTTATGAACTTAGGAGGAATAGAAAGCCCAACATTTCTTATTTCCATCCTTTTGGATGTGTATGTTTTATGTTGAACACTAAGGAAAATCTGAACAAGTTTGATTCTAAAGCTCAGAAGTGTTTCATGCTTGGATATTCTGAACGCTCTAAAGGCTATAGAAGAATCAATTCATGTTAGATTTGATGATAAGCTTGGCAATCAAAAGCCAAAGCATCTTGAAATTTTTGCAGATAGAGAAGTCCTTCTCACAGACTCTGAAGAATTAGAGGCAGAATAAGCTCAAGCAAAAGCACCAGAAGCAACGCTAGATGCTACTCCTTTGACTGCTCAGATGGATAGCTTGACAATTTCTGAAGAACCAAATGTTAAAGGATCATCCAGAATCAAAGCCTCTCATCCAGAGGAAATGATAATTGGAAAGAAGGATGACCCTATTAGAACAAGGTCATTTCTCAGATCTTCTGGAACGTCACAGTTTGGTTTGGTGTCTATCATTGAACCTACTTCTGTGGATGAGGCTCTGAACGACAATGATTGGATACTTTCTATGCAAGAAGAGCTTAACCAATTCACCAGAAATGACGTCTGGGATCTGGTTTCAAGACCAAATGATTTTAACATCATCGGAACTAAATGGGTCTTCAGAAACAAGCTGAACGAGCAAGGAGAAGTTATCAGAAACAAGGCTAGGTTGGTGGCTCAAGGATACAATCAGCAAGAAGGTATAGATTACACAGAGACTTATGCTCCTGTGGCAAGGTTTCGCTTGCTTATTTCCTTTGCTGCACAAAATAACATCACTCTGTATCAGATGGATGTTAAAAGTGCTTTCTTAAATGGTTTCATAGAAGAGGAAGTGTATGTTCATCAACCTCCAGCTTTTGAAAATGAAAAATTTCCAGAACACGTTTTCAAACTTAAAAAATCACTTTATGGCTTAAAACAAGCTCCCAGAGCTTGGTATGAGAGGCTGAGTAATTTCCTTCTAGAAAACAACTTCGTCAGAGGAAAAGTTAACACTACTTTCTTCCATAAATCAATTAAGAAAGACATTTTAGTCTGTCAGATTTATGTTGATGATATTATATTTAGAACTACCAATATTACGCTTGGAAAGGAGTTTGCTCAGTCTATGCAGGCAGAATTCGAGATGAGCATGATGGGAGAACTCATATTCTTTCTGGGAATTCAAGTGAATCAGACTCTAGAAGGTACCTACATACATCAGACAAAGTATGTAAATGAACTTCTGAAGAAATTCAACATGTCAGAAAGCAAGGTAGCAAAGACTCCAATGCACCCTACAAGCACACTAGGTAAAGAATAGGTAAGTAAAAAGGTAGATCAGAAGCTCTACAGAGGTATGATTGGTTCTCTTATGTACTTGACTACTTCTAGACCTGATATCCTCTTTAGTGTCTGTCTTTGTGCTAGATTCCAATCAGATCCTAGAGAATCCCACTTAACAGCTGTTAAGAGGATTCTGAGGTATCTGAAAGGTACTACTAACGTGGGTTTGTGTTACAGAAAATCTGATGATTATGAATTAGTTGGATTCTGTGATGCTGACTATGCTGGAGACAGAGTAGAGCGTAAGAGTACTTCTGGAAGCTGTCAGTTTTTGGGAAGTCATATGATCTCTTGGTTCAGCAAGAAGCAACCTACAATAGCGCTTTCAACAACAGAAGCAGAATACATTGATGCTGCTGGTTGTAGTACACAGATGCTCTGGATGAAGAGTCAACTAGAAGACTATCAGATTCATGAGAGTAACATTTCTATTTTCTGTGATAATACTTTTGCTATTTGCCTTTCTAAGAATCCAATTTTGCATTCTAAGGCAAAGCACATAGAAATTAAGCATCATTTTATCAGAGACTATGTTCAGAAGGGAATTATTAGTTTGAACTTTGTTGATACAGACCATCAATGGGCTGATATCTTCACAAAACCCCTTGCTGAAGATAAGTTTAAGCTTATTCTGAAGAATATTAGTATGGATTTTTGTCCAGAATAAAACTATTATTCAGAAGAAAATTTATTCTGATGAAATATGAATAATATGTATGTTCTTAAGTAATTCTTTTGATTATTTCTTTTAGTACTTTATTTATTTTGTGAAACTCTGATCTAACAAGTCTCAGAAGATCTGAGCATTGGTTAACGTTTCTTATTCTTAAGAGATTCAGAGGCACATCACATCAAACACGTGTCACATGATATTTGAAAAGGTGGAGTGTACTCAATGAGACGATGTTCTGAGGTACTGTTTGTATTCTCAATTTCTCGTTTGCCTCCCCACGCTTATCATAATCATTAATGGCTTTTAATTATTATTCTTTTTTATGTGACCTTTTATTTTCTTTTAATTTATTTATTAAATGTTGAACGTGTGTAAGTGTGCCCTAATTGTTGCCCTATAAATGCCACAACACAACACCATTTCACACTTTACACACTCTCTCTCTCTCTCACGTTTATGCATTTCTATTTACTCCATTGTTTCTTCATCTCTTCCAAACCCAAAACCCAAAGAAGCTTTCGTTATCTCACTTCTTCAACAATGGCAACTTTATCTTCAACCTCTCGACAGTTTGAATCAACTACGACTGCTGTTTCTTCTTCTACAATGGGTCCTACTCCATTCACTGCACCTGAAAGAACTCTCCTCACTCCCGTTGATCAACTGGAAGTTCTTTGTGAGTTCTTAATTGATTTTGAAAGTATTGCTGAGAATGGATTTGATTTTCGTCCAACTGTGTCATCACAAGGATGGACAAAATACTTTGACAGACTGGTTGGTCCAGTTTACCCTTGCTTGGTCAAAGAATTATGGATTCATGCGAGAGTTTTCTCCAAATTCATCATGTCTTCAGTTCTGGGCAAAGAAATCATCAACACTGAGGATCTAATTCGCAAGCTGATAGGATATCAGGAATTAGATGGTGTCACTCACTTGCCAGCAAATCGTGTGGATATGGATGAGGTATACAGTGAAGTGTTTACTTCTAGAGAAGCCTCAAGCAAGATAAAGGATCTGAAATTTCAATACAAGATCTGGGCTAAGTGTCGCTACTGCGAAAAAAGGGGTCGGCAATGACTAACAGAGTCGCCACCTATCGTTATTTATCCCAAAGACAGGGAAAGGAAACAATCGGAAAAACCTGACGAAAACGAGAAAAGACGAGGTCATCGCAACCAAGTCCTAGGTTCGGGAGTCGGTTACTCAAGGGGAAGGTATGAGCACCCCTCACGTCCGCCGTACTCGACGGGATCCACGCATGTGTTTTTGAGCTAAAAGGGTGTGTAAACTATCTACGCTAAAGGCTTATGGACAAAAGAGAAAGAAAAATAACTTACTCGGTAGAGCATCGCCGCTCTGTGCCTACATAGTCCCTCGTGCAATTGGAAATTCAGAGTCAACGTAGTTTGCCTAACTACGGCTAAAAAGGGGGAAGGTTGCTCGCCAAGACATCGCGTCTTGTGCCTACATACTTTTGTCTGGTACGAAAGATCAGAGCAAACGTAGTTTGGGCTTACGAGAACACAGGTTGTTCAAATGTTTTACCCGAGTAGGGTTAACAGACAGTTCTAGCAGTTAGTGTATGCAGCTCGACCTTTGGAGACTTAGGCGTTACCGTTTGTGATAGGACTGAAAGTTAACAACACTCTTGTTTATGAAAAGAGTTTTCCTGATTAAGACCCCAAGGGGTGAAAAACAGTTTGAGTTTTTTTTGTGTTTTTTTAAGGAAGAAGTGTTTTGAACTTGGTTTGTGACTCATGTTACACTAAAGACTATGATCTAGGAGCGAATGCTTCGTATATTGTCCGAAGGACATACACTAACATTCTAGATAATTGAGAGGCAACCACCCAATCATCATTTCCCAAATGGCTTAAGGCTCGTAGCGTGCAACAATTATCATCCTTTATTAAATGGATTGAAGTTGTTTGAAGATGAGAAGAGAAAGAGACTAACTAAGGGGGACTAGACCAAACCCTAAAAGTTGTCATGCAAGATGCACCTAAAGTTGAGTTTGAAAAGGGACTACCTAATGTTGTCATGCATGGTTAGAACCCTAATATCTATCATAACCTCTCCTGAACAAGAGAGGTTAGAAATCCTAAGGGAAGGAAGACAAAAGAAGAAGAAACAATAAGAATAAAGAATGCAAATGAAGAATGCAAACACAAATGCAACAAGGAAGACAAAGATGCAATACAAGTGAGGGAGGAAATATGTGTGGGGCTGGAACCTCCACAAACTCATCTCAACCTCAAGCCATAGTATGAATAAGCACAAGAGAAAAGGAGGAGAAGATGCATAAAAAACAAGTAACAAAAACAATGAGAAAAAGTCCTCATGGATTCATTACTTTAGGCAAGCTTCAGGTTCCTCCTCAGGAGGAACCAAGCAACCTTAAGTAGTATTCCAAGGTCATAGGACAGAATGGGGATGAGGATAAGATATTTCAAAAGATAAAGCAAAACATCACAAGCAAATGCAAACAACAACATCAAAAAAATGCAAGCAAACACCACTTATGGAAACACAATGTGCAAACATGAAAGTATGAGATCAAATGAACAACTTATGTATAAGGTAAAGACCTATGAAATGGCACACAAGACCTATGACAAGACCCTGACATGAAACCATCAAAATTAGGTTCATCAATAATGCACAACTAAGCTTTTGGAAGCAAAACAAAACAAGTACACAAGTAAAGATGCACAAACATGAAGCAACTTGCAAAATACATGAAAAATGATAAAATGCATCTAAAAATGCCAAATAAAATCTCAAAGGACCCCCAAGGTATTGGGAACCAAGGGTCAAAAAGGGAGATTGAAAATCAAAAGGAAAGTGCCTCAACAAAGGGCAAACACCAAGAGTGTCCCAAACTAAGGCAAAAATGGGAGGGAACAAAAGCAATTCAAACCACATGAAAACAGCACCTAAAAATCATGAAAAAAATAACCAAAGATCAATCAACATGTTAACACAATGCTCAAAAAAATTCATGCAAAAATGAGAAGTTTAAACATAGAAATAAAATCAAGAAAGAACAAAACCACAATTTAAACCAAATAAAACAACCCCAATATTTAATTCGTTTTTTAATTGAAAATAAAGTCAAAAAATAAAATAAAAATTTCCAGAAAAAACTAGACATCTTAAAGTTTATGAAAATTATTTTTGGTGAATTTTTAAACTATTGGAACTATTTTATTTGGATTAAATTGGAAACAGCTCAAAACAGAAAAATAAAATAAAATAAGAATTAAATACAAAAGATGTGGTGCAAACAGCAAACAATCAATGTGGAAAACGAAAATGGGCCCAGGCTGGGGGTGTTTGGAGAAATTCGCGAATGGGCCCAATAAGAAATAAATAAAATAAAATTTAGAATAAACAAAAAAAGGTTGGTTTGACTATGTGTATGGTAGAAATCATTGTGGAACGTTTGATCAAGATCAAAGTAATCCAATCAGGTGGCTCACAAAGAGCCACCTCAATTAATGAATTTGGTTTTAACTATGGTATGCACATGCTAAAAGGGAACACGGTACATCTTGTTTTGAAACGCATGATCAGAAAAACATGAAACGGACGAACAGAAGTGCGACACGTCAGCTTCTTCTCCGTTGGAACTCGCCGGCGTCGGACGAACTCCGGTCGTCTTCTTCCTCGTCTTCGGCCGCCGCGGACCGCCTCCCCCATTGTAACTTCGTCGTTTCTCAACCGTTTTCCAACTTTCTTAGATGAAAATTCATCTCCTCGCCAAGAGGAACAAGAATCTAGCCTCTATTTCCATTAATTCTCAACAACAACTCCAGAAATCAAACAACAAGCAAAACGTGCAAAAATAAAATTTCACCAAAACTCAAATTAAATGGTCTAAACCTCATCTACATGTTGCAAGGAGTAAGAATCCATAAAAATTACAGCAAAACAACACCAAAATTCTTCAAAACAAAACAACACAACTTGGAGCTCATAAAATCAAACATCATAAACTCAAGCAAAAATGATCCAGAAATGATCCATACAACTCAAGGATTCAAATGCAATGAAAATGGTGAAAAACCATGGCATATTAAGAGTGTAAGATTGAAAAAAAGTTTACCTAGTGGAGAGCCTCCACTGGGCCTTGAAACTGTGATGAAGCTTAACGAAAAACGCCCAGAATCACTCCATGAACTCCAATTGAGGTGTTTGAAGGCTTGATTTGATCTGAAAGTGGTTGAATCTGAGAATTCGTTTTTGAGTTTTTCACCACTTTTTCAAAATGTGTTATGGCTGTTCATGCACGAAAATGACCTACCTCTGCTCCAATTTTCATCTAGAATACTTATATGATGGGTTTATGATCAAATGGGGCTTTAATTCAAGCTAAACAGCCCATTTTAAAATTTCACATTTCACCACTTTTTTAAAATGTCATACACGTTTTTACCACTACACCAGCTGGTTTTTTGATCCAAATCCACTACAAATCAGTTGTGTTGATCAAAGGAATGAGATTGGAGGCTTAATTTTGATCCTATGGTTGATTTCCACTTTGTTACTTCAAGAGGAAGAAACCATGAAAATGGCCCATTTTGAGACTTCAAATTTCCAATGTGAAGATGGCAATGTCTTTGAATTATTATTTGCAATCAAAAAAATGCACAAACTTGCCTTGAAAAAGTTTTAAATCCATTAATTCTCAATTTCTCAATTTAAGCCTCCTTTATGAAAAATTCAAACCCCAAATTCTCAATCCAAGCCCCCACCATGACAAGAGATGATTTGGTAGTGCAAATGGCCCCATTTGAAGCAAGTTTCATGTTGAAAAGATTTCCATTTGAAGTGTGCAAGTTGGTGAAATGGACCTATAATTTTATGACCTGTAATCTTACTTTCCCAAAATACCCCTGACTTATAAACCTCATAACTTGAGTTCTACAAATCAGATGAAAGACTTCTAGTACAATTTCGAAAGCTAAGATCAAGATCTACAACTTTCATGTTGGTCAAAAGTTGAGGAGAAACATCCTTCTAGGTCAAAACTGGCTTGGAAGTTGGTTGACTTTTGTTGACCAAAATCACATACCTCTAATGACCTGTAACTTGTCTGGATCATAACTTGAGTTCTATACATCCAATCGAGGACTTCTAGTACTCAAATTAAAGCTAAGAACATTCTCTACAAGTTTCATGTTGGCCAAAAATTGAGATGAGACTTGTATCTTGAGGTAGGTGGTCTTGAAGTCAGGCACTAAATAGGGGGTTTTACCTTGAGAACCCTAATTTAGTAACTTCTCACACACTTAACCCTTGAATTGAACTTGACATGATGTCTCATATGTCTTAACACAATATCCCATGACCATAGAGACTTAGAATTGAGTTTCTATCTTCTTCAATTGCACAGTTGACTAAGGATTTACCAGATGAAAACCCTAACTACAATACCTTCAACTGTGGCTTGTTCCACTTCACACAACAACTTGAATAAGCTCCACAATGACCCTCAAGACCCTCAATAAGATTTCTTTACATCTCATACCCATAATCATGCATTCACAAACCTCTGATGCTCTTCAGTTGGCCTCCAAGTTAGGAGTTATCCCACACACATCCATCTGTCCTTTCACAATACATTGACCACTTCAAGATGTCCTGATGACCACTCAAACTTGAGTAACAACCCCTGCTTAGGCTCAAACCTCTGAGAAGACTCCTCTTACTATGCACATCCCTTTTGATCCCCCGTTCCATGCAACATGCTATGCAATGCAAATGCTAGAACAAAAATGAAATGAAATGAAATGAAACATAAACCAAGTTAAGAAAAGGTTGGGCAAATTTTGGGGTACAACACTAAGATCTTCTTAGGTTGCATCCATCACAGAAAATCAACAAATTCACCTGACTACATCAACTCTGATCAGATGTACTTCGTGTATTGTCTGGGCAAAGGTATCAAGGTGGATCTGCCTTACTTGCTCTTCACCCATTTGTGGACTCTGTAACACGGTGGGAGAACTGACTTTAAACAATGTTGCGGATAGCAAGAGTCGCCACCGACTTTTATTTTATCCATAAGGAAAGGTTATAAAAGAACAGGAAAGACCTTAGAGAATATTTTGGGTCCGGGGGGTAGGTTATGAAAAGGGAAGGTATTAGCATCCTTTTCATCCATGGTTATCCATGGGCTCTTAGGTACTTAAGCTCACTTTTGAATTGTTTTGAAATTGTAGTGTGTGAATAGAAAATTTTCAGAATAGTTAAATAATCCATGTAAGGATGTGTTAAGAACTTGTTTGAAAACTTGTTGAAAATTTGTTTAAGTGCGAAACAATTTTGAAGTGAGCAAGCACCTAGGAGTAACCTACCCTAATGTTTAAAGGTCTTTCTTATTCTTCATTCTTTCCTTTAGTAAGACTATCCCTACTATAATGGAGTAGGTAGTCCTTACTTTGGATGTTAAGGGGTATGTGAGGGACAATTTGACTTTGAAGGCCATTGTGGGATGTAATAAGCACATATAAGGGACCATCATCATTTTTCGAAAGGGACTTGATTCGTAAAGGCAACCATAAGGGACTTTGATGATTTTTTTTATTTGAGGGACTTGCTTTATACACCCCACTTAACCATTATTCGTAGGCAACTTGAGGGATATCCTTAGGAAGTGAGACGGCGATTAAAATCGACTTACGTGTGTGACGCGTTTATTTTAATTATCTTTATTTAAAAGTGATCTAAATTTATTTTAATATTACATACATGTTGTTACACTCCCTAATTACTAACCATAATAATAATTAAATAATTAAACAACTTTACATCCAAGAAACAATTACAAAATAATAAGCAAAATAATTAAATAGCAAAGATAAATAAAATATAAATAAGCAATAATAAATAATAAAGGGGGTTAATTCTAAGTTTACTCGGCAAGACATCGCATCTTGTGCCTACGTATCCTTACGGGAGTGGAATCAGAGTAATCGTAGTTCCCCTCAATAGGGAGGTTAGAAACTTCTTGACTGTGGTCAAGGTCTCAAGGGGAATAAACGCATCTTAAGGACACGCTTACGTGGAGTGTAGAAACTCCAAATCTCTACGTTGAAATGTTAAGTTGTAATTAGGGTTAAATTAGGGATTCCACAGCGGGAAACCCTAAAATGAGCGCGGCGGCTCTTTGACCTAATGCTAAGGGTAAAATTGTAATTTTGCCTGCGGCGAGGCATTTGTGAAAATTAGGATTTATAGTTTGTAGTTTTGAGGATTTGAAATTGAATGTGTGAAGTTTTACGGACTATTGGCGCGGCGGCCAAACAGTTAGACCTAACCTTCGGATGTGTGCAATGTGACAGAAATAATAGTAAACGCGTGAGATAATTGAATCATGCAAACAGAGAGATAATGTCATAATTTAAACCATGCAAGCAGAAATTTAAAGGCAGAATTTAAAGAGCGATTGTTAAGTTCGCGAGGTTACATGAGAGGAGCAGATACAATATGATAATGAAATTTGAATTGAACAATAATAAAATAAAATAAATAACGGTTCTAGTTATTATTTTAAAAAAAGATTTTAGTTATTATTTTAAATTTATCTAAAAAAAAAGTTTTTCTTAAAAATAATAGGTTTTCATATTAATTTGGAAAAGATGTTAATGTTATTTATTTTAAAAAACAGATTTTTATATTATAACAAATTTTAATAAATTAATGATAACAATAATAATAATAATGGTAATAATAATGATAATAATGATAATAATAATAAATAATGATAATAATAATAATAATAATAATAATAATAATAATAATAATAATAATAATAATAATAATAAAGCAATAATGAATTTTAAATGTGCCAAATAACCCAACAATGTTGCTAACGCAGAAATGCGCTCATCGCAACCAGATCTAAATCGGACGAAACAAAATTTATCGCAAAGAAAAGAAATTAAGCAAAAAATAGTATTATTGCTCACACAAAAATGCGATCATCGCAACCAGATCGAACTAACACAAATGTCACGCGTCATGCACACAAATGTGCAAACATCGTATCGACATAATTCGATCAAAAATCTTATATATATAAACTCTAACAATTTAAAAATTATATATATATAAACGTAACAGTAATAGATAAAGAAAAAGAAATAACGGTAATAGATGAAGAAAAAGAAATAACGGTAAAAGATGAAGAAAAAGAAACAACAGTAATAGATGAAGGAAAAGAAATAACGGTAAACGATGAAGAAAAAGAAACAATAGTAATAGATGAAGGAAAAGAAATAACGGTAAACGATGAAGAAAAAGAAACAATAGTAATGGATGAAGAAGAAAACTAAATAACGGCAAACGGCACTCACTCCTCTTAGGTTTTTTTCCTTCTCTCCTTTTTTCCAACAAGGCAACACATGTATATATAGGGAACAAATTAGGGTTAACACCAAATTGTCAATAATGTCCCTAAAGCCCATTTTAAAGCCCAAACTAAATAATTAGTTAAGAAAAAATAAAATTTAAATAATTTAAAATAATTAAAATAAACTTAAAATAAAAACTAATAATCCTATTGATTCCTAAAATAAAAAATATTATAAAAAAAACAAAAAATTTTTCAATATTTTTTATTTTATGATTTTTTGGATATTTTTATGAATAATTTAGAAAAAAGTGAAAAAAATAATATTTTAAAAAATGATTTAATTAAAATACGAAAATAATAATTAAATAATAATAAAAAACTATTTTTGTTATTTTTTTAATGAAAGATAGAAAAATTTAGAGTAAAAATAATAAAAAACAAAAAAAATGACAAAGGTGAGATTCGAACTCTCAACCTCTCACACTCATAACTCCTTACACATGTCCTCCTGCCAATTGTGCCATTTTTACTTTTTAGAAAAAAAATGCATGCCATATGATATTTACCTGCAAAAAGTCAAACGACTACACAAATTTGTTAGTAATTGATTAAATGCAATGAAATGCGACGACAAATCTTAGGGCAAAATTTGGGGTATTACAGTTATTATGATAATATTTCTCACCCAACCTCTCTTTGATGTTGGCAAAAAAAATCATGAAGTTTGACTTTGGTTTGACCACAGTTGACCTCAGTTTGACCTTTTAACTGCATTGACTGCTTTTGACTTATCTGATCATCTGACTGAGCAAACTTTTGAGAAAAGTCTTGAAACTTGACATGGGGGTTCTTATACACATATAAGATGTTATGAAGCTCACTTGAAGTCTTGGAAGTCCATTTAGCCTGATTAAAGTCAAAACCCTAGTTTTGGATGCACTGCTTAGGAGGTGCATTGTCTGAGGGAATTGTCAACTCTTCTGACCAATTGTGAATTTTGTGAACCTTGTGAACCTTCTTGGAACACAAAGTCTTGTATTGTGAGGGCAAATTTTGGGGTGCAACAGCTGCCCCTGTTCAATTTTCTGAAACCTGAGGGGTTAGATTGGTATATTTGCCAGTCGTAACCTGGAAGGTTGAAGGGGATTGAACACAAAAGCCCAAAAATTTGCACTCACCAGTGCATGGAGTGATATTGATGGTTGGTTGAACATGATTGAGTGGGCTTAAAGATGCCACTAGGGGAAAGTTCTTCAGTAGTATAATGAGAACTGTCAGGAGTCTGGAGTAATACTGATGTAACAGCATGTCTTCATGAGGATAGAGCAATCAATAATGATAACCCTAAAGCAGTCTTGAAGTGATAAATCTGACCTCAGGAGGATAGAGCAATCAATAGCTCTAAAGCAGTCTTGAAGTAATAATGGCTTCAGGAGGATAGAGCAATCAATAGCTCTAAAGCAGTCTTGAAATAATAATGTGATATGTCTTCAGGAGGATAGAGCAATCAATAGCTCTAAAGCAGTCTTGAAGTAATGATTTCAGGAGGATAGAGCAATGGATAGCTCTAAAGCAGTCTTGAAATAATAATGTAATTTCAGGAGGATAGAGCAATGGATAACTCTAAAGCAGTCTTGAAATAATTAGATGGCTTCAGGAGGATAGAGCAATCAATAGCTCTAAAGCAGTCTTGAAGTAGTAATATGACCTCATGAGGATAGAGCAATGAATAGCTCTAAAGCAGTCTTGAAGTAATAGGATGATTTCAGGAGGATAGAGCAATCAGTAGCTCTAAAGCAGTCTTGAAGTCATGAGAGGCTATCAGGAGGACAAAATAACCCTGAGGTTACAATAAAGCAGTCCAAAGTAATAAGAAGCTCATCAGGAGGATAAAGTAACCCTGAGGTTACAATAAAGCAGTCCCAAAGATCATAAGCTTGTTTGTTGGATAATTAACCTGAAAACAAGGTAGCACTCTGTATAACAACATTAGTTTATGCTTTATGTATGCATGTATGACATGATGCACTTAGGTAATGTACTATAGACATATATGTTATGGTATGATGTAAATGATGTATATATGATATGACACTGCTGGAAGTGTCTGGATATCCTTGTATAACAACTGCTGGCCAAGGAAAATAAATCCCGATTCGTTGTTGAAGAATATATAACCCTCCGTCTGCTGGGGATAACAAGGTATAGATAACCTCCCGTTGTTGGGGATAGTAGGGTATAGATAACCTTCGTTTTCGTTTGATAGTAGGATAAGTATAACATCCCGTCTTCGTTCATCGTGCCCTTATTGGAAAGTAATTTCCCGTATATCCGTATGAGGATAAAAGAGATGGATATAAATTCCAGGGGAGATTAGACTTTGTGAAAATGGATTAGTCCTACTGATGGTTTGTAACTGTCTTGTAAAGATGAACCGGCGAAGCTTCGTTGAAATCCTTCCCTCGTTCGTCCTTAGTAAATACTATTACTGCATTTTCATGCATTTCTGGTAAACATCAATCATATTAAAAGCATACATGCATTTCTGGTAAACATCAATCATATTCAAAGGCATACATACATTCAAACACAACCAATGGACGTTTCGCTTATGTAAATAGGGTAAAAGTAAATCTGGATTCAAAAGATGGAATTTATTTATATCAAAAGTGACCCATACACGGGTAAGTTTGTACAAGGAGACATAAACCCTAGTAAGAGAATTTTGTCATGAAGTTTTACAAAAAGAATCAGCTATGTGGGAAATAATCCTATTGAGTTTCAATTCTACTATTGCCACTCAAGTATCTCATCTTCTTGCTGTTGAGACGGAAACGATTGGATTGAGCTTTATCTGTTTGAGCTTGAGTAAGTAGTACAACTGGTTGCAGTTTCATGAGTGATCCAAACGAGACATAGTCATACGCTTTAATCCCTAACTTTTGCCTGGATTGCCCTTTCAGGTTTTCAATCCACCGGGATACCCTTTTTTGCCCAAGCCGCCTTTTCAGGTTTTCGACTTGTCGGGTGTACATCTTTTTATATATATATCCCTAATTTTCGCCCAAACCCTTTTGGTTTGCCGGGATGCCCTTATTTTTGCCTAGGCCTGTCAACCTAGCGGGTCTCTTTTTATGCGTAGTATTTTTTAACTATGTCTGCGTTTACAGGTTGTGGGAAGTCTTCACCATCCATTGTAGTCAGTATCATGGCACCTCCTGAGAACACTGTCTTGACTACAAATGGTCCCTCATATGTTGGAGTCCACTTGCCCCTAGGATCACCCTGTGGTAATATGATACGCTTGATTACCAAGTCACCAGCCTGATATACCTTTGGCTTAACCTTCTTGTTAAAAGCTTTGATCATCCGTTTCTGGTACATCTGGCCATGACAAACTGCTGCTAACCTTTTCTCATCAATCAAATTTATCTGGTCAAGTCGAGTCTGAATCCACTCATCTTCATCCAAGCCTGCATCCTTCATAATTCTCAAGGAGGGGATCTGAACTTCAATAGGCAGAACTGCTTCCATACCATAGACTAAGGAGAATGGGGTTGCCCCTGTTGAAGTACGTATTGTAGTACGATAACCATGCAGAGCAAATGGTAACATCTCGTGCCAATCCTTGTAAGTAACAGTCATCTTCTGTACAATCTTCTTAATGTTCTTATTAGCAGCTTCAACTGCCCCATTCATCTTTGGACGATACGGAGAAGAGTTGTGATGCTTAATCTTGAACTGCGTACAGAGATCAGTAATCATAGTGTTGTTCAGATTAGAGCCATTGTCAGTGATAATCCTTTCAGGGATACCATACCTACATATGAGATTATTCTTAATGAACCGAGCCACAACATTCTTAGTCACAGATGCAAATGAAGCTGCCTCTACCCACTTCGTGAAGTAATCAATAGCAACCAGGATGAAACGATGCCCATTAGAAGCAGTAGGCTTGATCTCACCAATCATATCAATGCCCCACATGGCAAAGGGCCAAGGAGCAGTCAACACATTCAATGGAGATGGAGGTACATGTACTTTATCAGCATAGATTTGACATTTATGACATGTTCTGGAGTGTTGATAGCAATCAGCTTCCATGGTAGACCAATAGTAACCTGCTCTCAAAATCTTCTTTGCCATGGTATGACCACTAGAATGAGTGCCAAAGGTCCCATCATGCATCTCTTCCATAATTTCTGTAGCTTCCTTCTTATCCACACAACGAAGCATAGTTGAATCATGATTACGCTTATACAGAATGCCATAACTCAGAAAGAACTTAGCAGAAAACCTTTTCAGGAACTTCCTATCTTTGACAGATGCCCCTTCAGGGAACTCCTGAGCTTCAAGATAGTTTTTCACTTCATAGAACCAAGGCTTCTCCTCTGCCCCTTCAGTGTCAATCTCATTGCAGTATGCAGGCTTCTCAAATCTATCAATGGTAATCTTGGGAGCTTCATCATCCCAGCTGATCTCAAACATAGATGCCATGGTGGCCAATGCGTCTGCCAACTGATTCTCTCTTCGTGGAATATGTCCAAAAGTAATCTCTTTGAAATGTGGGATCAAAGACAACACATGTTCTCTGTAAGGAATGAGATTATCATGCTTTGTATCCCAATCTCCTTTAATCTGACTTACTACCAGAGCTGAATCTCCATACACCTCAAGGAACTGAATCATCATATCAATAGCAACTTGCATACCCATGATACATGCCTCATACTCAGCCATGTTATTGGTACAATAGAAACAAAGTCTGGCAGTAATCGGGGTATGACAACCTTCAGGGGAACAAATCACAACACCAACACCATTACCATGTGCATTGGAGGCACCATCAAAAACCATAGTCCATCGGGATCCTTGTTCAGGTCCGTCATATTGTCCAGGTTCTTTGGTAACAGACATAATGTCTTCATCAGGGAACTCAAAATTCATTGACTGGTAATCATCTACTGCTTGATGAGCCAAATGATCAGCAACAACACTCCCCTTAATGGCCTTCTGAGTAGTATACTGTATATCATATTCCGTCAAGATCATTTGCCATCTTGCAATTCTTCCGGAGAGAGCAGGTTTCTCAAATATGTACTTGATTGGATCCATCTTCGAAATCAACAAGGTAGTATGGGTCAACATATACTGTCTTAGTCGGCGAGCAGCCCATGCCAAAGCGCAGCAAGTTTTCTCGAGCAGTGAGTATCTTGTTTCACAGTCGGTAAACTTTTTGCTAAGGTAGTATATTGCCTGCTCTTTTCGACCAGACTCGTCATGTTGCCCCAATACACACCCCATTGAGTTGTCTAATACTGTTAAATACATAATCAAGGGTCTTCCATCAACTGGTGGCATTAAAATTGGAGGTTCTAGCAAATATCTCTTGATTTCATCAAAGGCAGTCTGGCACTCATCATTCCATTCCATCACCTGATCTTTCTTCAACAACTTGAAGATTGGCTCACAGATGGTAGTTAATTGGGAAATAAATCTTGCAATGTAGTTCAATCGTCCCAAGAAACCTCTAACCTCCTTCTCAGTACGGGGAGCTGGCATCTCTCGTATAGCTTTCACTTTTGCAGGATCCACTTCAATACCTTTTCCACTGACAATGAAACCCAGGAGCTTTCCAGATCTAACTCCAAAAGTACACTTGTTTGGATTTAATCTCAACCTGTATTTCTTCAACCTCTCAAACAACTTGTGCAGATGATCAAGATGTTGTTCTTCATTCTGAGACCTGGCTATCATATCATCCACATATACCTCTATCTCATGATGAATCATATCATGAAACAAAGCCACCATAGCACGCTGATATGTTGCCCCTGCATTTTTCAAACCAAATGGCATTACCTTATAGCAAAAGGTGCCCCACTGTGTCACAAATGTAGTCTTCTCCATATCTTCAGGTGCCATCTTGATTTGATTGTAACCAGAGAAACCATCCATAAAAGAGAATACCTTATGCTGAGCAGTGTTGTCTACCAGAATATCAATATGAGGAAGTGGAAAGTCATCTTTAGGGCTAGCCTTGTTCAGATCTCTGTAGTCTACACACATACGTACCTTACCATCTTTCTTAGGAACTGGTACCACATTTGCAACCCACTGAGGATAAGAAGTTACGGCCAAGAACCCTGCATTGAACTGTTTCATTACCTCTGCTTTGATCTTTTCTGACATTTCAGGACGCATACGACGAACCTTCTGCTTCTTTGGACGACAATCTTCTTTCACTGGCAAACGGTGAACCACAATGTCTGTATCCAACCCTGGCATATCTTCATAAGACCAAGCAAAGATCTCCACATAGTCACGTAGCATCTGAATCAACCTGCTCTTGACACTGTCCTCTAAATCAGCCCCTATCTGGACCTCTTTTCTGTTTTCTTCAGTTCCCAGATTCACAACTTCGACTGGCTCTTCATGTGGCTGTATAGCTTTCTCTTCTTGTTGTAACAACCTAGCAAGCCCTACAGGTATTTCACAATCGTCCTCGTTTCCGTCTTCAGTTTGATAGATCGGATTCTCGAAATTGTAATTGGTAATAGTAGAACTGTTATCAACTGGATCCAGAGTGGATGAGGATCTGCATTTTAGTGACGTGGGTGTGTGTAAGAACACATAGCTGATAAAGCAAAAATAAAAGAAAAAGAAAGACAAGGAACACAATATTTACGAAAACGAAACGTCCACTGATTTTATTGAATGAAGTATGCAAATGAAATGACAACCCGTAACAAGCACACCATTGTGCCCTGGGTAAGGCACATGGCTTGAAAGTTTTAATTGTTCCAGAAATTATAAATTTAAAAACATAACACAGTAATAGTATTTACTCCTGACTAAAGGAGATAGGGATGACATCTTCAGCTGTCCAATTATTGAGTCCAGCACCCACAGTAGGAAAAATCCATGCCTCCAAGTTGTAGTCTTCATCTTGATCTCCCACAGCATTGATAACCCCTTGATTGGTGATACGAACAGCACGGGCACGACGGACAGCCTTCTGGGACTCTTCTTCCACCACAGCTTTTGCATCATTGAGGGAGGCCATTGCCATTGTTGGAGGGTTTCTGATGACCACAGGAACCTTCTTTATAGCAGGAGGAGTCACACAATCCTTAACAGCCCAGGGAACCACTTCAAATGACTGACATGGAGTTTCAATGTATTCACCTTCTACTTCCAGATACTTGAAAGTGTTTACATGGCTGATAAAGTATTCTTCCTCTCCAAAGACAGTAACAACTTTTCCATTCACCGGATATCTCAACTTTTGATGTAATGTGGAGGTCACAGCACCTGCCCCATGGATCCAGGGACGACCAAGCAGACATGAGTACGAAGGACGAATATCCATCACATAGAATGTAGCAGTGAACACCTGAGAGCCAACCTTGATTGGAAGATCAATTTCCCCATGCACTACTCTTCTAGAACCATCAAAAGCCTTTACCACAATATTACTGGGCTTCAATACCGTATCTTCAGGACTCAGCTTGTTCAGGACTTCCTTAGGCAACACATTCAGAGAGGAACCATTGTCTATCAGCACATGAGACAGGGTAGTGCCCCTGCATTCAATTGAAATATGCAAGGCCCTGTTATGATCCCTCTTGGCAGGGGTCAAGTCAGCATCAGAAAATCCTAACCCGTTGTCATAGGTCAGGTGAGCAACACAATTCTCAAACTGGTCCACAGAAATTGCACTGGGTACATGAGCCATCTTTAGAAACTTGATCAATGACTTGGCATGAGCCTCAGAACATAATAACAGGGAGAGCATAGAAATCTTTGAGGGAGTATGCCCCAGCTGATCAACAATATCATAATCACTCTTGCGAATGATTTTCAATACTTCTTCCATCTGCTTAGAGAGGTCATCAGCAGCTGGCACATCAGTAGATACAGGCTCAATAACAGGACCCTTGCCCCGAGCATCAGTGGTGGAAGTAACAGCAGGAGTAACTGCACTCTTAGAAGCAACTGGAGGAGAGAAGACTCTTCCACTACGAGTGATCTTGCTAGATCCAGCAATATTATCAATGTCAACAGGCATATCAGGTAAAGGCTCCTGCTTGACACCATGGATGTAAACATCAGACCCATAGTGCCAAGGCACAGCTTTGTCAGATGTATAAGGAATAGGACCAGGAGTGGTAATGATCAGAGGAGCTACTCTGGCTTCAGCAACAACTTTCACAGGACCTTCAGCAGTAATCTTGATTGGGCCCTGATGAGTGATTTTAATGGGACCCTTTGAAGTGATTCTTAGTGGTACTTTGTCAACCATGTCAACCTCTTCAATCTTCTTACCCTGAGTCAGATGATCCACCATACTTTCTACAGATGCTGGTCTTCTTTCAAACACTATAGTATATTTATCCATGAGACGTTGAATCCCATCTCTCAAAATGAAGCAACTATCCGGCTTATAGGTACAATATAGACAATCTTCATGACAACCTGGAAAGATCCCAGCTTGTACTAACCTCTTTTTGATAACAGACAATGGTGTGCTCAACTCCATAACTGAATAGACATGCAGATCTTCATCAGTATCTTCATCAATGGCGTTGACAGTCTTCTCGTGATTTGGCATTGGAGCTGTAATCACATTTGGAGTACCTGGTGGATCAAACTCAATTTCTCCAGCATCAATCATATCCTGAATTTTGTTCTTCAGGACCCAGCAGTTATTAGTATCATGTCCTGGACAGTTTGAATGATATGCACATCGTGCATTGGGATTGTACTTGGGAGATGTAACATTGGGATTCTGAGGAGCCTCCCTCAGGGTAATAAGTTCAGCCTTCAACAAATGTTGTAATGCCTGAGCCATTGACATGTTGATCTTCGTGAACTGTCTTCTAGCCCTCTGTTGGTTGCCTTGAGGCTGCTCTGTTGTTGCAGGAGTTGGATTTGAAATATGAACTGCACTAACAGACTGATGCCTTCTGTTACGATCAGGCTGACCATACACAGCATTAGATTCTTTCTTCCTAGTGGGAGGCTTCTTTGCAGCACCTGATGAAGAAGTGCCCACTTGGATCTTACCACTCTTGATACCATTCTCTACTCGCTCTCCTGTCATGATCAACTCAGTGAAGCCAGATGATGAGCTTCCAATGAGATGACTGTAAAACGGACCATTCAGCGTACACATGAACATATCAACTAACTCCCTATCAGTCAAAGGGGGTTGAACTCTTCCAGCTAAGTCTCTCCACTTCTGAGCATACTCCTTAAAGCTTTCTTTGGCACCCATAGACATGCTTTGAAGCTGCATGCGAGTGGGGGCTAAGTCAGCATTGTATTGATACTGCTTGTAGAAAGCTTCAGCAAGGTCATTCCAATCTCTGATGTTGACACTCTCCAACTGATAATACCACTCTAGCTGAGCTCCAGCTAAACTCTCTTGAAAGAAATGGATCCACAACTTTTTATCAGCAGTGTGGGGTTGCATTCTTCTGACATAAGACCTCAGATGCAATTTGGGACAAGAGACCCCATCATAGACAACAAATGTAGGAACTTTGAACCCAATGGGTATGACCACCCCAGATATCAAGCTCAAATCCTCAAAATCCAGCCCAGATGATTTCTGTAATTCCATAGCATCCATTCTATCCACCAGCATCTTGAATTTGTCTTCGTTAGGCTCATGGTAGTAGTTAGCCTCAGAATCAGAGTCCCCCATAGTGTTGTGGAGACTGCCTCTCTCCTGCTCAGATTCTTCAGATTCATAGTCTTCAACATGTTCCTTGGTCTTGACAGGACCTTTGAACCTTCTTCCCATGTTGAGCAACCCAGCAGACCTTCTAGCCTTCTTAGTCTTCTTGGCCAGCAGTGTCTTCAATTCATCCTGCCCCTTGGATAGGTTCAGGATCAGCTCTTGGAACTGTGCATTCTGTGCCTGGAGATCCTTAACTGATTGTTCAAGAGCCATTGCTGAAATAAACAGCGAGAAGATGAGAAACCTGTGCACAATTATAAACCTGTGATGCAATGATATGGGAATGCATATGCAATGTTTTCAAGGACCGCAGGATTTAAATTTGCTTAAACAAACAAGAAAGTAACTTTTTATTAGTAATAACTTGTTTTGCCTTTTAGGCTTACAAAAAATGAAAACGAAATAAGTACAAAAGATGGGGTTTTAAGTCTCCCATGGACGTTTCCTCTTTGTGTTGAGGTATGAGTTGAGGTTTCGTTCCTCATGAAGTAGCTTTGTTAGCTCTAGGATCCTTGCTTGGCTTGCTTTGTAATGAGCCTCGAAAGTATCCCTTTGCTCTTTCAGTTGGATCCATGATCTCTGCAAGTCTTCCATATCAGTAGGCATGTCTGGGTGAAGGATGGTATAAGCTGTGTCTCCTTCAGCAACAGGTTCCATGGTAACTGGTAGGACGGCAGGATATGGCATCATGAGTGTCTGAGCACGAGATCGTACCCATCTGAGATAAGCCTCCATAGGAATAGTGTACTTAGGCTCCAGTGTCTTGCTGTCAATCCTGTTTACCTTTCCCCAAGCTCGGATGAATCTCTGACGGTAACCCTGAAGATCGTTGTCGTAGTCAAACACAATGCCCTGAATCAACATGTCATGTGGACCATCGCTCCGGGCGTAACCAAACTGTCGTAAAGCTAGAGATGGGTTGTAGGTGATGCCTCCTCTTATGCCTAGAAGTGGCACATTAGGAAACTCCCCACAACGGTCAATGATGGTGACATTCTCCATAGATCTGGAGCACCAATGGATGTCTGAGTGAGAAAGTGACATGATCCTCTTGGACCATCTGAACCCTTGCTCATTCTTCATTACTGAGCGAGGAAGGTGAGAAATAAACCACCTAGAAAGTAAAGGTATGCAGCACATCAAAGTTCCTCTTGCCCTTGTAGTACGGGTGTGAAGAGAATGTAGGATGTCTCCAAGTAAGGTAGGCACTGGATTGTGACTCAGGAATATGTTGATGGCATGAACGTCTATGAACTGATCAGGATTGGGGAACAACACTAAGCCATAAATCAATAAGGCTAAGATCTCCTCAAAAGCCTCGTAGCTCATAGCCTTCAAGAACATTTGAGCTTTATCCACTAATACCTTGGCAAGAATACCTTTAACTCCACTTCTCGTCTCTAGAACAATGTCAGACTTCTTCAGATGTAGAGTTGCAGCAACAACTTCTGGTTTAAGCTCCTTCTCTAAGCCTGTGAATGGCTTCTGATCAAGAACAGGTATACCCAGAAGTTTAGAGAACTCCTCCATGGTTGGAACCAGCTGATAATCAGGAAATGTAAAGCAATGGTGCTTAGGGTCAAAGAACTGAAACAGCACACTCATCATGTCTTCACTGAACCCTGAAGTAACTAGATCCAATAAGTGACCATGTCTCTTGTTGAACTGGGAATGATCAGGCACTAGGGAAACCAACTCCTTGAGCTTAGCAGGTATCCCTACAAAGTTGATCCTGATGGTGTTTCTACGAGCAGAAGCCATGACCTGCAACAAAGAACAAAGACAAATCCTTTGGTCCTTGAAATGGTTAGGGAAAATGATATGCTTATGATGCATGATGATGTCATGATGTCATGCTCAATCACAAACATGTGGCACACACAAACAAGTCACACCATAGCCCTAGGTTTAAAGGCTTGCATGAGGTTCAAAGGCAAGTACCCTCCCCTGAAGTTAGATGGTTCATCCTGTCCTACAAAAGTAACCAGGTTCTAAGGGATCTCAATATCATTGATCCTTCACAAGGGTGGTTGTTCAGAAGGCAACTTACTTGCCAACCAAAACCCTCCAAGTTTAAGATCTCAATGAGCGTAGTATCGAGTGTCAACCAACTTCAGTCTGCACCAAAGCCGGTTACCTCACTACTTTCTAAAGGCCAAGATGAGTTAACTAGGGTTCTAAAAGTCAGTTAGTGCATTGACAACATATGGCAGCCTCAATATTATCCTCAACTTGACTTAAGGAATATAAGCACCAACCAAGAAGTCGCACTAACTATGGCCACCAGATCAACCGTATCGATATACGTCGTACAGTTTCCTTGGTCTATTGCCATTTACTTAAGGTACACTAGATCCGGGTTAGGACCTTTCACACATAAGAGCACCCCAACAATATAATAATAAAGCAAACAAGGCAAACAATTTAAAGTGATCTTAATTCCTAAGGGTACCCCTCTTAAATAGATCCCCAGCAGAGTCGCCAGTTCTGTAACACGGTGGGAGAACTGACTTTAAACAATGTTGCGGATAGCAAGAGTCGCCACCGACTTTTATTTTATCCATAAGGAAAGGTTATAAAAGAACAGGAAAGACCTTAGAGAATATTTTGGGTCCGGGGGGTAGGTTATGAAAAGGGAAGGTATTAGCATCCTTTTCATCCATGGTTATCCATGGGCTCTTAGGTACTTAAGCTCACTTTTGAATTGTTTTGAAATTGTAGTGTGTGAATAGAAAATTTTCAGAATAGTTAAATAATCCATGTAAGGATGTGTTAAGAACTTGTTTGAAAACTTGTTGAAAATTTGTTTAAGTGCGAAACAATTTTGAAGTGAGCAAGCACCTAGGAGTAACCTACCCTAATGTTTAAAGGTCTTTCTTATTCTTCATTCTTTCCTTTAGTAAGACTATCCCTACTATAATGGAGTAGGTAGTCCTTACTTTGGATGTTAAGGGGTATGTGAGGGACAATTTGACTTTGAAGGCCATTGTGGGATGTAATAAGCACATATAAGGGACCATCATCATTTTTCGAAAGGGACTTGATTCGTAAAGGCAACCATAAGGGACTTTGATGATTTTTTTTATTTGAGGGACTTGCTTTATACACCCCACTTAACCATTATTCGTAGGCAACTTGAGGGATATCCTTAGGAAGTGAGACGGCGATTAAAATCGACTTACGTGTGTGACGCGTTTATTTTAATTATCTTTATTTAAAAGTGATCTAAATTTATTTTAATATTACATACATGTTGTTACACTCCCTAATTACTAACCATAATAATAATTAAATAATTAAACAACTTTACATCCAAGAAACAATTACAAAATAATAAGCAAAATAATTAAATAGCAAAGATAAATAAAATATAAATAAGCAATAATAAATAATAAAGGGGGTTAATTCTAAGTTTACTCGGCAAGACATCGCATCTTGTGCCTACGTATCCTTACGGGAGTGGAATCAGAGTAATCGTAGTTCCCCTCAATAGGGAGGTTAGAAACTTCTTGACTGTGGTCAAGGTCTCAAGGGGAATAAACGCATCTTAAGGACACGCTTACGTGGAGTGTAGAAACTCCAAATCTCTACGTTGAAATGTTAAGTTGTAATTAGGGTTAAATTAGGGATTCCACGGCGGGAAACCCTAAAATGAGCGCGGCGGCTCTTTGACCTAATGCTAAGGGTAAAATTGTAATTTTGCCTGCGGCGAGGCATTTGTGAAAATTAGGATTTATAGTTTGTAGTTTTGAGGATTTGAAATTGAATGTGTGAAGTTTTACGGACTATTGGCGCGGCGGCCAAACAGTTAGACCTAACCTTCGGATGTGTGCAATGTGACAGAAATAATAGTAAACGCGTGAGATAATTGAATCATGCAAACAGAGAGATAATGTCATAATTTAAACCATGCAAGCAGAAATTTAAAGGCAGAATTTAAAGAGCGATTGTTAAGTTCGCGAGGTTACATGAGAGGAGCAGATACAATATGATAATGAAATTTGAATTGAACAATAATAAAATAAAATAAATAACGGTTCTAGTTATTATTTTAAAAAAAGATTTTAGTTATTATTTTAAATTTATCTAAAAAAAAAGTTTTTCTTAAAAATAATAGGTTTTCATATTAATTTGGAAAAGATGTTAATGTTATTTATTTTAAAAAACAGATTTTTATATTATAACAAATTTTAATAAATTAATGATAACAATAATAATAATAATGGTAATAATAATGAAAATAATGATAATAATAATAAATAATGATAATAATAATAATAATAATAATAATAATAATAATAATAATAATAATAATAATAATAATAAAGCAATAATGAATTTTAAATGTGCCAAATAACCCAACAATGTTGCTAACGCAGAAATGCGCTCATCGCAACCAGATCTAAATCGGACGAAACAAAATTTATCGCAAAGAAAAGAAATTAAGCAAAAAATAGTATTATTGCTCACACAAAAATGCGATCATCGCAACCAGATCGAACTAACACAAATGTCACGCGTCATGCACACAAATGTGCAAACATCGTATCGACATAATTCGATCAAAAATCTTATATATATAAACTCTAACAATTTAAAAATTATATATATATAAACGTAACAGTAATAGATAAAGAAAAAGAAATAACGGTAATAGATGAAGAAAAAGAAATAACGGTAAAAGATGAAGAAAAAGAAACAACAGTAATAGATGAAGGAAAAGAAATAACGGTAAACGATGAAGAAAAAGAAACAATAGTAATAGATGAAGGAAAAGAAATAACGGTAAACGATGAAGAAAAAGAAACAATAGTAATGGATGAAGAAGAAAACTAAATAACGGCAAACGGCACTCACTCCTCTTAGGTTTTTTTCCTTCTCTCCTTTTTTCCAACAAGGCAACACATGTATATATAGGGAACAAATTAGGGTTAACACCAAATTGTCAATAATGTCTCTAAAGCCCATTTTAAAGCCCAAACTAAATAATTAGTTAAGAAAAAATAAAATTTAAATAATTTAAAATAATTAAAATAAACTTAAAATAAAAACTAATAATCCTATTGATTCCTAAAATAAAAAATATTATAAAAAAAACAAAAATTTTTTCAATATTTTTTATTTTATGATTTTTTGGATATTTTTATGAATAATTTAGAAAAAAGTGAAAAAAATAATATTTTAAAAAATGATTTAATTAAAATACGAAAATAATAATTAAATAATAATAAAAAACTATTTTTGTTATTTTTTTAATGAAAGATAGAAAAATTTAGAGTAAAAATAATAAAAAACAAAAAAAATGACAAAGGTGAGATTCGAACTCTCAACCTCTCACACTCATAACTCCTTACACATGTCCTCCTGCCAATTGTGCCATTTTTACTTTTTAGAAAAAAAATGCATGCCATATGATATTTACCTGCAAAAAGTCAAACGACTACACAAATTTGTTAGTAATTGATTAAATGCAATGAAATGCGACGACAAATCTTAGGGCAAAATTTGGGGTATTACAGTTATTATGATAATATTTCTCACCCAACCTCTCTTTGATGTTGGCAAAAAAAATCATGAAGTTTGACTTTGGTTTGACCACAGTTGACCTCAGTTTGACCTTTTAACTGCATTGACTGCTTTTGACTTATCTGATCATCTGACTGAGCAAACTTTTGAGAAAAGTCTTGAAACTTGACATGGGGGTTCTTATACACATATAAGATGTTATGAAGCTCACTTGAAGTCTTGGAAGTCCATTTAGCCTGATTAAAGTCAAAACCCTAGTTTTGGATGCACTGCTTAGGAGGTGCATTGTCTGAGGGAATTGTCAACTCTTCTGACCAATTGTGAATTTTGTGAACCTTGTGAACCTTCTTGGAACACAAAGTCTTGTATTGTGAGGGCAAATTTTGGGGTGCAACAGACTCATGTGAAGCAATCTAGAGAAGAAATCAGAACCAAGCACCAGAATATGAGAAACTGGATACCCATGGGACGACTCATCTCAGATATTCTGACTGTGAATGGCTTGGTTGGTCATTTGACAGAAGCTGGAATGAAAGAAGAAGTAGCTTCAGTTTTTGGAAAACCTCTGAATGGCAAGAGTTTGCAGAGGATGAGGATTGTATAAGAACTTACTTCTGCACCAGATCAGATCAACTCTGAAGAAGTCAGCAAGAGAAGGATTCCAGTGGATGACTTCCCTCTTTTCTCTACTAATGAACCCAAGGAGATTATTCTGGCTTACATTGCAGATTGCCTAGCAGATGGAACTCCTATTCCAGAACATCTGATTCAAAGAGCAGATGAACCTAGATTTGATTTTCATAGGGAGAGACAGAGGAAAAAAAGGAAAGTCTCAGAAGAAGGATCTTCTAAGCCAAAGAGAAAAGCTTCTGGCGAAGCATCTGTTGCAAAGTCAAAGCGTGTTAATAAACAAAAAGGTAACCCTCCTTCTACTAGTTTTGATTCTATTTTAGAAACAGTAAAGGAAGTACTAGCATCTGAACCTCCTCCTTATGAACTCATTTCCTCACCTTCTCCTCCTCACAATTCTGAACCCATTCCTTCTGAACCAGAAAGATCTCAACCTATTCCTTCTACACCTAAACCACATAAAACTTATGAACCTTAACCACAACATTCTGAACCACAATCTTCTGTACCATCCACTCCTTTATTCAACATACATCTAAAAACCACTCCAGATAAAACCCCAACTTCTGCTCCTCATACATTTGAACCACATCCATCTGAAAACCAACCTTTTGAAATTCCCCCCTCTAAAAAACAAACTTTTGAATAACAAACAGAAACCATTCCATCTGATTCTGAACCAATGGTTCTTGATCTTCAACCTCTTATGACTGTCTATCCAGTTCCCTCTGGATCATCTGAATCTTCTGATTCTTCAGATTCATCTAATTCCACAGATTCTGATAGATCTGATTTCATTTCTTCTATTCTCAAACCTTTTGTTTCCATCCCTTCTAACCCTGATAATGAAACTTTACCATCTGAACCTCAGATTGCTAAACCTTCACTTTTGAATCCACCAAAACACCTTCACTAGAAAACTATCTGAAACCTAAACCTAGGCTGGATGTTAGTACTTTATTTGCTGGGTTTGAAAAAGAATTAAACATGTGGTTATTGACTGTCAAGAAGGAATGCATGTCCATTTTGAATCCTGATGATTCTGAGGCTATCTGGTAAAGATTCAGATCCAGGTTTGACTCTGTAGCTTCCAATCTTCAAGAAATTTGCACTGACGATGCCAAGGTAAGATTTGCTGAGGCTATTAGACAAACTCTTCTGAGAGTCAGCAGAAACACAACATTGCTTCTGGAAAACACACCTGCAAAGGACGTGTGTATTCCTTCTGAAGCCTTGGTTGCTTCTGAGACTGCTGCAGTGGTTAGCTCTGAAGTAGTAGCTCCAGAAGTTTCTGCTCCTACTTCTAAGACTTTTGACTCTGCTCAACCTGCTGACATGGTCGTTCAGAATGCTTCTGCGTCCTTGGTTGTTCATGATGCTTCTGCTTCTGCATCTGCTCCATAATCATCTGAAGTGAAGAAGGAAGACGAAGATCTCCATGCTTAGAATGCTGAACTCAAGGCTACCAACACTGAGATGAAATCTTGGATGGTTAAACAAGAAAAGACAACTGATGAAATTAAGACATGGATGGCAAAACAAGACGAATCCACATCAGAGATAACGAATCTTTTGAGGATGTTGGCTTCTCGTCCTTCTTAGTTTTTCTGTGTTGTTTGTGCACTTGTTTTATCTGTCTGTTTGTGTTTTGTCTTGGATATTGTTTATCGATGCATCTGGATGTTATGCTTTTCTGAATGAATTTATGTTTTGTTTTTCTGAATGAATTTATCTGTTGCTTTATTGTTTTTCTTATGTTATCTTTTTTTTCTGTCTTAAAGTTTTTCTTAAAAAGATTTTCTTTTTGATATGACAAAAAGGGGGAGAAAATGGTAATTTTGATAATTCACATAAACAGTTACCAAAGGCAACTCATACATGATAAATTTCAACTAATCATATTTCTTGAGTGTTTCAGAGATAATAATTCTCATCTGATAAATTCTAAGAATTAACTCTGAACTAAAAGTCTGAGAATCTGCAAGTTTCCTCTGAAGCTGAAAAAATATAGAAGCTGAAAGGGAAGTATTTTATCTTTTCAGAAGTATTCATTTCAGGGGGAGATTAATATTCTCAGGGGGAGTGATATCTCTGTTCTATTTAAACAAAATTTCCCATAGTTTTTGTCATCATCAAAAAGGGGGAGATTGTTAGAACACAGATTGATGTTCAATATATCTCATCGTTTTGATGATAACATTAACGAAATTTTGTATAGAGAATTTATATACACTAATTTTGTTCAAGTGTTTATTTGTTTCAGATATCAAAATTAATATTATTCTGGAAGCAAGAACGCCTCTGAACACCACAGAACGAAAAAACTCTGAGCGTCAGAAGCAACACATCAGAAGATTCTGATCTGCTACAATGACTCTGAGAGAAGCTAAGAAGAACTTGAGCAAAGAACATACGTAAAGCTTCATAAGACTCTGGAAGTACTCAATG
Organism: Lathyrus sativus; assembly: GCA_963859935.3. Lineage (NCBI taxonomy): Eukaryota > Viridiplantae > Streptophyta > Magnoliopsida > Fabales > Fabaceae > Lathyrus > Lathyrus sativus. Next base: position 467,717,313 of record OZ012740.1, read on the forward strand.
CTGCAAGTACAGAAGTTATGATAAGCAAGTATGCTCTGATAAGGATTTCACGCTTAAAGCACTTTGCTGCAAACTCTGATAGAGAAACTTTAATTGAGTTAACTCTGACCTGAACAACTAAGAACATCATCAGAAGTTTTGATGCAAGACATTTTAAAAGTTAGTGAAGAAGATGTTGTTCAAATAAAGATCCGTTGGTATATTCCTTGTCTTATCCTCAACGGCTCTTTCCCCATTCGTGCATGACACAGGATTTCAGACAAAAAGGATTTGTCAGAATATTCCTCTTTTGAGAAAGGAAAAGTCAATAGAAGACAAAAAGATCAGAATGCACAGATTGCACAGTCTTTGAGAAATGGATTTCAAAGGACTATAAAAGCAAGTCTTAGCATCACTCCAAAGGTTAACGAACTTGAAACAAATTCTTGACAAAGTCATTCAACAAGCGCTCATTTAAACATTCTTCAAGCTAGAATAGTTTTATTCTTCGTTCTATAACTTGTGTAAAAATCACTGTTGTGATATAGCTTTTTAGAAGCATTTCTTAAACACAAATTTGTTAGTTTATCTTTTGTAAAAAGATTTCCTTAAGAAGACCAAGTTGTGGTCATAATTTCTTGAGAAGACTAAGACAGTTGTCTTAGTGGTTTACATTGTAATCAAGTTTAATATAGTGGATTAAGTCCTTGTTGAGAAAGGCAAATTACCTTGGTATGGTGGACTAGATTAGTTTGAGTTCAAACGGACCAGGATAAAAATACTGTGTTATTTTTTCTGTCATCCAAATTGTTTTAAAACACTTATTCAACCCCCCCCCCCCCCCGGTTCTAAGTGTTTTTCTCACCTTCACACTCGTTTGGTTATCTACATGAGCAAAACTCTGAAAAAGGAATATTAACAAATTCTACTGGAGAAACCTCAACACAACTCTATTGGGAAGTTGTCAACAAATTTTACCAGAGGAGTAAGAATGAACCCTACTAAGGAAAACATCAACAAACTCTACTGAGGAGAATATCAACAAGAACAAAACTGTACCGAGGACAACACTAACTCTTGCACTTCAAGATTTTACCCTTCTTGGAATTACTGTTGACATTCCTCTTTATATTCATAAATCAAAGAAAAATGTTTTTATAGTTTTCAAATTTTAAATCAATTATTCTCATTTTGTTTCAAAAATCATCATAAAAAATAAAATGAAATTCTATAAACAGAAACAAAATAAGAATTGCAAACAAAGGGACAAAGGCCCAAATTTTATTGGTAGAATGGTAGTCCGCAAATGGCGTAACTCCATGGACCATTATAAAGTTTGAAAAAATGGTAAGTACAATGGAAAAGGGCTACACTGAAATACAATGACCACTATTCATCCTAACAACTTTGAATTCCAACTGTGCCTGAGACTTCAACTGAGAATGATTGAAGTAAAATCCTTGACAGGAAATGTTGCTTAAGCGATCAAGACTGGCCAGATGCAGTTACTTGCCATAATCCCTAACTTTTGCCTAGATTGCTCTCTTGGGTTTTCAATCTACCGGGATAATTATTTCTTTTTTTGTCTCTAATTTTTTCCTGGACCACCCTTTCGGGTTTTCAATCCACCGAGACGCTCATTTTTGCCAAATCCGCCCTTTCGGGGTTTCAACTTAGCGAGATGTTCTTTTATTTTTTAGGCGAAGTATTTCTTGACTGCATCGGCATTCACAGGACGAGTGAACTCTTCACCATACATAGTTGTAAGAATTAATACACCGCCAGAGAATGCTCTCTTAACAACATATGGGCCTTCATAATTAGGAGTCCACTTACCCCTAGAATCAGTAGTAAAAGTCGAGATCTTTTTTAGCACGAGGTAGCCTTCTCTAAACACACGAGGTCGAACCTTATTGTCAAAATCTTTCTTCATTCTCTATTGCTACAATTGGCCATAACACAAAGCCGTCATTTGTTTCTCTTCAATCAGATTCAACTGGTCATATTTACTCAGACACCATTCAACTTCAGACAAATCAGCTTCCATCAAAACTCTCATAGAAGGGATTTCAACCTCTACCAGGAGCACTGCCTCCATGCCATAAACAAGAGAGAAAGGGGTTGCCCCTGTTGAAGTGCGGACGAATGTATGATACCCATGTAGAGAAAAAGGGAGCATATCATGTCAATCCTTGTATGTAACAACTATCTTTTGAATGGTCTTCTTAATGTTCTTATTAGCAGCTTCAACAGCCCCATTCTTCTTAGGTCTATAAGGAGAAGAATTATGATGCTCAATATTAAACCCATCACATAATTCCTTCATCATCTTGTTATTCAGATTCGACCAATTATCAGTGATGATTTTGCTCAGAACACCATACCGACAGATGATTTGGTTTTTGATAAACCGGATCACTACTTGCTTGGTCACATTGGCATATGATTCCGCTTTAACCCATTTGGTAAAATAATCAATAGCCACCAATATGAAACGGTGTCCATTTGATGCTTTAGGCTCAATCATTCCAATCACGTCAATGCCCCACATGGAGAAAGGCCATGGGGAAGAGATGACATTGGGAGGAGTTGGAGGCACATGAATTTTGTCAGCATAAATCTGGGATTTATGACACTTCTTCACATACTTACAACATTCAGATTCCATTGTCAGCATATAGTAACTTGCCTTTAACATCTTCTTAGCCATTGCATGTCCATTGGCATGGGTACAAAAGGATCCTTCATGAATTTCTTTCGTCAACATGTCTGCTTCATGTCTATCCACGCATCTGAGCAAGGTCAGGTCATAATTTCTCTTATACATCACATCATCATTCTAGAAGAAACTACCAGCCAATCTTCTCAAATTTTTCTTATCCTTCTTGGATGCCCCAAGTGGATACTCTTGACTCTGAAGAAAACATTTAATATCATAATACCAAGGTTTATCATCAACGACCTCTTCAACTGCAAACACATGAGCTGGTCTATCAAGGCGCATAACATCAATCTTTGGCACATCATTCCAATGATTTACCATAATCATGGATGATAAAGTCGCTAAACCATCTGCCATTCGATTTTATGCTCTTGGTATATGTTGAAACTCAACCTTATTGAAGAAAGTTGACAACCTTCTTGCATAATCACGATAAGGAATCAAATCAGGTTGATGTGTCTCCCACTCCCCTTTAATTTTATTAATCACCAGAGCTGAATCTTCATATACATCAAGGATCTTGATTCTTAAATATATAGCTTCTTCTAAGCCCATAATACATGTTTCATACTCAACCATATTATTTGTGCAAGTGAACACCAACCTGGCAGTGAAAGGAATATGAGAACCATGAGAAGTAACAAAAATTGCTCCAATACCTTTTCCATATTCATTAACAGCTCCATGAAAACTCAAACCCCAATGGGATCCAGACTCAGGCCCTTCTTCAGGTAATGGTTCCTCACAATCTTTAACCTTTAGATACATCTCATCCTCATCAAGAAAATCGAATCGAATAGGTTGATAATCATCAATTGGCTTGTGTGCCAAATGATCATCCAAAACACTTCCTTTTATCGCTTTTTGAGTTCGGTACTAGATATCATATTCTGACAACAACATTTACCAATGAGCAATCCTCGACTTTTCAAAGATATACTTGATTGGATCCATTTTAGATATCAATCAAGTTGTACAATTTAACATATACGGGCAGAGGCGCTTGGCAGCCCAGGCTAAAGCACAATATGTCTTTTCAAGCATTGAGTACCGAGACTCACAATCTGTGAACTTCTTGCTCAAATAATAAATGGAAAATTATTTTCTTCCAGATTCATCTTGTTGACCACGAACACAACCCATATACTCTTATAGCACGGTCAAATACATGATCAAAGGTCGTCCTTCCATAGGAGGAGACAAAATAGGAGGTTCAAGCAGATGCTCTTTAATTCTTTCAAAAGCTTTTTGACAATCTTATGTCCATACACAACTCTGATCCTTGCGGAAAAGCTTGAAGATCGGCGCCCACGTGGCAATCATATTGGATATAAATCGGGAGATATAGTTCAAACGTCCCAAGAATCCTCTTACTTGTTTTTCTGTTTTGGGTGCAAGCATTTCCTGAATAGCTTTAACTTTATCAGGATCAACTTCAATGCCTTTCTGACTGACAATAAAGCCCAACAACTTTCCAAAACAAACACCAAAAGTGCATTTATTAGGATTCAGACGAAGTCTAAACTTTCTCAAGCGTTGAAATAACTTCAATAAGTATTCAATATGATCTTCCTCATTCTTCGACTGAAAAATCATATCATCCATATAAACCTTAATTTCTTTATACATCAAATTATGGAACAGAGTGGTCATAGCTCTCTGGTATGTTGCACCAGCATTTTTCAAACCGAAGGGCATCACTCTATAACAGAATGTTCCCCAGGGTGTAACGTGTAACGCCCATTTTAATTATTTGAGTTTTTCCAGTGTTATTTTTATTTATCGGCGTGCTTTGTGTGGGAGTGTTGAGAATAAGGGACATAATATTAATATCATATAATTGATAATGATAATAATAGATAATTAATATTAATATTGATATTAGTATTATCATTATTATTATTATTATGAAGTTTTATATTAATTTTGGAATTGAAAAAAAATGAGGATTTATTTGGGATTAAGGGTAGAAGTGTCATTTGGATGAATTAGAGAAGGTAGAACACGATCAAAGAGGAACACGATCAAGGAGAAGAACACAAATCAAAGAAAGCAAGCATGAGGAAGAAGAAGGAGGGAGCTAGGCTTTGGATTCTTGAAGTTTCTTCGATCAGAGCTGCATTTGAGGTAAGGGGGGGAGAATCGATTAAAATTCGGTATTGCATGAATAATTGATAGAAGGGGATTTCCCTAACCCCATTAGGTTGTGATAATTTTTTTGATGAGTGTTGTGAATTCTGGGTTGTTGATGATATGTTGAAACCATCGCATGTGCT